>CM067071.1:19060495-19602995 GCA_033980235.1 Diadema setosum
GCCGTGGAAAATGCATTTCTTTAGCCTTCTGCTACCCCTGGAAGAGGTATTGCTCAAAAAGGCACGGTTGATAAAGAACAGGACTTGACCGCACAAAGAGAAATGATATTTGGTATGACATCCATTATGCAATCCTGTTTTCAAACAATCAAAACACAACATGTCGCATCATCTGCGGAAATTGATCCAGTGCCATTCACCTCAAGATTCCATGACAGTCTACGCATTGAAAGAAACCCTGAGTCGAGGACTGGTAAACAAAACAGTTTTATGCTTTGATGTATTTGGCACACTGGTAAGCTTTGTTGTTGTTGTTGTTTTTTCGCTAACATGGCATCGATTAGACGTTGGTTAGACCGCGAGAATCAGAATAATCTGAGGATCACGTGATCGCGGGAAGGGTTTGAAAGAGAGATACAAGTATGGCGATTGATAGCGACAGAGGCACGAGGGAGCAGGTAATGTCATAGAATCGAAAAGAAGAAGAAGAAGAAGAAGAGGAAGAAGAAGAAGAAGAAGAAGAAGAAGAAGAAGAAGAAGAAGAAAAAAATCATATATATGATAAAAACAAAGCGCAAGAGATGCCTTCCTCGTAATGGTCATACCTAACTAACGCTGACATGACCAATGGATTCACACTTGTGTCTGGTTCACTTGGTGTGTCCATAACCGCCACTGTTTAGGCGTCCGCAGGTTTTTCGATTGATTGAATTCATCAATATTCATGAACTTCTTCCGCTGACGCGCATCATGGAAACCTGGAAGTATCCAACAAATTAAGCGCAGGCAAAAAAAGAAAAAAAAAGAATCAACTGGTAGCACAAAACAAAAAGAAAATGAATTTTGTAATAAAGAAAGAGGAAGAGAGGAGCAACGGAAGAGGCGAAAGACTGCATTCGACTGATCTGACTGATTAAATTGACGCTGGGGTGTGGGTACAGGAGACTGTCGTGGTGAGCTAGAGGCCAGGACCTTTCGGTGACGGTCGGGAAAGACTCCCCGCCGAGCGCCCCCGTGGAGTGCACGTTCGTGATCTCTCGCGCTGCTTGTCATCCTTATCATGATGTTTGTCTCTGTACGAATAGAATATTATTCGTACAGCTTAGAGACAAGCATTATACGATAACGATAAGAATATATAATATATTATGATACATATTCGTATAGAGACACGCATGATAATAGAACAAAATAACAATTTTTATCGTAATGATTACATTTTCAATTATCATAATACTTCATAGAGTAACTTAGAATAAAAACAAAACAAAAACAAAAAGAAATCGCAAGTTCACTGTGGCGACATAGTCAGATAGCTTCGATCAAAGATTCGTTGATGGTATGTCCTATGTCATTTTGGCGGGAAGAGCACCGTACTGCCCCCCCCCCCCCGATTGTCTAGATAAATAACACTGACAATTATAATTCAGCGATTCTGCTGCTACAATTTCGACTGTCTTATACTTGTATTGTTGGAAGATGAAAAGAAGTGTAAGCATTAACAATTAGCAATAAATATCTTACAGGTATACAACTCGACTTCATTTAAAACTGATTTTAATTCACTTCTTAAGCTATAAATATTGGTGATAATTCTAAAACTATAAAATTATGTCATTATCATCATAATCATGAGTAGCTGTATAGGAAGTAAGAATATTTGAAGAGAATAACGGTAATAATGATGATGGTGATGATGTTGATGGTGATAAAAATTGTGATAAGGATGATAATGATGATGATAATAATAATGACAATAATAATAGTAATAATAATAATAATAATAATAATAATAACAATAATAATAATAATAATAATAATAATAATAATAATGATAATAATAATAATAATAATAATAATAATAATAATAATAATAATAATAATAATAATAACAATAATAACAATAATAACAATATGACAAGGAGAAGGAGGAAGAGGAGGAAGAAAAAAGACGGAGATGATGAACTAAGAATAAAATCAGAAGAAAGCGGAAAACAAGTACGTTGGTGCCACGGACACTTTCAGAGTATTTCACTAGGAGAACATGCCAATGAGAGAGAAAAAACAAGACGACCAAAACCAAGCAAGAGAAAACAGAAAGAAAGAAAGAAAGAAAAAATAACTGAGGTGTCATCCGAAGCCTTCGCCAATAATTGAGCCAATATGATGAGCTTATATGACACGTATTATACAGCGACCTTGGCTTGACCGTGCGTTATATCACGCGTGTACGTGTGCCGATTAGTTTGCGCACGGATGATCCCCACCACGGTATATTTCCTGCGATGATATAGCAGCACCTATGACTAAGTTGTCGCAGCAAATTGTGCCCACTCCGCTGCAAAAGAAGTCCCCCTCCCCCGCCATCATCCCTACATACCTATAATGAAATGACTTAAGAGAACAGTGTAAATATTATACATATACGCAAGGGCTTATTTATTTCGAAAGGAAAACTTTCAATGGTTGAAAAAGAGTAAACTGAGGAATTTAATATTCATATCTATATTACTAAGAGGGGGCAGTTTATGATGGTTTAATTGTCCTCGAATTAGCAATAGTAGTAGATTGAAACAGTAGAAGTAGAAGTAGAATTAGAAGTAGCAAGTTTTATCGTCAGGATAAAATTGATAATGTCTTTATCAATGTGAGTTTTTCACACTGTTCGATAATCAATCAAAAGAACACACAGCTTTTGCTGGATATCCGGTATAGTTAATGATTGTGTTAACAAATTTGTAAACACTGTAACAGCCATGCACTGTTAGCAGCAAAAGTTTTTTTTTTTCTAAGGTTTCGAGAAAGGGGAACGAAAGGGATTTGTCAATGCAAATAATTATATTCGTTTATCACATTACTATTGGCATACATAGCTGCCTTACACTTTGTATGGGTCCGCCACTCCGTTTGTCCTTCAAGCAGATGTGACTTTAATGTTGTTTCCAGATGTATTATTATTACAGGACATGTCAATGGTAAGCAGGGCATAAATGGACAGGTTTCTTCAGACATATAGCCGCTATCATTATCAGCATCTTTCAAGTATTTCACATTCCCTGATGAGAGAAAAAAAAAGCATTTCTACTTTTTTTTCTCGAAGATTTATGTGGGACTATACTGCTATACTAATTGGGAAGGTTTTGTTTTGCTATATGCGATGGTGGACTTATAGGCTCTTCATTACAAATGGTTAGAAATGACGTTTAACCCGTTTTGCGAGAAAACTCTTCATATAATTATTACCATTACTATTCAGATGAATTGTGTGTGTGTGTTTATGTATATGTGCGTATTTAATTATACGCTATGTGTATGTGTGGTGTATGTGTGTACATATTTTATAAAATATTTTGTCTGTACAAAGTAGGCACAAAATAGGTCTATAGGTGTATGCATGTATGTACACTTGTATGTGTATATGAATGGATGGATGTTTATAATGTATATAAGGTTGTGTGTGTGTATGTATTTGTTAATGTGTGTGTAAGAATCGTATGAATGTGTGTACGCACAGTTATAATAAAGAAAGAATGATAGACTATTTTTTTTCACGTCGGACAGAATTCGATCTAACGATTGGTCTCCCGACCCAGCGCCGTCTCGTCGCCGCCTCGGCTTCGGTCGCCTCCCGCCTAGAATCCGCCAGACCCAGCGGCCCGCGGGGTCGGCGTTAATCGCGTTACGCGGGCAAATGCACACCGTTGTCACCTTCGCCTAGCATTGGCCATGGACTTCAACAGGAACATGGCCAAACTATTGGACGCTGCAGCTAGAGTGCGGGGCGCTTGCTCCTAAAAAAAAAAGGACATTTTTTTTCCGACTCGATTAAGTAATGGGATTGAACTTAATCATGATCTATTAATAAGTAATGATTGAGGCATCCAATGGACCTGAGTACAGCGTGGCTATTTGTTTATGTTCTTATGAATTCTTCCCCGATATGCCATAAAGTTATTGATGTTTAATGTAAGGATTACTTGATCAACAAATCGACATTTGAATCTAAATACTCCCTCCCTCCTCAATCTTACCCAAACATTGTGTATATCTTCTGGCTTTACCCGTATTGTTTTTGTGCCCCGTTCTTCATAAATAGAACTTCACGTCAAAACGCTTTCTTAGTAAGATAACAAACACTACCAGAATGAATTTTATCGTTATTGAAGTAAAAAAAAAAAACCGAAAAAGCAAATCACATATTGATCACACGTCTGCTAACAAGATAATTGTCATGCATACAAGTTCGAGACAGGGAGGTAATGGTATTCACTGTGTAGGAAATTGTGTTCTTGGATGTGTTTGGGTAAAGATTTATTTTGAATGGTGAAGAACGGAGCACATGTCATCAATGAAAATAAAGACCACGGTAAAAAATAATGATAGGCTTCATTGGGATAGTCTTATGGGAACACTGTGAGCGGGTTTGTAACTTGTTTGTTTGTAATTAGATGAAAATATGTTTCATCTCAATCTTGAGATCCTCTGTATGAGGATGATGAATGACAAACACAAACAGACAGACAGACAGACAGACAGACACACACACACACACACACACACACACACACACACACACACAAATGACAATTGTGCCCCGTTCCCTTTGATTGCGATATAATTTATATGTTACAAAATAATCATAAGCCATTCCATTAGGGGGAATGGTAGCATCTGCGTAAAGACAGAGAGAAGAGAAGAGAAGAGAAGAGAAGCGAAGGGGGGATAAGGAGAAGAACATTTGCCTAAGTGAACATACATACATGCATGTACCAACTTTCATATCAAATATTTCATATCTCTGGCAGTAGCACTCAAAATACTAACGCAAGCGTGATTTTGCTCTAGCCTTTTAAGTGACCATCAGGTGTAATGCATTATGAAACGCCTCCGTGACTCTAATGCAGTGCGCCCTCAGCCGCCAGAAAATACACAAACAGGCGCCATTAAAGTGCAACATTGTACAAAAACAGCGCTACATGACACATTATTTATGAAACCATGGCAACAGTGTTGACAAGATAATGGAGATGACAGGCGGACAATTAATATCAGTGATGGTAATTAAAATACTGAAGATGAGGTCTACCACGGGGAAACTCAGAACTTCCATGTTACAATGGGGTGACGTGTCAATCCCAAACTCGAGATATGCGTTTTGTCAACCACGTGAATTGCAACAATGATAATAATTATATTGATAGAGCTATAAAGCGTGAAAACCAAATTTCACCGTTTTGGGATTAAGTGTGAAGTGGTGATATGCGATTGCATCAACTTTTTTTTTCTTTTGTTAACACATATACATAAACAAACACATCACACTGGAATAATTTCAATTTGCTATGTGTTTGTTGAATAATTATAGAGCTACAACACATTTCGTGGTTCTAAGTGCATGGTACATTGTGAAGGAGTGACTATCTGTTGCGTTTGTTATATTGGAGGATGCGTGTGCGATTTACTTTAATGCTGACATGATTAATGAAAAAAAAAATCCTAAATCATCTTTGTTGTTGTTATCGTTACCAGTTATCGACTAAAACATAATTATACGACAAGATATAAGGGCCATTTAATGTTGCGTCAAATATCATACAACGTATGAATACGTTGCTTTTAGCCATTACATTTTGACGGAATTTGTTGATTATCGTCTGCGGCTGCTGTGAACGCATGCCAAAGTCGTTAGCTTCGCGAACGTTGTATGATGCGCACATTATAAAATACAGCGCGCAGGAGGAAGAACTTCCAGAAATACAACGATTACATTAACTACAGCTTAAAAAAGGGAACCGCTTTTATTCACGCTTCAAGTCGTTGTACTCCTTTTGTCCGTGACAACACACGCAGATCAGCGGAGCAGCATGTAGTTCCGATTAAGAGTGACAGACGGCTAGCGGACGGTTCGATAGAAAAATGTGACGAGTTAGGTCGTCAACGCAGTGTCTCATGATCATGAATCAATTTCCGAAGAATTAAACACAAACATCCCTGCAGAACGGCATTAAAATCGCGTCAAAATACCCTCTTCCCCCTCCGTCTATTCCCTATGCGCGTACACGGACTATACCCAATCGCCGCGGCATATTCCCTGGACTACGTCAATTATTCACAATATTCTCCCGACTGGGCATAAAGGCCAAGGCGTGCGCGATTGGCACACCGCTTGCGGTAGGATCGTATACCTAGTTGTAGTACGCCAGCAAACGGTGCGGCGCCTCACTCTCTTGCCGAAGCCGCTCGCCTTCATATTAGACTCGCTCCCAGGTGATCAATTATCAAATATTAACAGACCTCATTTAGCTCCCGGTACCGACTGATTTTAGTGTTGAGCCTAATAAGCTTATAATTACTTCTTAAGCCGCACAGCAACCTGTAATGCAGCGCCTCTCCTTTTTTTTTTTTTTTTTACTTTTTTTCTCTCTCTCTCTTTATAGATTTTCTATACAAGTGAAGCAAATCAAAGGAAATTTCAGCATCTGCATCCTGCAAATTGCGATAAATATTTCAATGGGTTAATGAATTTTAAACCAATACTAAATAACTGCCATGCCAAGAACATAATATAGTTATCACGGAAATATAATATTGTATCTAAACACATTTTATTTGTCTTAACATATAGTTATATTCACTTTCAATTTTGCTTCCAAGCATCCACGACACTAAAAATGTCCAACTGAAGTTTGGAACATAATTAATAATGATTAACGTACAATGATACAGTTGCCGACAAGACAATATTTCAAGGAGAGTAATTACAATAAAGTCTCTTCCATTTCAAACAATTTTTCTTTCACATAGTAAAGTCGCATTATGATTGTATATCATCAGACTATATATTTCCCTTGTAATAAGAAATGCGCCGAAATTCATTATCACGTATATGGAAATGTTTCAAAAAAAATGAAATGATATGTGAAATGGAATGGAATGGAATGAAATGAAATAAAATGAAATGAAATGAAATGAAGGAGGTTATCCGATTTGGAGAAAGCAAAAACAACCAAATAGATTAAAAAAATAATAAGGTATATGACGTTGTCTGTACTGTCATAGTAACTCGTGGAGCAAAACAGATTTTTAAAATGTCTATACAATTAACTTGATATTTCTAATTTCAGTGGAAGAAAGTTAATAATATTTCAAAGAATATGTCCCTTAGATACAGATAGACAGACAGACAGACAGACAGACAAATAGACAGACAGACAGAGGGAGCGAGAGGATTATGATTATAGGTAGACTGAGTGACTCATTAATGTGGAAAACAGAAACATACAATCCCAGGAACATACATGAGTACGTGCTTGATCATAAAATACATACTATCATACATATATCAACAGTACAAAACATGCAATTCACCTGGTGTTTGATGTGTGGAAAAAGACTTAAAATGGAAAACTCAAAAACAACGACACACGCTAAAACTCCCACTTTCCCTCATGTGTGCATGATATGCACATTGGTTCACATACTAGTAATTTTCATTTTGTTCGCATATCTCTGACGGGGTTGTAAAGAATGAAAACGAAACAGAACCAAATATAAAACTAGGAGCTGGTGGCAATCTACGATATCTCACGCTGATGATATTTCTCATACCCCTTCCCCTCCCATATTATAAAATCAGAATTCCATCAAATGCCAACGATCCGTTACAGATTACGACTGTGATTCAGATGCGTGAGCGAACGGCTTTCGGCAAATCAAACGCTCAAACGCTGTCGCGGTTGTAGGTAAAGTGAGCGTGACGATATGAAAAAGCTATTTTCTCTCAAACAACGAACTTGCCTTCTCAGAAGAGGGATGTACCCACAAAGCGTGAAATTATCTATTTTGCCGAGTGAGAGGAGCAACAGATCAACGAACAATAGTTATCTGTGCCTGTTCTTCGTCTGTTACATTCATCCATCTCAATATGGTAAGGTGGGGACGACAATATTTCAGTTTTGTGCACCATTGCCTGTGAATAGGATCCCACGGCATAGATAAAATCGCAGCACAGTCATCAATGACTAAAATTCCTTGCTTGATAACAGACATTTCTTGTTTGTTTAAATTGGTCATCGTGTCGGTTGAAGAATCCGATTTGTCATCCACTGAATGACTGATACCACACCCCCCCCCCCCCCGTACCCTCTGCCAATTTAGTCTGCAAATTAGTCTTTGGGCTGACGGGGGGGGGGGGGGGGGAGTGAAAAAGGACAACACATTCTGGCCAGATTGATTCTTAGCTTTAGTGTATTTGTCATTCACGATTAGCTGTGTCAGCGTATGAATAATTGGCGTGACTCAGACAACTTTTAGCTCCAAAAAAAAAAGGAGAAAAAAAGACGAACGTGATTTTGATAAAGAGATAGTCTACAAGAAGAAACAGAAAGAAGAAAACAAGAATCAATATCTAACTGTAGATACGTCAGCTACTTTTCTCTGAATTGAGCAACGAATGGCTGCGCCACGACGTACACACTAAACGCCCAATCACCCCCCCCCCTTAAAGTAAACCCTCTCTACGTGGTCAAGTTCACTCGAGACGTTTAAACGATGGAATCCAACCAGGAGAACACAAGTGATAGGACCGTAATAAAAAAGCCAAATCAAATTCAAATATAATAAGAACTATGATAGTATTGTAATTCCACAAGCTTTCATCCCACAATGGAATCAATCGAGAGAATGCACGCAAACTGGATGAGCCACTGTGATGTCACCGATGACGTGAACGTCTAAAAAAATATTTCATTTAAAAGTCTGCGCCGCGGCAGAATAAAACAAAAATGTACGCATTGCTGCATAAGCTGTCAGCATGCGATATGATGAGATTTGAAGATATTAACAATAGTAAATGAGTGTTTAGAAGTTCAAAAATGTGTTAACCCCCTCCCCCCCCCCAAAAAAAAACAAACAAAACAAACAAACAAACAAACAAACAAACAAACAAACAAAAACACGAATTGAGTCTTTGGTCCACTGGCTGACCGTTTAGCCTGTTTGTTTGTTGTGAAAGTAAAATCGTAAGAGTGACATATACCTATGTCGCTTTGTGCCACCTTGATTCCATTTCAACTTGCATATCAAATTCTGCAAATTATTATTCTTTTGACGTTCCATCCTAAAACATAACAATGACGCTGCCACTAAAAGGGCAATTACCACTTGGCGCAAATCATTGTGATACTCACATATTTTGGTTTGTTCACTTTGACTGCCATAGAATGCACAAGTAAACTTTTATCTGAATTAAAGGTATGCAATTTGAATACACAGAAATAACATTATGGATATTAATCAAAATGATTGGCTGAGAGTTATCATGTGACCAGCCTTTTATTTTGTGTTGAGGCCAAAATTTACTTTTCACCAGACGTTTATAGTATGCCTATGACCCGAGTGTTCAAACCGCCTTTCGTCTGCAGTCAGCCGCATTGTTTGTGTACCACAAAGGCGTTGCAATTATTGTTTCTGTGTGCGGTTTAGTCAGCTCAGAGGTGATGTGAATCATGGTTACTGAAGGGTGTAAATCATGCCATCAACTTATAAAACAAATAATGCATATCACTTGGAAAAATTTATACTATCCAAAATACATCCACTTCCGTCTCGTCTGTTTCCGATTGTTCCATTGTTATTGTCGATGTAACCAATACAAACGCCTTTTCTAATGTACAATATTTCCTTAGTTCTCAGAAGTTAATGGTTTCTGCCTATGTAAAATGCGTATCTTGCACATGCGCGTGTCAGCTTCCATTCAGCCTACGTGATGTGTCACGCGTAGTTACGCAATCAGAATTTGCAAAAATAAAAGAGAGCAAAACAAAACAAAGCAAAACAGAAAACAAAAACAAAGAATGAAGGAGATTTACAGTAAATCCCCCGTAATCCCCCGTACGTTTGCCTACATCTGGATTTCGAGGAGAATACCTTTAAGACAGAGCTGCTCCAACATCTTGTCGTGTGCTCAGTGAGGAAAACCAACAACTTTCTATCCCTACTTTGCAAAGCGCCTTAAAAGGTCTTTGATAAAGGACCTCAATTCAGTCTAGCTTGTAGTGACGTCATTCTCTAGTGCGCGCCTCGAGCCATTCGAGTCATGATTAGGTAAAGTCGCACCTATATTCAAAGACTTACACGACTCAAACTCATCAAAACCATTCACGGAAAGGAATAAGATGAACCCAAAACGTCCTTTTCCTCCTAACTCCTTACAAACAAGAGTACGACTCAATCACATTCAAAACATTTTATGGAAAGGACAAAAAAAAAAAAACATGAACTCGGGACGAACTTTTTCTTATCTCTTTTTGCTTTGCAAGAAGCATTACTACTTCAAGGTGTTTAGCATTGAATACGATCATTCTTAAGGCAAAGAAGGACTGAATTGCAATACAGTCTTTAGTTTCTTTAAAACTGCATCTTCCCTTTAAAAGATACTGTGTGGCTCTTCACCTCCTAAGCAGACGGTGATTGATAAGGCAGTATCTCCATTTCGTGTAAATCGGATGTAATTTCTTGCTTGGTCTCTCATGATTATGGTACAGACATACTTGTTTTTGCTTTTTGAAAACTTGAAGAGCTTGATGGCAAAACGACTCAACTCCATTCATGTTACTTTGCGATATTTCCCGATTAAAGCTGCTGAAAAACACCGAAAGGTAATAAAAAGACACGGGTCATTTGTGATCACAATTTCTAGAAAATTTCTCGTTTTGTAACCAGCGAGGTTTGTCTGAAAAGGTTTCGTATTACTCTATGTGATGATGGACTTACTGTAAAATGTTTTGAAATGGCTCTTCACCCATTTTGCCATCAAGCTCTTACTACACTTTGAGCGAGTTGTTACCTTTTTCTAGTTCCTCGATCTGCTGAGCAGTGAATGACGTTCTGTTCCTCTGCAGCTTCCTTTTCAGTCGAAGCCTTGCTTGGGCGTCTTCATCGTCGTCGGGTTTTGCATCATGTTCGCCTGCATCAGCAACAGAGGCAAAAAAAAAAAAAAAAAAAAAAAAAACAAGAAGTCGATTGAGTTAATTACGAAGAAAAGCGGTACCAGTCCGCGCAACGGAGAAACGGACAAAACTCGAATGGCCCATGTTTTGCTGTACCATAACACAAGATAGTCACAGTTACCACAAGTTCTGTTTTTCTTTTTTTTTCCCCCGAAGAGAAGAAAGGCGATATAGTCGCCAGTCACTAATACAATCGTCTAAAGGTCAGGGAGAGGAAATTGTGAACTAAAGAGTCACTTGGCTTTAGCAGGGATGGGCGAGTATACAGGAAATATTTCTTTCTTTCTTCCTCAAATGGATCCCTCTCCATCTTCTCCTTATTTTCTTATTTTCTTACTGAGAGATAGTGCAATGGATACAAAAGTCGGAGCAGCGATGAATACCTCTGCAAAATTACAAAGAGAAATAATGACACATAAAGTGTACCTCAGAACAAGCATGGCTTAGACTGTATAGGGATAGCAAAATTACAATGCTGTTGATCAAGTGCATATTGGTGATAGGATAGAAGGTTAGCCAGACCGCTATTAAAGATCATCCAAAAGTGAAAAAAGGCTTTCCTATCGTATTAACAGAGACTGAGAAAACAAGGGTCAACAACGTCAGACATGACACGAAGTGTGGCACCCTTCGCGGGAGAAATGGTCAGAGTAAGGATGTATGGGAACGAATCTTCTCAGAACGATCTAAACAAAATAATGAAGTACCGACATGTCAATCTATTTCATCCGTAACTCACACTCTCCTCTCTGCCTATCTGTCTTTCTGTCTGTCTCTATTTCTCTCACTGTCCATCTACCTATCTATCTATCTATCTATCTATCTATCTATCTATCTATCTTCCTTTCTTTATCTATTTATCCTTCTATCTACCTATCTATTTATCTATCTATCTATCTATTTACTTATTTACCTATTTATATTTATATATATATATATATATATACCTATCTATTTATTTACCTACCAATCTATCTATTTTTCTATCTATTTATATATCTACCTATCTATCTATCTATCTATCTCGCTGTCTGTCTTTCAACCCATCAATCTATGTACCTATCTCTTTCTCTCTCTCTCTCTCTCCTCCCCCCCCCCCCCCCTCTCTCTCTCTCTCTCTCTCTAATACTATCTCGATACTCTCGATTACTTGGTAGCCTAAGTTCATCCTGAGAGTTGTCGTCAGCTGAAGTACATTAAAAACTCCGACAAAACATGTGTTACTAGGGAGCCGCCCTTATTCACTTCATCAAGACTGAGTACAGGGAACATGGATGCATATCTTAAAGATAATACAATACTGGAGATAGCGTACAGTATTCTCTCGACATGTCAAACCAAGGCATCGGGGCGTCTGCGCAGCAACCGCTGTAGCGTGGCATGCAGAAAGTTTTCCAAGTGCAGTCGCGGCTAATCCAAATAACGTCAGTTTAAGCAAAGCTTGCTCTCAGAATAGCACAGCTTATTCTTCCCTCTTACTCCAACGTGTTCTCCTTTTGTCTCTTGATGTTTTCTTGCTCATCGATTTTGTTTTTCCTTCCTTTCTGTCTCCGTGAAAGTCCGCCTGAAACAAGAGGACTAAAAGTCGAAAGCATTCGACAGTTAAGACGAATACGCGAGCCTCTCTTTAATAGTATCATCAGAGTCAACTCCGAGATCCTTTAGAATTCAGACACCGGAAACAAACACACCAGCTGAAAAGTTTATCCAACTTTGTCCACGTGCATTATTCTCCAGAAGGTTGCTGCCAACAGGAAGGTAAGAACACAGACGGATCTGCCGATTGCTATAGAGTGCAAACGGCAAAGACCGTGACAGAAAGCCGGTGCACTAAAGTTGACTCCTTTCCGAAACTGCGACCAGTGACAACGTTTTTAATTTTCCCTTCTCAGCAGACTTTTGGAAAGGGCAGAAGAACTTTTTTCCACGCTGGCAAACTCACAAGTATTCTTTATTCTAATGAGTGAAGAACAACGTAAAGTTTGGGAGTTAAGGCAATTTCTTTTCCACTCTTTGCTAGAATAGCCAGCGTCGGGACCGTAGACGCCAGTGCTGTTATTCCCCAAACCCAAGTTGCAGATTGCCAAAGAGGCGTGATGAAAAATCACCACTCCTCGCCGGAGATTTTCGACAACTGATGAAAAGAAACACTCCATTTCAAGTGCGTTCATTGACATCGCTTCACCAAAGTGCAATTTTCGCAATAAACAACGGAGAAATGGTGTCTTTTATTCCGCCAATAGTACATTCAATTGCAGCTTTTTATTTGTATGAAAAGACACAAAATGGTTCCAGAATTGGCGATCGTTTTCCCCCTTCTAAAGTGTGACAATACACTGCTATAACAAAAGTGCGCGATTGCCTATTGGGCGCAGGGCGACAGAAAGTTTAGTTTCTCGTTCCTTTCGCAAACTCTTGTAGAAATGATTACTTTTCTCAAGAGTCAAGGGAAATATATCATGCTGGATGACTGATTGCATTGTTCAAGTATGATAAACCCATCAGCTCATTTCTGTCTCAAAAAAGCACAACACCATCAAACTGCCGCGTATCGGACAGAAAGACGACAACTGAAAAAAAAAAAATGCATTGCATCTTAATTCCAAGGCTTCAAAATCTTACGTCGTCGGATCGGCACCTTCCAAAGAAAGAAACAACATAAGTAGAAAGCTGAAGCAGGATGAAAGGGGAAAAAGAGGACGGGCAATACACATAATATATATAAGTTTAGTCATCCTAACTTTGACAATCTGCATACGAAATAATAGTGGACCAGGAAGAAAGGATGTAGAGAAACACACAGGCACACACACAGACAAACACACACACACACAAATTTTTCGTCATATGAAATGAAAGGGAATAAAAACAACGGCGTGATTAACAGCCAATCAATCGCATATACCTCCATAATAACTATTCCACTCCGGGAAACACAATGGCAAATCTGCTATGCCAAAGCACTCTTACACCCGTTCTCCACACCGGGAAAAGAATGCGAAGTGTTTTGATATGATGATTGTAGTAAATTGAAAGAAATCAGAAGCACAAAGGTACTCTAATTTTCATACTTCCATCCAGCACGAGATATTTCCCCCTCTACATTTTGCCTTATCGTTATTTACAAAGCTGAAGTGATTCGTAATTCTGATTTCTTCTTAATTCTCTCTCCTTCTCCTTCTCTCCCTCTCTCCTTCTCTCTCTCTGTCTCTCTTTCTCTCTCTCTTTCTCACTCTTTTAAAGAGATCAAGATCAATCGTGGCGACGCTATACACCTAATTAATTTCACATTGATACCGTTTTATTGGGACATTTTGAAGAAAATCTTATAACCCTGCATCCAGTCTTTCGAGTGTCCAATTTTTGTTAAACCGCATCACTACCAACAAATGAGGCGCAAGTCATACATCTTCTATCAGCTTGTTGACAAATGTGTATACATGTCGGTCATTGAACTCTGTATATATCGTCATGTTTGTAGAAATGCAAGAAAGTAAAGTAGACACTTCTATGAAAGGCATCATTCTAGAAATTACATCCTAAAAGTAAGGGGGTCGTGGAAAAAAAAAATAAAGTCACAACTCGACAACACAAACACAAAATAGCCAATGACAGAGTACAAGATATTGATAATTTTCGCAGGCTAAGGACCTCCTACAGTATGTAGTAACCTGCCATTACACACACCTGCACCTGGTGCTATGTCGGGCAAATCTAGGCAGCACAGTTTATGGCTGTCTGGTTAAATTACTTTTTGGAAAGAAATGTACCTAATTTGTATACGTTAGTAGACATCTTGTACAAATATATTACATTGTGTTTGTGTTATACGAGATTTCGTTTTGTGTCGTCAATTTCATCGCGTCAAGTTCCACTTGAGATAATAGAGTATACACCGAACTAATGATGTCGCAGTCTTTCGTTAAATACCTCGGGTTGGGACCATGTCCATGCATCTTTATGTCTTTAGCATCTGTTCTCAGATTCCAACTTCCATAGATTGACCACTATATTCTATAATGAATAATATGTTTGCAATATTTTATTATGCTTCCTAACTGAATATCATGTATTATTTCATCTTGTTATGTTATTTGATGTATTTTTCACCGAAATATTGTATGAGAATAAATTGAAATTGAAACTTTAAATTGAAATTTTAAAACACTCAGGCCTGGGCAACGCTTTATCAAAAGATAAAATCAATTTTAAATTTCCTTACCACACAGGCTGCCATAGACTTATAGTTGAAATCAACTATTTAATCAATTTCAACTCTTCATAAAACAGGGCCCAGGTGAGGATATTTAGCAGCAGTCTCTATGGCGATGAATAACTGTGACATCACACTTTGGTATTCTAGACGTGACCCTCGGAGGACCAAAAAAAAAGGTCCACAAAATGAGCCAGGCAATCCATTCGTTTCTCTTCAGCTCATTATTCCAATAAATTGTTCTGTATCATTAATCGTGATTTTACTGCGAACAAATAGACAAATAAATGAATAAATAAATGAATAAATAAATGAATAAACAAATACATACATATATACATACATACATACATACATACATACATACATACATACATAAATAAATAAATAAACTGGTCTATTTACAAACATGACGTGTGGAGTTATCAAACCTCAGCGAGAGCATTCTAAGAACATAATATTAAGGACACAGGACAACGCCAGGTTCAAAATTTATTGTTATTATTATTATTATTAGTAGTAGTAGTAGTAGTAGTAGTAGTAGCAGTAGCAGCAGCAGCAGCAGTAGTAGTAGTAGTAGTAGTAGTAGTGGTAGTAGTAGTAGTGGTAGTAGTAGTAGTAGTGGTAGTAGTTATAGTAGTGGTAGTAGTAGTAGTAGTAGTAGTAGTAGTAGTAGTAGTGGTAGTAGTAGAAGTAGTGGTAGTAGTAGTAATAGTAGAAGTAGCAGTAGAAGTAGCAGTAGTAGTAGTAGCAGTAGTAGTAGAAGTAGTAGTAGTAGAAGTAGTAGAAGTAGTAGTATTAGTAGCAGTAGAAGTAGTAGTAGTAGCAGTAGTAGTAGTAGTAGTAGTAGCAGCAGCAGTAGTAGTAGTAGTAGTAGTAGTAGTAGTAGTAGTAGTAGTATTTACATACAAAGGGGTGGGCTAGAGAGACGGAGGCGGATCAGGAAGAGGAAAAAGAGGTGGAGGAGGAGGAGGAGGAGGAGGAATATACTTAGAGAAACATTAACCCATTGTGTAAGGAAACCCAGTGAACCACGTATCAATCTAAGATCATTTTTATTACTAGCCTTTCATTAATGAAACAAGATGTATTTCTTTCAATATGATAATATGTTATATCGAATATACTATCATTTTTAAGTTTGCAGGCCTAATATACATCCCTGTTGTCCTGAGACTCTTACTGAGTAGATTCAATTCTACTTGTAGTACCTCCGCATCTATTTCTCTATATTTTTCCATTATTTATATGTATCCCTTCCTCGCATCCCAATATCTTTTCGACATAGTTCTGTCGAGGATCGCTGGATCTGTTTTTCCTTTCTGTCCGCTGTATTGTCTTCCTATTATGTCAACCTTGTCTCGTTCTGTCTTGTATTGAAGTCCCCTTTCATAAGTTTTGTCGTCTCAGTCTCGTTTAATGTTCATTCGCCTGTGTATGTGTGTCTGTCCGTTACTCTGTCTTCTTATTGGGCTTCCAGACCTTTTTTTTTTTTTAAATCTGACTTTATTCCCGATCTTTTTTCCCCTTTTTGCATCAGTTCATTTTCTATTGACATTCTGTACCTGATATGAGGGGCCCACATTCTACAAGCATTGCCTTTTTAGTGGGTCCCTCCATTTTTCGATATTTTGTGTAATGTTATATCGTCTTTATCACTTCAGTCAATTTTCATTACAACATTATTTGTTACCCCAAGGTTCCACAATTATGTTCTCTTTTCAATTTTACTTTGTTTTGATTATTTAACCTTATTCTCTGTTACCAATGAAAGTGAAATGTTTATGTTCTTTTCGAAAAATTAAAAATAAAGTTTGAATTGAATTGAATTGAATTGAATTGAATTGAATTGAATTGAATTGAATTGAATTGAATTGAATTGAATACATGAATTTTGGGGGCTGAAATGAAAGTAAAAAGGTATGAATTACCGACATATTATCTCAGAGTCATTTATAATGGTTCCTGTCTGTCGCTTACTGCAAAGAAAGATTTTGAAATCACTGCGCCTGTATAGTCACTTTCATCCATCGTCTCTCATTTACGCAATTATTTATTTCATTCTCTATCGTCATTACTCTATTCATTTACTTATTTTCTTGTTTATTTATGTATATATCACTTCGTTGATTTTTCCATTCAATCACTCACGTCTTCATCCATCCATTTATACTCCTAATTCACTCATTGATTAAAAATCATAGATTCATTTGCGCTTTTATTATGGCTGGAAATGGGTGACGCGCAGACATTACCGCTGTTAAGGTTTGATGTCGTTACATAGAGTCAAAAACGTGATTTTGCGTAGTTCCTAAACTGGCAGGAGCCAAGTGATTGGTTACTGTTTGTTGTCATTTGTGGCTCACTTTGTCTGTTTTTGTTTGTTTGTGTGTTTGTGTTTCGATATGGTTTTCTTTCTTTAGAAAAAAAAAAAACTAGTAACAGAAGCTGCAACCACGGAGCTACTGCTACGTTCTTACAGTGCCCACGCGCCAACGCCAGAGTAGTTGTTCGTGTCTGCTTTGAACAGCAAGAGAGTAGCGAAGCTATGCAGAGCATGTGTCATATCAAGATCGTTTGCATTATTTGCTCACAACACGGTGCTTCTAAGACACAAATATTCAGAGTTCTAATTTATAGGTTACTTCGCGTTTAGATTTCTGTAGACTTCCGAGGCCTGGGAGAGCGTAGAGCGTGGCGCATCGCTTTAGAGCGCCATCTTTTGACGCATTTTGTGTACAGGTATTGTACAAAATATGACGAGTTCTTCGTAGCATTAAGCTGGGGGCCTAGGTCTATGCATGCATGTGTGAGTCTGAGTTTGAGCATGGATTTATTTCACGTGCCCTAAAGGGTAGAAATCAAATGTTCAAAGGTAAACGCTCACGAGGCCGACAGTTTCAAAGTAACGGCACCCCTTCCATCTTTTCCCCCTGTTGAACAGACAACGTCAGATTAGGGTGTGAAAGAGGTCCTACAAAGAATTTGAACTGCTGCTGCTTAACAGCTCCTAGGCAAGAGCCGCGAGGTCGGTTGAACTGTACACACATGATATCAAGTCATCTCCCCTCACATGTACTAAATATCATGCATTATTTGTGTTAATACATATAGAATCTCGTTCACTCTCATATTATCATCTCAAACGCATCCTCCTTGCATGGTGGTAGGATTCCACCCCCCTCCCCCCCCCCCCCAAAAAAAAAGAAAATACACAAAATGAAATATGCAAACAAACGCAACAAAGAAAAGCAATCAGGGGAAAAGCGGGAAATATCAAGCAAAGGCAGAAATGCAAAAAGAAATAATTATACCCTGATAGACAAGTCGAATGAATGATAAAATAAACGAACAAACAAACACAATAAAGAAAGGCATTCGATAGAAAAAAAAATCAAGCATAGGCAAGAATATAAAAGATAAAGACATTCTGATAGGCAGTTGAATTAATTATTTGTTGAAGTCTTTTAAGGGCCATTTTAATGCCCTTTTATCTTTCTTTATGGTTGTTTTAATCGTCAACAATCAATGTTTGTTCCATCAAAATAACTCTAGCTTTATGTCATGGATGTAGTTCATGCCATCTGTATTGTTTATAAAGTAATAAAAGAAACATTTACAAATGCTGATATAAGAGAGAAGCAAACTTCACGCATCGCTGACAACTGAAAAAAAAAAGGGATCTTGGCCGTTTTCAGATGTAATTCTTGTCGATGAATAGCGCCAACTGTAGTCTGATGTTGCTTATGAACTAAAAGAATTTCATTCACTGACCTCTGTAGAAAATATCTGGATATCTCATATAGACCAGTCGTATTGAAGCCACCGCGTCGCCATTTTACTATGCATATTGCCCTTACATTTGTGTACAGAGCTCACGATATCATGTGATCTTCGTGACGGTCTCTTGTTTGAAGATGTGTGCAAATACCCACAGAGTTCGTCGGTGGTAAGATGGCGGCAGGACGGCTTCACATGTTTGTACAGCGTACAAATGGGCCAATGAGATATCTAGATACCTCCCAAAGAGATCAGTGGTTTCACTGTTCTGAAAAGAAATAATTGGTTACAACCTTAAAAAATGGGAAGGCAATCGCCAGTTCACCTCTGCATCATGTGTCTTTCACTCGGAATGAATATATCAATACAAAATAAACTGAACGTTGAAACATTATCAAACTCAAACATGAAAAGTTGTGGGATTCTAGAGTTTCACATCTTCACACGATAAAGTAACATCAGTTGCCGCCCTCAGTGCACTAGAAACGTGAGGTTATGACGTCATATCGAAGAGAGGGGTGGGGGGGGGGGGCACCGGTGGCATAGGCGGGGGGTAAGGTTTTTGACTTTCGATCTGTTTTCAAGCGTTCGAATCCCACCATTTGAATGTCATGCTGCCAATATGTTGCCGTTAGTAAGTTAAGGACCAAAACCATGACTTCTATTCCATATTCCTATATGTGTGTGTTTAGTGCGTGTGTGTGCATGTGTGCGTGCGTATCTATTTTAAACCAGTGGGATAGTTTTGAGATGTTGACATATTTATCATATTCCATATATCATGTCATATCATATCATTGTATTCGCATACGCGGTTGCCAGAAAGCGTGTACAATGTTATGATTCTACGATTTTCAAAAAAAAACAACAAAAAAACAGAAAACACTTTCTTGTTCTATTATTGCCCTTTTCAGTAATGAAACATCTACTATTTCATTTACTCAACTTTGTCAAGTTAAGTGGTTATGTAATGCAGTATACCCTTTCATTTCACTTTAGTCGTGTCTGTTTTCAAAAAATGATTCGGGGATGCAGAGGTATAATGCGGCATGAAAAGGCACGGATTTGAAATTTTCTAGCCGTTTCGATTGTATAGCATGAATGTAATCATGTTCACTGTTACATTGATAAGGATATCACATTAAAAAAATTCTTCTCATGGAGTAGGAGTAAGCACAGTCGATATATTATGCGTGCGAGCAAACGTTAACACGAACACACACACATATAGCCGTATACACACCAGCGCAAAGGGAGAACATTTAGTTGATGTTTACACGTAGTTTCTCTTTTTTTTTTTCTTTACACAGAGCGATATTACAATTGTACTAGTATCATACTGCCCAACCATGAACAGTGGCATTGTGTTAAAGATCTACATTGAAACGTCAAAGCAATGCAATGATCTTATGTGGGACATTAACTCGAAAATGAAGAACGGGTTCGGATTGATGCAATAAAAGCGAGATATGAAGTACTTGTATTACATATGATTTTTAACCCGGTGGAAAATTTAGCCCGTCCGCCCTCAACGCGTTAACGTCATTCTCACGTACAAAACAATCGTTATAGTTTAACATTCCTATAGTATGAGTATTTAAGTCAATATTATAATTTAGGAGACATTAAAACAAGGTGAAGCTAAAATGGAGTTCCATTCTTTCGAGTAACATGTAACATGATGCTCACAGCATCAATTCCTTTTGCAATCACGTTGTCAGTGTCATAGCATAAGTGAACTATTGAACTCAGATCTGCCCCTAGCGGAGATATCATCTGAGTAGTTCGCCTTTGCTCTACTCACTGCATCGTTTGCCAAGATGTGCGGTTATTGTTTCCAGCGATTATGTCAAACGTTTTATAGAATGTATACTCCGACGCTTGAGTCAAATACCAATACTGCGGGTTGAGCGATATATTTTAATACAATAACGTCATCCAGCAGTCCAGATAAAAAGTAAAGTGCAGCTATTCGTAGAATGTCGCTGCCAAACGCATTGCGTACATGGGGAATCCAGGTACTATTGTGGCAACAAAAATAGCCGCGTGCCCTGCCAGACCATTTTACAGGTATTTTCCATATGCATTCATTACAAAATTACGTCGAAGCTGCTGCCATTCGCTCTTTGTGATTCTAATTGTGGCTGTAAGGTGACTGGAATAATAGCTAGAAAACGCTAGCGAATAGAGAGAGAGAGAGAGAGACAGAGAGAGGGAGAGAGAAACATACAAATTTCCCCATTGCATGGTAACTAGGAGGGGAGAAAGAGAAGAAAAACGAGAGAAAAAATATCTTACTGTCAAAGTCATACGGAGAAAAAAAAAAATCGCGAATTCATGGGGGATTCGCCAAAGGCAATTTTTCAGCAATGAAAGGGGCACATTGAGCTTGGGGAAGGAATTAAAAGAAAAAAAAAATAGATGAAAAAGAAAGAGAAAAAAATGAGGTGGTAGGCTCGTACATTCATTGGGTATCTTAAACATAAAAACAGTCCTTAACAGGTCACGATGAAAGTACAGCAACCCTGAACACAAAACGCACGTTATGTCAAGACAAAATGAGAGACAGGACAACGAAGAAACAACAAACAGTCATGTGAGAGAGAAAGAGAAAGAGAAGGAGAGAAAGAGAGAGAGAGAGAAAGAGGGAGATGGATGGAGATTAAAACAGTCAAACGTCATAAAAGCAAAAGGCATCGTGAACAATTGCCTCTCAAGAGCATAAGATTATTATACGATATGTTTTATCGGAAGAAGCAACGTAACAGCGTGTTTCGTCACCTTAGCAGCTGATTACAGCGGGTAATGATCATTGAGTTACTCGTGTTTTCATCCCAATCGTCTAAAAATAATCATGCTTTGTGATTGCCATTCTTTCTTCTTTTTTTAAACACACAATAATCATTCAACGTGTGCGCGAATTCTCTACATCGCTAGCAGAATGTACTCCTGACATCCAACTGGACCCCATGGAAGACCAGCTTATTACAGCTGAATATGGGCTATCCAGCCATCTTCTCAGATGAAAATGAACAAACAAACAAACAAACAAACAAACTTACTATTCGAATTTGGAATTTCATCCCCTGCTACGGGGACTATACAGTACATATCTCTATTTGAAAAAAAAAAAAAAATCAGACCGTACATTACCGGAAGATACATTACGTTCTCTCAATATTACACTAATAGACAAGATATCAAGACAGTCAGCAATTTCATCTCTGTCTTCAGTCTATTCTCTGCTGGAAATTCCGATGAATTTTCATCGTTTTGTTTGTTTACTTTTTTCTTTCGTTTGACATCATTTCTTTACCTATTCGTAAAAAGTATATGATTCAAAACTGATGTGTGTATAAGAGCAGACACGCCAACAAACGGAAAAAATTGAACCATGGGTAATATTTGTCGGAGAACCTGTGCTGAGCGCCATTTTGATTTGGGTAACCCGTCTCTTTCCTCCCCTCCCACATGAAGCTTATCTTTTCTATGTCGTTTTCTTTTCCTTTGTTTTCCATTCACTTTTCTTTTTGGTCATTCTCTCATTCTTTTAAAAGGGAAAAGGGACGACTGGGCTGCAGTGTAAAGTGAAAGTTACCAGCCGAAATCGCGAGATTTTTATCTCGTCCGAGCTTTCACAGCGTCGGGATGCGCCGGCTGATAGCAGCAGACACTGCCCGGCTCATGCGGTACGCTAAGCCCTTACTCCAGGCTGTTCGTTGTCTGCGGAAAGCGGTGAGGGACCATCGTGCACGTATTACATGCAATTAAAAGCCCACATTGGCGGGAACACTCAGTGATCACCATGATCGCTAATAATGACACAAAAATACAGGAAAAAAAACACACAGAAAAAAAAAGAGGCGCCAATGACGATTGTGTTCTGCTTCGGACAAAAAAAAAAGAAGAAAAAAGAGCAACAATACATCAACATTCTACAAGAGAACAAAAAAAAAGTTCGTAAGTTCCGCTGACACAGTGATTCAAAGCAAAAGTATGGTTAAACCAGCTTGTATGGCAAGGTCTCCAACGCATGCTTCGGCTTTTTACTGGATGTCGATCACTTCTTTTGCCGGGTTAAATTGAAATAGATGGAAAAAAAAAAGCTCACATATAGGAAACGTGGAATAATGTACACTGTCGACATAAAGGCCGTCTTCTGGGAAAACTGTTTTCGTATTCAGAGAAGTAAGCGGATTACACGAAAGTGATTACTGAAATAAAAACCTTCACTGAGCAGGATTTATACAAAGACGGACGTCTTCGAGGTTGATTTGTGGGCACCAATACTTTCACCTCGAGTAGCATTGTGAAGGCAGAGTGAGAAGGTATTACGAACACAAACAGACATGATACGCGCTTTGTGTAACGAGAACGCGCGCGTTGACAGCGTGATTTCTTTTTCTAGCACAGGTGGGGAGTGAACGACGATGCAGATAGTCTCCGTACGTGCATGAGTTTTCCATTACGAAGTCGTCTTGTCGACACGATGGGTTCCTTTCGTGTGTGTGTGTATGTGTTTGTGTGTGTTCAATTCATAAACATTGAAACAAAACAAAAAACAAGTAAGTAGTAATGGAAAATTTTGAGTAAAAGTACACTACTTTGCAACATCAGAGAGAGAGAGAGAGAGAGAGAGAGAGAACTAACGGACATGACAACTATATACAAAATTAATACTACTTCTTCTTACAATGATAATGATAAAGACACTTTTATAACGACGATAATTGTTGATAATTATAGTAATAATAACAATAATGATAATGATAGTAATGATGACAAAACCATATAGTAATTTATTTCTTTTCCGTTCTGTTAAAGTCAAAATACTATGAAAGGCTGACGTCTCTGGAATGTTACTTTCTCCAGGTAAAAGGAAATATCCCCCAAACTTCGTAAGTGGTGTCACACTCAAAGCAGCCTTGAAATTGATAGTACTCGTTACGACAGGTATCTTGCTAGCATATCAATATCTCTATAAATGTATTGCCATGTCGTGACAAATTCATTTGGAAAAATAAGAAGTTGTGAATTATATTCTGTTCTGGATATTTGTTGTTGCAGTTAAACAAGAAATACTCTTTTTTTCTGTGAATGTGATCGGAAAACCTTAACGACGAGGATAGAATGTTAGTCACGTACTTTTTTGATATATGATTTCATATAATATATGAAGTTATACATATAATGTATTATTAATTGATGTTCTATGCTGCGTACGAAAAAGTACATTATATACATGGCATATTAACACCCTTTTACTTGTCATGGACAACTTCATTAATTCGTTATCTCCTTGATAGCGCTCCTTACGGGCATTCGTGGTTTCATATCTACGGAAGAAATGGACCTACTGACAGGGCATAGCTATACGTCAAGAGGACTCAACCAGCGTTGCATTGGTAGTTGATAATAATCCACATTTTATTTGATATATATCAACAAATTGAATTATTTTCAACCTATATACGCGTAGTTATCAACATCACTCTTATTGATATTAAAAAAACAATGTGGCAATAATGTCAAAACTTTGTAATATTTCCCAAATGTGGGATATTGTTCTGCTATCAACTGCTGACGAATTCTGAAGTAGTCGCCGTGATCTATGCCTATGGGGTATGTACGTTTTCAAGAACTTTTAATTGTTGTAGTTGTTGTTACGTACCGCATCATGCTTTTATGATATATCATCTTGCTACAGAGTTATTCTCACAAGGCCAAGATATAAGAGTACATGTATATATACAAAGTGATGGCATAAACTCTAGCTGGTGTCAGTACGGATAATTGCCAAACATTGATAATGAACATGGCGGTGATGGCTTCGCTTTTGAAACGTGTTAACATGTTTCCTTGGATATTGAAACACCTTGTTTTGTGCTATTTTCACCAATTCTTTCTTTATCTTTGTATATATTTTTTTCTACCGTCCATTGTGAATTACGACTTTGTAATATAGCAAATAGTCGATATTTCTGTCTCCAACCTTACCCGTCGTATCGTTCGGTGATTTGAAAAAAAAAATCCATGCCACATGGCACAATAATTGCCTGATATAAATACATTACTTCCAAGCCATCGCTCCTTAAAATTTTTGCCATTTTCATTCTCATATTTCCCCGAATCTTTGCTGTGCGCCTAGCCCCGCTACACCTCTCAACTATATAAACCCGAGGGGAGCGCGTTATGAGTTGAACTACGTAATTTTTGCAATTACGCCACGCTTCGCCGACGAAAATGCCCTATCCGCACTTCTCGCCACGAAGGGGTAATTTTATGGACGGGCATCAACGGTAACAGACCGACGAAGGATTTTTTTCCCCCTCTTTCTCTCAATCTACATTCCCCTCGTCGCAGCCGGCGATTTCTGCTTCCACAACTATTGGCAGTTTTCCCATCGTGTGCCCTTTGCACCTTTTTCCCTCTTATACATCCCATGTGTTTGGCAATCTCGCAAAAGCCAAGTTTTGAATGTACACACATAATCGTAAGCATTTATTCTTACTTCGATCAGTCCATCCATCAATCCAACTATCCACACATACATACATGAATACATACATACATACATACATAGGCCTACATACATACATGCACACATACATCGTACATACATACATACATAGTTGTACGTACATGCTACATGCATCCATCCATGCATAAACATACATACATACATACATACATACATACATACATACATAAAGTCAACACAACATACCCACACTCACACGTGCGGATACGTGTTCCCAATTCCCAACATAATTATAATAATATGCTCCCAAGTTGGTTTGTATGCTAGCTAGTATACAAGCTCACTAACAAAAGACTTAATTTGTGTATAAGAAAGTAAACATCGTTATTTCTGAGGCCTCCAATGAATATCATTGTTGCTATCAAAAAGAGTAGATCCTTTTGTTTTTATCGATTTTGCTGGCCCTTGCATGGACATCCTACTAGATTTATTATCACCCGTGATCATGATTATTCCCCTACAAAGGAATTCCTGCCAAGATATCCACGTATCAAAACCTACCATGCCATGAATGTCGTTCATTCCTTGTCCCTTGCCCCCCCCCCCCATTTCCCCTCCTCCGCCCCTCCCGTTTTCCCTATCTCGACTTCACCCCTCAATCCCAATTCGAAGTTGTTCCGTTATTGTCCATATGCCTCTTCTCTATTCTACGCCTTATTCCCACACGTATTCTCCCCATTCCTGTTTTTTTTCCCTTTCTTCATCTTCGTCTTCTTCTTCTTCCTCCTCCTCCTCCTCATTTTCTTCTTCTTCATTCGTGGCACATTACACCCCAGGAGTATATCCGTCCTTCCACTTGACTTGGGAGCGAGTCTGGCTGTGCCTCAAGGTAATATCGAAGACAAGGTGTACGTAAACACGGCTGGCTAGTGAAAGTAGCTGCCACGCCGAAAACGGGTAGTTATCTTTTGCTATATAGTCGTTCGTGCTGGGATCAAACTCTCTTCTCTTCTGATCTCTTCTCTTCTCGGCTTTTCTTCTTTGTTTCTATTTTTCAAGGCACCTGTTAATAAACTAATGTAGAAATGTAGAGAGGTTTCACGCAAGGGCTAAAAAAAGAGTGCTCGTTTGTATTCACGTTTAGTCGTCGGCTTATTGACCCATTTTGGAGTGGCGGAGTGTCCTAGATGACCACAAACTCCATCAGACATTTTACAAGACAGCTGTACCACAAACTTCGAAGTCTTGTCAGACACGCACATTCCTCAATGACAGAAAAGGGGAAAATGAATGCCTACAATGTACTTACTACTTATGCAAGCGCCATGGCAGAAGTGAATGTAAGGTCAATCTAAACCCCACCTCGTGTTTCAGAGGTCAAACCGAATAGACCCCAGCAGGAATCAAGCACTATGAATCGCAATGAAAAAGAACAGTGTGAAAACTACACAGTAAACGGACTCCAGACCATGACCAGTCAAACAGTGTTTTGCGTGAAGTATGTTGGATAAACGCATTTAAATTTTACTTTATGAATACCAAAGAAAAATCCGTTGAATATAATTAAAAGAAGGTATACTGTAAGATTAAAGTTGATTGTTAACCATTATTTATCTCTCACGTAGTCGAATGTATGCCAAGGTTAATTCTTGATCTATTCTGTGTTATGTTTTGTTTGGGAAAAAAAAGAGTGAAAAGGAAATAAACGAATTGACAAAAAAAAAAATAACTTAGTTGATCATATTGACCAATGCCATGGAAACAGACGCAAAAACACACAAACACATACCACACACATGCAGGCACTATGAAACAAAACAAAACAAACAAAGTAAATAAACAAACAGGAGACGTCAGGAGTATAATCTAAATCTATAAATCGATCCTATTGACTATTGTCACAGAAACAGCCGGAAACCACACAGACAGACCAACACCAGAAATATACACGCAGTAAAAAGCAAGTAAACATTGTCAAATAGAAAAACACCAGGAGTATGATTTGTTACCAACATTGCGGCTAAAATCTGGTATAGTCTCCAAGAAAAAAAAAAGGGGGGGGGGTCCTTTCAAAATAATAATAATGCCGTCATAACCACAATAACTGTGCCACATTATCTAACTCGAATCAGTTCTAACAATAATAATAAAAGATTAAAAAACATACAGAAAAATGGGGCGCACGTCCTAGTGATACGTACTTCTTTCATTGTATAAAATTCCTCATGTGAGGGCTCCATCAAGCACTTTTATGAAGGATTTGTCGTTACTATGGAGATTCGAGAGCTCTCCTGGGAAGACAGAAATTGAAATGACAGCGTGGTAAAGACGGAAGGAAAAATACCGGAAGATAACAATGACAGCAATAACAATGCGTCGTGCTCGGTAGTTAGATAAACAATGTTTTCTTTTTTCCCCCTCTCTTTCTTTATTCTCTCTCTCTTTTTTTTTTTTTCATAAACAAGTCTAACGAGTATACGGTTAACAAGAAAATAAATGAATAAAAAAAAGACCCGATAATGCGATTCAAAAGTCCTCCCTCCATGTGGAGGGAACGCACATCATATCACATCAAAAACACCTCGGCAATTCCTGTCGACCATGACCCAAACGTGAACTTTTTTCCGCTATAAATTACCAGTGGGGGTCAAGTCGAGCGGAAAGGTGTACAGCGTACGCGCATTTGGACCCCAGGTATTCAGGTAGCTCCACTGAGGCGGACGTTACCGCACAAGAGTAGCTTACTTTAATATACGTAACCCTCTCGTGCACTGGAAAAGACTGATTGGGGGAACAAGTTTGCGACTTGCGTTGCATTATCTCAATTCCATCATGTTGCAATGAAAAAAAGAAGGATGATATAAAACGCGACGAGAAAAGTTTGCAAAAACAAAGCAAAACAAAGTAAAACAAAGCAACGACATATAGAATAATTATCTTATAAAATAAACATACCACTGAATTTCGAGCTGACTTCTAACACAGAGGAATCGTCCCCTCCTCTCGCAAATGCAATCAAACAATATGTCAGCGCCTTACAATTCCCACATCAGTCTGTGGGCCTACATTATGACATTTTTACGAGTAATAATTTGGTCGATTAGTTACGTTTTACGAAACACTTTCTACCAAGATATAATAGGCCCTATAGCTCTATCATTTTAGGGGATGTTTTGTAGTTTCTGTAAATTGACTGAAAAATAAAAATAAAAATAGTGACGACTTTAGTCCTGTTCATAGAGGGACTAGTGAAGTGAAGGCATCTTCTTATCCGACAATTGCAACATTTATGTTATTAGGTAACTATTGTATTGTTACATAACGTTTCTTGCCTTCAAATAAGCAATAACACCAACATCGAAAATAATTACGATAATAATAATGATGTGATGATAATAATAATAGTAATTATTATTATTATTATTATTATTGTTATTAGTATTATTATTATTATTATTATTATTATTATTATTGTTGTTGTTGTTATGTTAAGTATACTGACATTGATGTTACGTTTTATGTCAGAATAAATCCAAATACAGATGACATTCTATTCGAATAATGACAATGATAGTAATAATAATGATAACAATAATAAGTGGTTGTGACTAGAAGCACTGTTTCACGCTTTCAAAGGTTTCTCAGAAACCGTTCAGAACTTACACAAATATTTCATCCTATGCACCGAATACTAACAAATCGTAAAAGCTTATAATTCATCATAGTTTAGAAAAAATAAAAACAAAGAGAATTCTACCGTAATGCATGGTACTCTATTATTCAATTGAGCATGGAAATGCAAAATTAATTCACATTATATGATAACAAAGTCTTTGCTGATAATTATCTCTAGCTGAAATTTGAAATTGATTAAATTAATCTTCTGAAGATCTAACCTAAGAAATCTTAGCAAAGGGTTCAGGTCTATTTTCTGTTTTACCCATTTTTGGTTTATTTTCTAGGTATAAAATGACAATTGAGTATTATCTCACCTTTACACTTTCTATTCCGTATAGAAGTCGCAACATAACTTTAACAAGTCGCGCGAAGTGTGCGAGTTATAGTGCGTGAACTCGACGGCTAAAAATATTATCATTATTCGTTTCCTTCCTGCGATCTACAATGCAAAGTTATTTTAATGCTAACAGAAATGTAATGAGGCGAATTGAATCGGAAGAATCAGCCCCGAGGTCAGGTACGGCAAGACATCGCACAACATTTGCTTTTGTTGTCAGCAGGCAGCAGCGCGGAGAGGGAAGAAAAACCCACATCGGTCGCTATATATTCGTTACGCACACATGGCATGCAGGGCGTACGCGGAGACTGTGTCACGATCTTGTGGGAGCATGCATGCAGGCTGGAGCCCTCGTGTATGCGTAATTTGAAACATAAACACATTCATACTTACACAAAGAGTGGGGGGGGGGGGACACAAAAGTAGGAAAATGCTTCGAAAAACTTGCAGGAGTGGCCATAGAATGATCTATTCTTCAAGCTTTCTTCTTCGTGTCATCATAGATGTGGACTTTTGTAAGTAAAAGCGTCAGCTTGGCAACAAAAGGATATGATTTTGGAAGAAAACAGATATTGCTCAGAAGCATGATAATTACCTAATTGTATTCCATTTCGTTTAGGACAGTGTAATTATAAGACATAGAGACTAATAGAGAATATCTTTGCTAATTAAAAATGGGAACAGCAAAAATAACAAAAACACTTAGAAAAACAAGAAAAAAAAAAACATCTGCAAGTTTGTGTCTGTATGAAAAGTTGCAACAAATCTTATTCTTGTTAGTGCTAAAACGTATCCTAAAGGCATCTTTTACAAATTTACCTCTATCAAAAAAGCTTTGAAATAATTTGAATATACATATATTAATTCCGGAAAGTGAGCAGTAACTGTCTGGGGTGATTGGATTAAACATTTATTTTCTCTGACAAACGTTAAAACAAAATAATAGTAATATGATAATCAAGATTATAAACAGTTTACAGAGATTATGTTTTGTTTTTTTTTGTCTCCGACAGTCTTTTCGCTTTATTCTAGATTCCGTCACCAATTATTCGATAGTTGCCAACAAAGGCTTAATGATGTACAGAAATCTGCCTTTGCATCTTCATGATCTTGTCATTATTGTGAATAAGTTGCTGATTAAAGACAAAATTGGTCAAACGGCTTTGAAGAAATACGAAGGCAAGATATAACCATGACTCCTTTATGACGTCATATAGCCGTACCTATATGTGAGAAATCTTTGTGTTGAAAGAGAGATAGACACTCTGTCTCATGGATGTCCTTGAAAACGACAGCTCAACCTATCATATTCCCTCGGGGCATTCTTACAGAAAAGATGATTTTTTTTTTCAACTTGAAAACATGACTACATTTTATAACAGGATTTTACTCTCTCTTCGTTCCCTCTTCATATTTTTATACCTGTATCTACTCTACTTTCCCTCTCTCTCTCTCTCTCTCTCTCTCTCTCTCTCTCTCTCTCTCTCTCTCCAGTCTCCTTATCGTCCTTTTTTCAGAGCATTACATATATTCCTCTCTCACTCTCAGAAGGAAAATATATTTCTTCTATAACTTCTTTTTCTATTACATTGCCTTCCGAACGTTCCTCATTATTTCATGATCAAATCCTGACCCGAATACTCTGCAATCTCTTGTAAACACTCTATCATTTTTTGCCTAACTTTTTTCCCCAGTCTACTGATTCAACGCCGGTGATTGAAGGAAAGGTGGGGGGACAGAAAAAAAAACCGTGAGAGAGGAAGATAGAGAGAGAAATATATAGAGGAGAATCATATAAAAAGGGAGATAAAGAGAGAGAGAGAGGAAAAAAAGAAGAAGCGTGCCTCTCCTTCCACATGCAATGGCAGAGAAAGGGTAATTTCCTGCGCTGCATCCACCTCCTTCAATATTTTCTCCGTCATTGCTTCTGCTCGGCTGCGCGCAAAAGTACGCTTACCCGTCGCGCCTTGGCGAGAAGTCCAACTTCCACCCAGCCGACGCGCTGGGGGAACAGTCCGGCGACATTGACTGTGGGATTTTCACGTCTTTAGATCGCCCCGCTCCCCTCATTCGCGCTGCTGCCGCTCCGCCCGCGAACCCTCGGCGGAATTGCCGGGGCCTCGCGCCGTCAGCTGCGGAGATTTGAGTTGATTCGAGCGGAAGGAATATGGATAAAACTATCGAATAGGTAGAGGAAATAGAGGGATGCGATGAGTGAAGAAAAAGAAGAAAAAAAATACACACGGGCGAGATGAAGAAAAACAGGATGTTCAAGACATTGCCAGAAAATGATGGGGTGCTATGCCCTGTGTATTTGCTTCGTAGAAGCTTTTGTTTAGGCAGTCATCTTACAAAAACTCTTCTCTATTCTTTTATCTAATTATCAGTTCCTTATTGCCTATCAAGAATAATCTATTCACAATCGGGAAACACACAAAATCATGTCGGTTTTCCCCTCTTCAGAAAATTATTCATTCAGTTCTATCTTTGGCCATCTGTTGGTGAACTTATGAGTGAAAGGTTCCAGTCTACTTCATAAAAGCTATCAGAGAACGCAAAGACTGATAGCGAGAGACATCATTCCATCGTTGTGACTACTGTGTGCGCGTGTGTGTGCGTGTGTATATGTGCGCGCGCGAGCAATCGGTTTTACCAATAACTTCATAGTGAAGGTGAAAATGTTCCTGAAATTTCGAGGTAACAAGGTATCTACTAGTAAATGCATTTAGTACTTTATTTTAATGGCTACAGACGGTCACAAATCATTAAAGCGTTAATGTTCTTATTGGACAACGACAATAGAAACAATAGCGACACTGATATAAAATGGTCATCGTCATATCATGTCTCGAGCGAGCATTTTCACTGCAAAAAGTCCGGTGTTAAATATGAAACACCGAGCTGGTGTTAAATTTCCGGGTGCTCATTCATGGTGTTAGATTAACACCTCCGGGTGTCATTTCAAAATATAATTTTTTTTTATTTATTGTTTCTTAGTTACTGAATTTCTTGTTAATTCTGAATTTCAACAAGACGACGAAGAATTTTCGGAAAAAGTACTTGATTTTTGAAAAAAAAAAATGTGTAAACACATTTACACCACAGTAACACCAGTTGGTGTGGTCTCCTATTGAAGCTGGACGGGTGTTATACCATTGAAATTAACACCACCAATATCAAATCAACACCATGCGGTGTCATTAATGAATTAACTCTAGCGCAGTGTCAAAAATATCACCAGCTATAGTGTCAAATTAACACCACGAAGTGCCAGGTGAACACTTTTTAACACCGTCACAATACATTTTCTACACCTGTGGGTGTGGTCCTCTATTGAAGATTGATCGGTGTTAGATTTAACAACCATGCTGTTAAATCTAACACCGATGTTTTTACAGTGTTGGCATCGCTGACACGAAGAGTCAAACCCCTTAGGGTTAATGTTTTTCCTTTTCCGTCTTTCTTAATATCACTCAGTTTGTTTCCACAAATTGTCCACCAGGGATAATCATGTTGAGGGTGGAGCGTTATATTTTCTTTCTTCCTTTTTTTTTTTTCGAAAAAAAAAAAAAACCGACAAAACTAACGTCACCATATAAAAGGAGGGTATAGTTTTGGTTGAGGGTAAGCAATTCAGATTTTAACTTCAACATAGGACAATAAGTCATCTACATCATTGAAAATTATAAGCATTGGAAGGACGCAAAGGTGTTCTTGGTGCACCGTTCACTTTATCTAAAAAAATAAATAACGGTCACGTGACAAGGATACATTTTCCTTGTAAGTATAGTCTTGTTGCTGTCCCAGTCTCGTTTCATATTTGTTTGTTTGTTTGTTTGTTTGTTTTTGGTGTGTGAGTCTGTTTGTTCCTCTGTCTTTTAGTAGGCTTCCAAACTTTTCTGTTGTCGTTGTTTCACCAATTTTTCATTATTTTTTTTTTCCACGAGGGGCCCACATTCTACTCCCATTGTCTTTTCAGTGTGTCCCTTCAATGCAAATTGATATTCCACTTTGATTATTTCAATTCTTCTTACCATGTATCGTTACCGTACGATTTCACATATTCTCGTTTACTCCGTTCAATTCACATTGTCTTCTTTAGATTATTTTGGTCACTATTAGGGAAGTGAGGTGTACATTATGGAAGGAAACTTGAGACATCCCCACCTCCCCTTGATGTTCAGGGGCTGTTTATATATATATATATATATTATATATTATAACTTGTGTTCTTTGTAGTTGACTGCATGTATATCGAGATAGTGTGAAATGCCCTGTTGAGAATACACCTTGATATCCTGATACATTCATCGCTGGAATCTTGGAAGTCCAGCAAAAACCCGTTCTCAACCACCCAAGGTCATTGGCAATTATAGGTGTGACTGAAAATAATACCACTTCGTTTCAATGAGTTGGCTTGAATATCAGCAGCATCTATATGGACTGGTATATAGGACTGTAACTGATTACCACCTGTCTGGGCAGAGGCATGGAAATGAAACTGCTTCCTCGTAATGATATCAGGTAACGTCCGTCTTTATAGCTGGGAAATCTATGAATGTCACAATAAAGCCTGCCGCACACTATACGACTCACGACTATTACATACGACTGACAGACTTTGGATCTGAAATAAACAAGCGGTGTTTATTCTGAGGGTACTGTGATTTATTGCAGATCCAAAGTCTGTCAGTCGTATAGTCGTATAGTGTGCTGCGGGCTTTAGATGCATTATTCTTTTGAATGATATTTGTTAAAAACAGACATTTGAATACGATTCAATCGAAATGCCGCGGCATTGCAATCAACACCAATTCTACACATTAACATTTTATTTTCTTTTTCTCTTTTTAATTTGTGTTCTAAGTCTCTCATAAAGCATTATCGCTAACAGTAATTCGATGTCTTTATATGCTGGAATTTCTTTGATTGTAGAAACCAGTTTCATTAAGCATGATCAGAAAGTTTGTAAACGAGATTGCTCGATGGAGTAATTTGAGTTTGCACAAGTCATATGCGGAAGTACTAACATGATGTGCACTGTCAGTGCATTTGGCGTACTAAAATGAGGCGTTTGAGAGAGGTATATAGCGCGGTGAACGTGGGTCCCTTGTGTGTGTAAATGTGAGTATGTGTGTGTATTGTGTGTATCAGCAATTCGTGTATTAGGGTAGGAGTGTGCGGACTAGCGTGCACGGGCGTGTTTGTTTAATAGAGAATCGAAATTGCGGCGGCGGAGAATGAATTGGAAGCGACGCCACAACGGCCGGCCTCGCTTGCCGGGGCACTTTGCATAGATGCATTCGCGAGGTGGGTCCGAGACCCCTGCTGCGCGACTAATAACGTGTACTTCGCATTGTGTTTCCGCATTGAAAAGTATAAACGCCATGCTTAATAATTTTCATGGATTGCTCTTTTTTTTTTCCTCCCCCTTTTCCTCATTCGTATTTGCTCTCCTCATACAGGCGAGAAATGGCCCAGGCCACATTTAACGCAATGATGGCGATCTTGTGTGTTTGAATTTACAATTTAAAGCGGAGATGAGTCTCGCAGGCTGCAAACATAGAACAATAGTAAATTCTGATAACGACGAATTTCTATCATATAAAAAAAAAGCACTTTGGAATGCCGATGAGTTTGGCGACAATCACATTAAACGTTTTAACGGGCCGCGTATACAGCTTTTCGATAATGGATTGGCGTTGATGTGTGTATACACAGAAACGTACGCATGTGTGTGTTTGTGTGCGTGCGTGCGTGTGGGTGTGTATTAGGTAGGTATACAGTGAATGTGGGCGTAAGTGTCAGACCCGTTTGAACTCTATCCCACTGGACAATATGATAGCTTTGAAGTTTATAGGGTTTATTATAGGGTATTATAGTGACTGCTGAGACAATAAACGATAGGCTTTATCACCTATAACTGAAGAATTAGAAGTCTTCATTGAATTCCCCCCTTCGTTGCTGGTAAAGGACATCATTACAGGTGCGCACAATGTTTACCTTCGCCTCAGTTTCTTCCCATGCGTGTACTGATAATGTCACAACCAACATTCCATCTTTACTGGAAAAAAACAATGAAATCAATTAACCGTGTTTTTTTTTTTTTTTGACAGTGTATACAAATACTGTGGGGTTTTCCCTGCCAAAATCAGCACTCAAAAGACACAAAGGGTTAGACAGTCTCCACGTCATGTTTTAATATCTACACGACATCTTTACCGTAAGTAAAAATTTAAAAAACAAACACAAACAGAAAACCGAAACACTTGCAGGACAATCAATCAATTAGTGGATCGGACTTACTTTTGTCTTAACACTTGCGTGACCACTTATAGTTGTTTTACTTATAATATTATATACTATTAGCAGCATAGCAGTTAAGAGAAGAGTGATTTTAACTAGCATGGTCATTATGACACTGATATTCCAAATCACACTTTATCATAATCCAGCTTACGATAATGATGGTATTAATAATCACGGAATAGTAGACAGCAGTACATATCTAGGGTTGAATACCAGTAAACAATGATGATCTTTATGATTTCATCATAATATTGGGAACAATCAAGCTTTTAATACGTCTAAGTATTTTTATACCTATCTGGCTGATTAAAAATAAATAACAAGTAAATAACAACAACAAGAAACTGAAAGTATTATGCTTGTCATTAAAACGGTAAAAAAAAAAATATATATATATATATGTATATGTATGTATATATATATATATATATATATATATATATATATATATATATATATATATATATATATATATATTGAGGCTCCACCATATGTTATAGGCCTATGAATTCTCAATTCCATTTTTTTTTCTGGAACATTTACCAAATTTAATGAGATAAATTATCAAATATGAAACGTTATGTCGTAATGTTTCTAGGCTGTGAATGTCATAATATTATTATTCCAAGCATTCGATACATTATCTGTTACATTATCTGTTTCATTTCTTCATTTTTTTAAAAAACATTCAAAGAATAAAATATCACTCTTTGCAGTGATCATGTAAAGTTGGATTAATATCACTTGCCCTGCATATTGCGGTGAAAAAAGAAAAATGCACAAAATGTAAGGCAAGTAATGCCCCATGAGTATCAATTGTCAACCATACTTCAAGGTTACGTATCAGGGCGGAAATGATCAGTCTGTTCGCTGCATATTTTAGATTTAATTAAAGAAAACAAGATGAGAGAATAAAAATAATTCGAAACTAGAAGCGCAAAATTTGAGAAATGCGATCTCATTCGTGACACCATATCTTTCTCTTTTTGTTTTAATATTATTACTTTTTAAGTACGCCATTATATTCACCGGGCCGGTCCGTCATTTGCATTGTTGTTGTTTCTGAAAGATGATGCGTGGCTGATCGCTTGTTCCGGTTCTACTGATGCCATTAGTTTGACACTATTATATCGCTGGCAGTAATGCCCCCGTTATGTCCTTCTTCTCTTCCTTAATGGTGTAAGTATGCGTATCATATTACTCCCTAGAAAAGAATGTCTAAAAACCATCGTTCCGCAGACTTCTCGCAACTCTTGGTCGCGCCACTTTGCGGGGGGAAAACGACGAGGGTTCAAAAAAAGAGTAAACACGGGGCCTGTAGCTGCCACCACTCGTTAGCCCACACGCGCGTGGGGAGCAATCGGGCACCCGGCTCGGGTGTCTGCCCGACGATGCTGTGTCACCTCGCCGAAACCCGATATCTGTTTGAATTTCAATGGAATCTATCACGATGCTTTGCCGCCTATACTTAAGGATGAAGAACGCAGGAGACACGCTCTTCCGAGGCTTCAAGTCCCACGTCCTTTTCTAGCTGTAGGGTTTAAACGGATTATGATAAACCAGGAATAAGGAGATTGTTGACAGAAGGGAGTTGATATATCGCGGAGCGTCCTTTAATCCTACGAGCTACAAGGAGACTGTGCGTAATATTGCCAAAGAACATCTCAAACAGAATCCAACTACAGACATTAACATATTCGATATATTTAGAAGGTAAAGCATTCCTTCTTTTTTGTGATAATCATCATTCTGACTCTCTCCATCATTTTCTCTAAGTCTAATAAATTTTCCAAACTGGACAGAAAACCCCCCCCCCCCCACAATGAATACACTCCAATAATGGTCACAAAACACACATAAACATCCATGCGCACTGAACGCATCGCGACTTGACAAGTTTAATGAGATTCCGCCCTCTGGTGTTAATTAACAAGCAGGCGTTACTAATTGCTGCAACTATAGTCGATTAGACTCAAGAGTGCACTGGGATTTAGCTGCTCCCCCGATGCCTCGGTGTGGAAACAAAGGATCCCCTACTGTGACACCTCCTTAAAGAATAAAGCATCGCACTAATTCCAGAGTCATCTCAAAAAGAGTTGTGCCTGCGGACCTCGGAAACCGTCTTGTCATTTGTAGTTGCTCACGTTGTTTACGCTGCTCCTTTGACGTGGTCTAACAGTCTCAAAACGCGATCTGGTGACGATGAATGTCGAGGGAAAAGATTGCGCCCGACACCACCAAAAGACAGCAAAAGGAGCAGCGAAAGTTTAATAATATCATCTGTGATCTCCTATCAACGGTACATTACATAATAATAACTGATCTATCTACTTATATTTGAATTAATGCATGAAACATCATAATTCATGTCAACTTGAAAATGATATGGAGAGTGGTTGCATAACAGTGTGAAAAGAGAATCAAGCGAGTACCGCAAGAAAACGGGCAAATGATGCCAACCTCTCGTGGTTTATCCAAGGTGACTAGCAAATAGTCAGCAAACGGTATCAACCAGGCACACTGTACCATATACGCTTGAATGACTACTCGTTTGTGGTTGAGAATTTGAAATATTCATCCAACCAGCAGTTCCATAAGTAGTGCGTTCTCAACCTGACGAAAGCAACTCAGTAGTGGTGATAACATCTGACGAAGAAGGTTCTAAAGAATCCTGATGGCAGGGAGATTGAGCACTGCACTCCAATTCCTTTTGATCCCATGTTTGATGCCACCGCTCAAAAAAAAAAAAAAAATATTTACAGTAATGTCCCAAACTGGATTTGCCGCATAAATAAGCACTTCTCATTGCATAATGACCAGATACTCTCTTAGGGTATGTTTTTGATTTTTGGTTTTTAGTTTCAATGATTGTAATCACTTTTTTGCCATCCCTACCTAATGAGCGAAGATTGATGGAATAAGGATCAAAATTACTTGACTGTTCATGCATGGGCACTAACCAGACATATCTATTTGTAAATATTACTTGAGGATTATGCAATTACACTGTTTTATTTCTCGAAACTCATCCGAAAAAGGTTAAAATCGGATTTTCAGTTCGGCAAAGTTTCAAATATTTTCACAACGTAACGCTGTGACCTACTGTATACTTTCGAAATAATTTCTTGACGGGCTGGACTACTATTTTTAGTATGTCTAGTCATTTGATATAAATTTCATTTCATTCAATAATTTAAAAAAGCAAAATATACCCGACGTCATGACAGTTAAGAGTTGAAAATGAATCTTCATATTGCTCAGAAAGGTGGCGACATCAAACCTCGATGATCTATTGCACAAACGCACCTGCGGAGTTCTTTTGCGCATCCACAAATTATAATCTTACAGAAAATAAGGCAGTTGGAACTCCAGCTCTTGAACGTCCTTCCTGTGACCAAGAATGACAAAAAGACTACTACAGCAAAAGGAGATGAAATTCAGCAATCATCTATAAAATTCCATGCATCCTTTACAGCAAAGACTTTTCCTAACAACCCGAAAGGTTGCCCCAGGCTTTCCCGGTACAGCAACAACTTAAGCATGAAAATGAGCCAAATCCGATTTGTTTTGAACAGGTTTGAATAGCTTTTCTTATTTTACATTCTTTTTCAGATTTATTTTCGTATCTCTGCCACGTAAAGTGCTGGATCACGGGCTCGTCCACTTTATTGACAAGTGTGAGACCCGAAGGCCTGCCTCTATCATACTTTTGTCCTTTTTCTCTACTGTACAACTATCTGTATTTAAAAGAACACTGTCTTTTTTTTTTAAACAGATCGATATTAAAGGGAAGATAAACCCTAAGAGCAATGTGGATTGAGTGAAAGCAGCAACATTAGTAGAACGCATCGGTGAAAGTTTGAAGAAAATCGGACAATCGATGCAAAAGTTATGAATTTTTAAAGTTTTGGTGTTGGAACCGCTGGATGAGGAGACTACTAGAAGTTATGACGTATGAGTGGACAACAATACAAAGAAAACATAAAGAAAATGCTACAAAAATCAATTTTTCATGAAAATTACAAATTCCATCAACTTGATACTGACATATGTTAACGGTAGCAATATTCCCCCTGCTTTCTGAAAGCGGTTAGTCAAGTGTTCTTTCATAATGCTAGAAAAATGAATTTTTGTTGAATTTCCTTTATATTTCCTTTGTATTGTTGTCCTCTCATACGTCATAACCTCTAGTATAGTCTCCTCATCCAGCGGTTCCAACACTAAAACTTTAAAAATTCATAACTTTTGCAACGATTGTCCGATTTTCCTCTAACTTTCATTGATGTGTTCTACTAATGTTGCTGCTTTCACTCAATCCACATTGCTCTTTGGGTTTATCTTCCCTTTAAAGAGGGCGAAATTTTTATATTCCGAATTTGAATGCTTGCACTTTCTTTTCTTATGTTTTGATAACACAACTGTGTAGGAAACGGGTTAGATAAGGTGTTATGTTCTTGTTGGTTAATTTGAGGACAATTCGTTTGCTTTTCTTCTTGAACCGCAGCTGTCAGTGGGAGATGCGTGACACAATACCTAAGTGCTTTGTCGCTTTCCGATTCCCGAGCGCGCTCGTCGTCAAAACTTATTGGAACGGTTTCAGACTTTTGTTACGCGTGTTTTACTGAATAAGAATCAATCAGCTTCTTCGAAAGAAAAGAAATTCTATGGGTAGAAATCAGGTGGGTGTCAAACAGACACAAGCCAGTTGTTGTTGTTGTTGTTGTCCTTTTATACACTTAGGGCTGAAACTGAAAAAATTGAATGATGATTGTCACTATCAGCGCGATGTGAATGCCTAGAAAAGAACGGGTAAAACGCGTAGCACACCGGCGCTTCCGAAAAGGAAACAAATCTGGCGACACAAATGAGTGACCTTGACACAAAGCTCCTATATGATGATGATCGCTGTAGTTTAAGAAGAATGGAATGCTCCGTGTTTGGTGTATCCATGGCGTTCAGATTCTCTTGATCGATGGTGAACGATCGAGGCACATTGAAGAAGTGAGTATGAGTAAAACGTAGCGAGGTTATATTTGCATTACTTTTTGATTACTATTCCCCCCCCCCCTCCAATCTCTCACCCTCTTGTTCTCTCCAATCTCAGTCTCTTGTCTTTGGACTGCAGTATTTAAGACAATGTTTTCGCCACAGCTATTATGATAACACACGGAAGACCGCCGGTTCCTTGTCCGTGTGCGACATATTGCGCAAATTGTTGAAGATCTGCGTGCCATCGAGTTGACGAAACTCATCACACATCAGGATCAAGGCTCACAGTGAAGGAAGCGAAGGTGACCGATTGTGGCGCTCACAGTGCAGTAACGAATAATATCATCACGTCTACGTCCATATAAAAAGTGCAGTTCTTCCCATCGCAGATTAAGGACAGCAAATGCTGGTGATTGTACAATTGTACCTGACAGTCATAAGGAAAAAATAAAAATAAAAAGAGGAGTTCTCTTCAATAATCTCATTTGATTATTTTCAGTGTCCACGTTGTTGTGGTAATCTCGCCTTTCTTTTACCCCTCATGCAACTTGGTTTCACTCATCTTTTCAAGGTCAGGAGCTGCCGATGCGGAGCGAAAAATTCGATTCCATTTTCCCCGTCCGCGTATAGATGGGCGATAGAAAGCTAGAAGGAATTGGAAGATGGTGGGGGGAGAGGAGGGGGGAAGGGGGGGGGCACATGATGCCCCCATCCTTTGATTGCGCCCTTCTAGCATCCACATTTGCACGTAATTGTATGAAATAATTAAATGAGACAATCTTTGCACGCATTCTTGCGTAACAGAGCCCTACGTTTCGGTCTCATTGCTCGTTCTAACTGTCACCTGGACCAGGGGCATGTTTCGCCTGCAGGTGTCGATCCGGCACGTTCGTGTGTTCTCTTTTTGAAGGCAGAAAGGGAAAGCGACAGGCAGACATACAAACAGACACACACACAGACACACACACAGACAGACAGACAGACAGAGAGGGTTTTCTCGACTTTTTTTCGTATTAATCTCGATTTCATGAGCAGGGAGGATTATCTAGGATGCGTTTATTGGAAGACACAACGTGTCAGCTCGACGGAATGACACGATCCATGTTATACTGGTTTGCGTTATTCTATAAGCGGGAAGTTCGGCCTAATGAAGAATGAAAGGTCGCCTCGTGACAAAGTCGCTTGCTATGGCCTCTACTTTTGTGATACTTAACTCTCTCTCTCTCTCTCTCTCTCTCTCTCTCCTTCACTCTGTCTGTCTATCTGTCTGTCTGTCTCTCTCTCTCTCTCTCTCTCTCTCTTTCTGTATTATTTTGACAAGCAAAACCTATGTCATGAACTGCGACAGCGTTATGACTGCATGCACTATAGCTTTCATTTTTTTGGGGGGGGGGGGGAACACAATGGACAACAGAACTATGTCTCTGATAGTGACTGTCGCACAAACTCTTGATGTGACGAACGAGGTCTCGGCATATATGACGTCGAACATGTATAAATACTCCCTCCTGATGATAGATTACAGCATGCTTCTCTGCACAGGAGTCTGGCATTGGAAACTAACACATACAATATCAAAAAAAAAAAAAAGAAGAGAAGAAGAAGAAGAAGAAGTGGAGGAGAAAGCGAATGAAAGAAGATGCCAAGGCATGCGTGTAACGAATTTGCCTCAAATCATCCGTTGCCTAGGCAACGCGAAGTCAGGTAAAAGTTCAGGTGACCTCTGGTGTATAAAGTGCAGTTGGTTTTCTCGGAGCTCTGCAATCTCTACGATCGCGGCAGCGATGGATGTGCTGCAGCGATCAACTGTGAGTTGGGTCTATCTACATTATGTTTGTTTTCCCCGGCTATCGCTTGTAACATGACAAAGTCGTTTTGTTACATAGACAATAAACTTACCATGAATTGCATTTTGGAAGAAACAAACAACACTCACATAAACGCCATGAAAATCCTGCTGGCGACAGAGCAATTCGTTTACATTGAATAAAGGAGTGATTTGGAGTGTATTTCCCAGGTCGAAAAACCAGTTGGCTAACTGGTACTGGTACCAGTTGATTCCAGTTAAGGCAACTGGTTTCAATATGGAAAATGGAACCTGGAATCAACTGGTATCAACTGGTATTCGTCCAAATGGAATCAACTGGTACCAGTTGGAATCAACTGGTATCAACTGGAATCAACTAGGATCCAGTTATTGACAAAATTAATTTAGTGTTGAATTATTTGATGTATGGGTTCATACCAGAACATGTGTATGTCACGACATTGTTAACATCTAACCTATCATAATCCTACAGCTATCTAGACTTAGCCTCTGTCCTAGACCTAGTTAGTGCAAGGGATATTTCATTCATATATATAGGGCCATCTAGTTGCAATACTTTAAGACATGGTTACCAAGTAGATTACATTTTTATCATAAAAATATGAAAATACCTCATCAAAGGCACAAGTGGAAATTGTGAATATCACGGCAATAATATTAGGTAAATTTCTAATTACATTTCAGACATTTAAGAGTTTATTGAAATCATAAAAACAATAAATTTAACAATATTCTATCTTTTTCACATAGAGGATTTGAATAGCTTATGAATATTCATGCGCAATAGAACCAGTAGAAACCAATAGAAACCAACTGCAAGTGATATCAACATTTCAATGTTGTAGTTACTGGGTTTTAATCTAGAATGAAGTGGTAAGCAAGTCCATGCAGTCAGGTACATGTACATGGGTTTCAAATTGTGTCAACTAACCATACATTTGCACACAAACCGACACAAACACGCACACACAAACACACACAAACTGGTCGAAATACAGTCTATCAGTTTAAGTGTCAACTGATCTAAATTGGTTCCAGTTGAATTAAGTTGAAGTCATTAAGAGTCCAAGTTCAATCATGTCAAATGTTTTGCATCATTTTGTTTTGTTTACTTTTTAATTTGATGTTTTAAAACAAGCTTAATTTACTTTTTAATTCAGTTTGATGAACTGATCGAATTCAAAAAGTAGACTCTAGGTATAATACGACTCAAACTGGCATCAGACGCAGTTACCATTACCTTAAGATATCAACTCGTACACAATAAGACTTCATGGTATCAACTTGTACCAGTAGATTACAATTGGTATCAAGTGGCACCGTGGTACACATTGAGACTTGAACTGGTATCAACTCCTGAGTCATAGACCGCAGTAGAGTATATAGACTTTCAGTAGATATCATCTGGTACACAATGAGACTTGAACTGGTATCAACTGGTATCAGTAAAATTTCAACTGGCAGGAACTGTTACCAACTGGTACAAAATGATATTTGAACTGGTATCAACTGGCAACCAGTAGACTGTCTCCAACTGGACTGGTAAGCAGTGCAACTTCAACTGGGATAAACTGCTACCAGTAAGACTTCAACTGGAATCAACTGGTACAGTGATACTTGAACTGATATTACAACTGGCCATCAGTAGACTTTCACTGGTTTCAACTGGTAAGCAGTGCAACTTCAACTGGTATAAACTTGTACCAGTAGGATTAAACTGGTATCAGCTGGTACCAGTATGTCTTCAACTGGTTTCAATTAGAATTGCTCATTTTGCTACTGGAAAGTTGGAGTTACCTTGCTGGTTTCAACTGGTACCAGTTGAAACCATTTAAGACCAGTTAAGACCAGTTAAAACCAGTAACGACCAGTTAGAAATGCTTACTGGTTTCTACTGGTTTCTACTGGTTTTTTGACCTGGGTTGGAATAGCCTACATAATGCAGCCGCAGCGTGTATTCCTGTTCTCCGCGATGTTTAATGTTCCATGTGTACGTTATAAGTAGACAATAAACACCGCAACAATGCAAGCCTCCACGACTCCGTATTATTATGTACAACTCTCGTGTGTTATTCCTTCACTTACCTTCTTTTTTAAAGGCATCCATGGTATGACCAAGAGGTTGGCCCGTCATCGCTGGGTTAACGTTGGGGGCGTACCACGGGCCGGATCGGGCCCACTGGCCATTGAGCATGCGCAGTTTATCGAACATATCGCCATGTCCCATGGTCTTCTCAGCTGCAAGATTGCGTAATACCCTGTTAATAGACGATACCTGGAAGGAAGCAGCGAAAAGAGGTCATAAGTCAAACGTAATAATCAACATTATCTAATATCTAGTACTGATCATTTGCTTGAAAATAACCTAGAGTAGAATTTGTTTGTTTGTTTGCAGATATCTTTCCGCAGCCATTTCAAAACAAACGTTCATAATAACGATAATATTCACAAATAGCGAACTGAATGATCACTGAATGATCATAAACAGAATGATCATAAACATACAAATTATACAGTTAGAATAAAAACATTCGATACAATCACTTGTTTGGTAAAATGGATTCAGTTGCGATTAATACGGAAGGCGATTCAACCATGAGTCAATATTTAAAGCGATAGTAGGCCAATAATACTGCGATTTGTTTTTCTTTTTTTTTTTTTTTTTGTGTGTGGGAGGGGGGGGGGGGGGGTGAGGGTCTATTCATCGTTATGGGCTACCCGCACCTCAATATTGATACTTTGTCAGGATTAGATAGTATACCATGATGACTTTGTATGTTTTCTAGCTCAGCGTAGCGGTTTTGCTCATTAATTTTATGGTACTGACAGATAAATATCAAAACGTGGTTAGGATGTTTCGATTCGTGAGATATTAGTTGATTGATTGTTTGTCTCATTTCTTTGATAGATTTATGTGATGCCTTGCGATCACGTGTAGCAAAGAAGCTTTTGGATGTTGAATTCTACTGACTTAAAATCGTCTTAAACACTTATACCCACACTGACGTGATACTATCAACCAAGAAATTCCGGTCTCATGTTTCGTATATTATTCATTTTTCTCTCTCTCCCTCTCTCTGCCGCTCTCTCCTTCTGCGACTTTCAGTTCAGTTCAGTTTCATTTCTTTTCCATCCGACATCCAACGAAGACTACAATAAAATACAAAGTATGCATCACAGCATTACATTGCTTGGTCAGTTTCAAAAAGAAAATACATCACACAATATGAATCGTAAAATATATAAGATGTATGCCTAATATGTACAACGAGGTAGAATAACTAAGAAGATCAATGCATACTTTAAAAGGATGACAGAAAAGGATGGAAAAGAGTGATCCCCCCCCCCCCAAAAAAAAAAAAAAAAAAAAAATCAAGGCTTGTAATACCTGTATCACTCAAAACGTATTTATGTCACTAAATATGACTCAAACAGAAAAGTCCCAAATATGCGTGTTGATTAAATTGGTCGATTTCGTTCCAACTACTTCTTATGTCTTTGTCCCTCTGCCATTAGGTTTGAATCATCTTGCAAGTGGCGCGTGCTCAGTGTCCATGTTCATGTTGTATCGATAAATGCAGTAAATATGTTTCAAGCACAACTGCTCACTCCCATCAGAAAACAAACAAACTAACAAACAAACAGCAACAAACACCCACAACATTATACACCTTCCACTGCGCGTTTTCGTTCTGTGATTAAAACCATGAACACTTGGAAAGCAACTCGACAGACTGAGTAGCTCTACATGGACTAGAAAATGAATGTTTGGAAATCAACCACACAATAACTGGATAAACGAAAGCATGCTGTGACGAGAAATACGCCAATAATTCTCATTGGAAGACTATAGAAGAGAGAGGGCGCTATAAGCGTATGGTGAGAAGAATGAGAGCATAAACCGTTTGCTTTTGCATGCTAAATGAACTTGAAAATAATCAATGAAATGACTTATATAAAAAGGGAGGATCGATCTTTTTGTGGTAGTACGTAGTGGTCAGACAGTGCAAAATGTTTTCAACGCAGAGAAAAATCGATACGCCACAGACAATCGAAAACTAACGAGACAAAAGGAGGTTCTTTACGCGTGATATGAGGCATATTTTCCGCTTATTAATTTAGATTTTGTTTTATTGGTCTTCTAATTACATGATGGCGTTCGTTTCTTCTGGGCGGGCGGGCGATGGCATACAGTCTCGCAAGGCAGGAGAAATATTGTGACAAAGAGTTCGCTTTATTCATCTATAACTGCTGCTAATGCCATTGATTTTCCTTTACAGACATCATTTATACATCATCACAATGGTAATATCTTTATTTTCCATTACAGTCAGGACATTGTAAGAACAAAAAGCGTATTGCTGTAAAATGTATTTCTCCTTTCGATTTTCGGAGGTCCAACCAAACTCACTTTCCGTAATCGTCTATAAGCATGATAAGAAAGATATGATTTATAGTCTACTCCCTCCCCCGAAAAAATATGGTGCTATTCCTAGCAACATGACATTTCCTATCATTCTGAAGGAAACAGACGGGGAACGTCAAGGTACCGTGTAGTGGAACCGCACAAACAAAAATACTGGATTTCTATTCACCGCGTAAAAAGGGGGCTTCTGAGATATCGTTAACGCGTTTGTTTATTCAATGCATAATAAGCGTAGACGGGAAGGCGCGGCGTTCCATACTACAAGAACCGCCATCTAGACTCATTATCCCAGGCTGTTTATCGATTTCTATGTTATTCTAATGCGTCATATGAGGTTGATGTTTTTGGAACGGTAGTCTGGATTTCTATGGCAGAGCAGATGGTAACTGAACTCGCCTTCGCGATCCAATCTTCTTTCCCTACCATTTCGTGTTCCCGCAGTCTCTTTCTGACACAGCATGCACGCAGAGGGAAAAAAAGAATATGGGAGAAAAATACGGGAAAAAGGCAACTAAAAGGCTTCAGAGATTGTTTTGGTTTTGTTGGCGAGAGCCGAACCACCGAGGATGATGTTTTTACTACTATCTAGCTCGCGCGGTCTAGACGACGGGAGACGGAGTGGCAGCTCGGTGTCTCGCCGAAAAGTCTGGCGGGGAGTATTCCCCCGTGTACGGACGGAGTCAAGCTGGAGGGACTGCGAAAAAACAGCATTTTTGTCATGATAGAATAGATGCCTTTTACTCCTCCTATAAGAAGAAAAAATCAAATTAAAAAAAAAAAAAATCCATTTCCGAGTTCTTTCCTTGTATATGACAGAGCAGTCCGGATTTCCATCTTTTGTCATAATCACATGTTCTCTTCGATCAATACTTTCTTCTTACATGTTCAGGTTTTGCGAACAGATCACAACAACACATGAATACACCAACACTTGAACTGGAGCTGACAAGTGCAATAGACGTAATAATGCATGTACATGCACGCATATATATGCATACTGATATCTATATAGCATAATATATATAAGCAACTTTGGATGTAATTATGTCTAAATCTGTTTGTGTTGGTGATGTGAAACTCTGTGCTTGATTCATGAAATATAAAACGCGCTCATATTAAAGGCATAATTTACCATTTGCAAATGAAACAAAACCCCGGCATTAGTGCTTCAAAATAGCTCTAAAATGTGAGTTACAACCGATGTAAATATTTGAACCAGTATAATCGATGTTAACTATTGCTGAATATACAAAATGTGAACAACAGTAATAACAAAAATAATGTTTCAACTAAAACTTTGAATTCCTCTTAAAATTGTATGCTCTTACCATATATCTGATTTCTAAGTATGACGCAAAAAGTTAAAACTCAGTCCTCATCTCAAATAAAACTATTCCATCTCTTTTATTATGTTTTGAACAATGACATGGTTTCTCATTTTACTAGCATTACCAGCGAGTAATTTATTCGAAGTGCTAAGTTTTCGTATAACTAGCTTGAAAAATACGACAAGCAGAATGTTTTAACGCGCACCATTTCACTCGCTTGAACTCTGAGTATTTTTAGTTCACAGTCTGTACGAATGCGTGTAAATGAGGTGCCTAGGTAATTGATCGCTCAACAAGTTCCTACAATGGCCGAATATTTTACAGATGACATGATCCATGTTGGTTTATTGGTGTGTGGCAAAACGTCCGAGTGGAAATTACCTTATAAGCTGTTATTCAGCCAAATATGCTCGTCGCATTTATAGGCCCAGTCTATAAAAAGAGTCGATATATACAAATCAAGAAATGCCTGTCGGAAAATTGAAAACCACTTATATTTTGTAAAAATGCAGGTCTGTTTACAACAGTATCGACATGTACACAATACTCTATGGTCTGTAAGGTAGATTACGTCTGAACAGAAGAAAATAAAGATATAAACCCGAATTATGACTGTAATGATAATAAGGATAGTTAAGATATTAATGGACGTAATGGTTATTTTAATAGTGGTAGTAGTATTAGCAGGAATAATGAAGGTATTAATGATGGTGTTGACGAAAATAACAATAATAAACCGACAGGTGAGCCAAAAGTAACAGAACAAAGAGATTCCAAAAATAAGAGAATTGGAAAAAAAAATAATGAAGACAATGTTTAGAACTGGAAGTAAGCTGCCTTTGTGGATTTATCATCAGGACACTGCAGTTTATCAGAATTTCCAATTAATTATGTTAACATCAACATACTTTTTGCATTATGATCAAGAATGTCTAACCACGACTCTGTCTATATGATTAACCAATGTGTAAATTACAGTATAACAATACACAGAAGTGCGGATATATGAATTATGTGTAATAAACTTACTCAACTAATTCATAAATCGAAGATAATATATTGTTCTAAAGAATTGCAAGAGGCAACGTGATATGAAGTCAACCTGGAAAGTAATAGGTAAAATGACAGAGAAATTGATTATGTAACAAAACTTATCATATAAATATGAATGAAAAAGAATTCAAGAAAAAGGTCCCTCTGATATTTCGAAATAAGTGAAATTGTTGGGTTTTTTTTTCCCTCTCCATTGGAGTGGATTTAGTTTCAAAGATACGTAGTGATAATTTAGTTTTACTAAATCTTTATCATGTCCATTAACCAAAACAATATCTTTTGATACAACACAAACTTATCAACTTTTAAATCATCCAATCTACATTATAAAACTTCAACTGGATACTATAGATTCAGTATGAAATTATTCACACACATAATAGTTAATTTAATTGCATCTCTTTCAATATATATAAGTATATTCAATATGTCTTTGTCGTATGGAAAAAAAAATGCCTGAATTTATTAAAGACTGCAAAAGTGCTATCAATATATAAAAAAGAGTAAAAATGGTAGCAAATTATCGCCCTTTCTCATAACTTCTCGTTATTTCAAAAGTTTTAGAAAGGAGGGCTCGACACTAACGGTGGCCCGGTGGCCCGGGGCCACCAAAAATGAAAGTCGGGCCACCAAATTTCAAAAAAGGGCAAATTTGGTGGCCCACCTTGGGCCACCAATATTTTTTGAAAAGCATGTCAATAAATTCGAAACTTTTTGCGCCGGAAATTAGCAGTTAAATTTCTTTAAAGGATGGATGGAAAGGACTGAATGAGTGCCTGAGAGTGAGTGTTGCGAGTTTGTTGAGGTTTATGTATGAGAAGATATGTCTAACTTCCAATTCTTACTATTAAACTTACATATTTGACACATTAAAAAAAAAGAGCTTTTAATGTGTTTTAATGTTGTTGTTTTTTCAGGCCACCAAATTTTTCTCGCGGGCCACCAAAACTTTGAAATTGACGATTTTGGTGGCCCCATCGGGCCACCAAACAAAAAAGTAAGTGTGGAGCCCTGATATATATATATATATATATATATATATATATATATATATATATATCAGGGCTCCACACTAACTAAGAGATTACGCTCGTTTTTGACAGTAACATCTCAGTTTGGATTGATGGAAAATTGTTTAACCATTTTGCCATTGTGCAGGTTTAATATACAGATAATGTTACAAAACAACTTTCACAAAAAAAGATCATGTGATTGCCATTTAGGTGGATTTACGTAAGGCCTTAAAACAGTTCTTTATAAACTTAGATACTGATGTTATACGAAGCTTTGCTGACTCTTGTAAAACTTATATATTTGATAGGCAACATTTTTGTGCGTTCAAGTTTACGAGTCAAATATCCAATGTGGAGTCTCCCAAGGCACGATATTTGGCCCCATATTTTTTAATGTAAATGATATAATAAATTCGTCTTCGATTTTTAGTTTGATTTTTGTTTGCAGATGGCAATACTCTTAACTTCCAATACGAATAATCACAACCTGATTCGAATATCAAAATTCAGAGTTGCAAAAAAGATAATCTTGGTTTGAATGTAATAAATTATTGCTGAGTATTGGTCAAACAAATTCCATGCATTTTCAGACTACATGCTATTCTGCAAATTGTTCATGACATACATATCGACTGATTAGACAAAATAGATAATAATGCATTTTTATGATTTAGGTTTGGCATTCATTTATTGTGAATTTATCATATAACTATAGTTTAATCATACCTTCACAATTAGCTATACGAATTGGCATACTGTGCAACGTAAACATCTTTTGCGTCAAGAAAAAAAAAAACCCATCTTTTAATGATTTATAACACTTCCTTGCTATCTTACCTAAAACACTGCAATCTCATGTGGAAATTGTGGTACACTGTACATCCAAATTGAAAAAAAAATGTTCAAAAGCTGTGAGAATTTGTATAAATCTATACGTACTGATCGTTTATTCTATTGATCAAAAAGTCTTCAAATCAGATTTATTAATGATTTTCAAACAGGAACATTTATTTCAAAGTATACTAAAAATATGTTACCTAAAGTTTTTGATGATTATATTTCATTAAACAAGAAACATTTACCCATCTTACCCGTATATGCAATGATATATACCAACAGAATCCATGAATCCGGTTGGCTCATAAACCTCTATAAGACATTGTGGATCTGATGTATAGAATGCTCTCCTTAAACATCTCAAGCAGTTTACATTTAAAAGAAAAAAACCTTTTAAAAGAACAATAAAGTTATTAATCACAGATACATGTAGATAGATAGTTTATTGTCTTTGAATGAATATGAATTAACATTTAAGAATATGTATTACAATGTAGAATATAAATTGTTAACTTATACATCAATAATACGGTTATTTCATGTCCCTGTGACTGTATTCATATTTTTAAGTAAATTGATATCGAGTCTGGCTATTCGTGACTTCCTCCCCCTCCGTCTATTTTGTTGAGTTTTGTTTTGTTTTAGCAAGTAAATCCTTAAGAATAGTTTTCTAGTCACTTTGTTAGGAAAGGGCTGTCATCTCGTCGAACATCTTTACGTATAAACGGTAAGTTATGACGACACTGATTGATTTTGCTTTAACACTTGATATTCCTTATGAATGCTCTTTAACCAAAATAGATGTTAAAATCTTGTTTGAACGATGGGAATGAGTAGAAGCGGAGAAACATATGTGTGTGTTAACATGTGAACGACATATTCTAATGATCAAACATATATCATATTAGCATCGTATGTTTAAGCTTTTTTTTTTCAAAGTCTGAATTGATTTACATAATTTAAGGGTGCATAATATTGATAAGGTTGTATTAACATTCAAATAGTATCGTCGGGAAACCACACACGGATGCACAATTCTTACTAATATCCATGGGTCAAGATAATACCACTTCTTCTCCGTCTTTTACAATCTGCGGGGATATAAACAGCAAAGAGTTCACATCATTTGACAATATCAAATGAACATCAAATTAACCTCAAAGCTACGTCCGCGCATGTGGTTTAAAGGGATGGTACAGTAGTGGGGGAGATGAGAATTGGGCTTTTAACTTTTTGCGAGATACCAAAAAACACATGATATAGTACAGAGGATACCACTTTAAGAGGAATTCAAACTTTATTTGATGAAGATCGGATTTGGAATGACTGAAACATCCAAAAACAAATTAAAGCAAAACGTTTGTAATAAAGTGTGGGTCACACACTTACTAGAATCGCTCTTTTTTTTTTTTTTTTTGGATATCTCAGCCATTTCAAAACCAATTTTCATCAAATAAACGTTGAATTCCTCATTGAATTACATGCTCTTTCATATTTCATAAGAGGTTCCTCATCATCTCTAACCAAAATTTTAAAAACCTGAAATTATGTCTCAACCAAAACCGTACGATCACTTTAAACGTGTGTATGATGTCAGTGTATGGGTATTCGGTATACAAACTTTCAAATTGCACAATATTGCACCTAAGAAGTTTGCGTTCGAAAAAAAAAAATAGAAGAACATTCTATCAGGGAACGAGTTAGACTTCACCATGAGAGTTCCAAAGTGATCTCCACTGGTATGGGTGAAGCTCTCAAGGGTATTTACAAACATTTACACCTGCCAGTATACAGATCTATGATTTGCCTTTATTTGCTTCCGCATGTGGTTTGACCATGGAGCTACCAAGTGCTCCATGGTTTGACAATAACTTGGTCACTTCTCACCAGACTGCATTTGCATCATTTTTTTTTGTTAAAGTAGTAGAAGAGTTTTTTTTTTTTTTTTTTACTTCTGTGTTTGTTTGTTTGTTTGTTTCGACCTCACTGTCTTTGAATACAGTCTGTTGTCGACCGACCAAATTCAAACACCGTGCCAATCAACCTAACAGACTTGGGGTAGTTTGTGCTGCGAAAATAACGATCCTGTTATCGTTAAACCGACATCAGTGAAGTTTACTCCGTATCCTATATTCGGAAAAGAGTACATTGAACTTGTAACTTACACTATATTACAAGAAAGAAAGCAGTAAAAATATTTGCCGATTTAAATGCATAAAAATGTGTTGCTTTTTTTTAAGCGTCATTGAATGATAATATATGTTGTTGTTGTTGTTGTTGTTGTTGTTGTTTTTTTTTTTTTTTTATTATTATTATTATTTAGAGCTCAAATAGGCAATACTGGGCCTAAAATACCAAAACAGGAGTCAATTAGAATAACTTGTTTTGCTCTACCTTTTCGGGTACTGACATTGAACGATAAATAGCTATTAGAACGACAAAACGTCAACCTTATGCATTATAAATGTGGTTCCTAGCACACCATGGGTTACTGTGCTCTACACATTCGGAGACGCCAACCAAAGATGTCATCATCTTATGTTATTTCTATAATGCTGCTCCCTGAAAGGAAAACCTCACCGATGACAACAGCAAGCCCATGTCGTTTACATAACGGCACGAGACTGGCAACTGAATACGTCCAGTCCAGCAAGCTATACGGTAACATCTATGGGATTTTAATTGATCTGGAGCGGCGTCGGGGCTTCGCCGTACTTGGGTGGACGTGACCATGGAATGTGTCAACTTGTACACCTCAGTATTTAGCGGTCTGTTCGTTCGACGAATATGCATTGTGTCTTCAAAGTATGTGCTTGTGTATGGTGTGTGTGTGTGTGTGTGTGTGTTCACTTCAAACTTCGTGTCTGTGTGTGTGTGTGTTTGTGTGGACGGAGTTGTACGTGTGTGGATGTGTGTGCGTGTTCCATGTGTCTTGTGTAGCATACGGATGTGTATGTCTGTGTGCATGCGTTTTGTTTGTGTATGACAGTAATTGTGATATGTAGGCTTACCATTTTGTATGTACGTTGGTATAATACCTTTATGCCCATTGACAATTATTGTACTGAGAGAGTAACCACACCAACAACAATTCAATCAAAAGCATAGGCAACAGTTGAAACATGCACCAGTTGACTCGAAACAACCCGTTCGTTGTGAAAGACTCCCTTTTTATGCAACTAACTTTTTGGGATAGAGAATGTAAATAAATGGATGTCCTATAGGACATCCTATATGACAACCATCTAGAATCTGCTTGAACATCAATTTATCTACATTCGTTATCCCCCTCAAAACCCGAAAATTTTCTGTTGTAAATCCCCCCATTTTAAAGATGTCGTTTTCCATTGGGAGGAGTGATTTTATTTTTTTTCTTAAATCAAGTTATCACATTTGATGTATATAATGTGTAGGTCAGTTGCATCACAAAACATCCTATCATAACTGATTATTATCAAAATTCTGCAAAAAAGGAGATATCACTATTTTTCTCCATGATCCAGAATTGAAGACGGCTTATTCTCTAAACATTATTTTTTATAACTATGGTCCACATTTCGTATGTTTAACAATTAGGCCGACTTACCATTGATTATATACTGATTAACATTTTTTAATTGTTTGCTTCTATCCCTAACTCACATTTTAGAACTGTTTTGAAGCACTGGAGCTGTGTTTTTGTTTCATGAGCAAATGGTAGAGAATGCCTTTGGTGACGTCATGACGCAGTATTCGGTGTTCTCTGAAACTGAAAGTTTCCCAGGTGAAGAATACACTGTAGGGCCCTACTTCAACAAAATTGATGAGCTTCGGAAGGGCGATAGATCTTCACCGAAAAAGCTATCACCTTTGTTTGCTTTTGACATGTCTAATTACCAGATTAATAAAAAAATCAGAAATAAAAACTCCAAACAGACATAATTTATTATCATTATGTTCCAACGGTTACATTTGAGGGAAGAAAATGTCTTTGAAAGTTGCACGTGCACTGACATTTACCACTATAGAAAAGTAATAGAATAATTGCTGTCACGTTTTCATGTTATTTCATGGTGCTTTCTGATGTATACCTTTGAATTCATGTTGAATTGTTTGATGCCTGATTTAATTCTACTGCATCTCATTCGAGCATCTACAATAACAAATCTAAACCAACATATGAACAGAAAAATGATCTTTGATTCATAAAAAATGAGATAAAATCCAAGGTATTTTATCGCGAAGTTGTCATGAGGGCTGGTGGGAAGATTGCCAACAGTTTATACAGAAAGCTGCTTGGACGGGAATATAGAATGTCAAAAAGGAAAACTCATTTCCAGGGCAAGCGACTATCAAAAGATGTCGCATTACCTGATTTACTGTATTTTAATTGGTTTTACCTTTTTTCAGGTCTGGATGGTCAAACTTGACCGTTTTTTAATGCATTACCTTGCCTGTACATTGCATCCATGCACTATAATTCCCTTCTTAGGGCTCAATCTTCATATATCTCTCCATTCAGAATAAACGGTATTTTATCCACATCCCGGCGCGTTAGAATTTAAATAAGAAAAGGTAATATTTCCAAATAAGTGTCTGAATAATTCTCATAAAGGTTGGAAACTCTACTTCCAACTGTCTGCTGAATTACCCATTACTTAATTAATACAACGTTAAATAACTCTTTTCATTATAACTTTTGTTTAAAGTTTTTTTTACCTTATTATGCACGACAATTCAAGGCTTTGGTGTGAATATTTGAAATAATTATGTTCGTAAAATTACGTTGTGTTTAAGATTGTTTGAAATTGTTTCTTGGGAATGAAAACAGATGGAACGAAATGAAATGAAGGTTCCCTCTTACTGTATGTTTGTCTATATAGTGAGCCATGATGATCAGATTGTACAACACATGCCACTTTATTGCTTTACGAAATATTCGATGATAACGATGACGGAGCCAACGGAAGCGATGATGATGACGACGACCGTGATGATGACGAAGATGATAAAGTGGTGATTACTATAACGAAAATGAACTAGAGAAAACCTCTTTTATCGAGTAAACTGGAAGGCGTGAATTCCAATAAGCACTTGGATCTGCATACTTCACATGTGAGCTTTGAAAGCGAGGCGGTGACAATGGAAATCTAGCGCTCTACCCACGTTTTCTGATTGTCAAAAACGAATAAAGTGACCGTGTAGCGTGCAGAGTTTTCTCTAAAACCATATGGGGAAAAAATCGAAAAGAAAATGTGTGTATGGGAAGCCTTTAAAACGTTATGAAATAAACTTCAAGTTCAATTGAAACGTGCTAATAAAAAGCCGGCTTGTACGTGTTTCCTTTTCTCTTTTCTTTCTAGCCGCGTAGTGAATGATTTCGCATAAGATATTTCACAGTCCACCACTCGCTATTATTATGTTTTCTTTCTTTCTGTTTGTATCACTCTACTTCGGTTTCTCTCTCTCTCTCTCTCTCTCTCTCTTTCTCTCTTCTTCTTCGTCTTCTTCTTCTGTCTTGCTCTCCTTCCTTTCTCTTGCTATCTCTATGTTTATCTATATTTCTCTCTCTCTCTCTCTCTCTCTCTCTCTATATATATATATATATATATATATATATATATATATTAGCTAATAAAAAAAAACATGCACTTTTAAATACCCTGCTTTTATTAAATCGCTATATATACAACCTGTAATATTATGTATATTGCAATATTCATTCATTCATTCATTCATTCATTTTTCATTTCCAACAGAAACACAAATATATTATGTATTTTTATATATAATATAAAAGCTCTTACTACAGTTAATTATGCATACATAACACTTAGGTCCCTACATTAATGTACATCTGAATATTATTTTTCATACAGTGCATCTATCTCTCCCTTCTAGACTCCTCTTCTGTCTGTCTGTCTGTCTGTCTGTCTGTCTGTCTGTCTCTCTCTCTCTGTATGTATGTCTTTTTCTCTCACACCATCACAGAATACAACAATTTCGATCTCTGTGCTCAGCTTTAATAAAGTTCACGTAAACAGGAGAACTTTTCTGAATACTGTTGTTCGAAAAGAGTTCAGCATATCTAAGTTGGAAAATGAGAGGAGTAAGAAAAAAAATGGGGAAGTGGTGTGTGTGGCATTGTTCAGCAATGTATAGAGACGGAGAGGAAGCATACTACAATGGGGTTAGCCCCTTTTCACCCCCCTCTTTCTATTCCAGCCCAAACACGGGTAGGATACGGGCAGCGTGCACCGTCGGAGGGGCTGGATGGAGCACTCCCCGCGGGGCCGAGAGCGGCACGACAAGAGAGCAATTATGCGGGTGACTAGCCCGTGAGAATGGAGCCGACGGCCCGGTGGTGATCGGCGTGTTGGATTTGACAAACGCTCCTGACCTTGAAGGTTGTAAAGAAAGAAAACACCCAGACCTTGCCCAGGTTAGCTTGCACTTTTTTGACGAGTCCAACACCCATGACCCAGCAAAGCCGCTCGTTGTATCTATCTCCCTTCCTTCTTTCCTATTGAAATCTTAAGTCCCACACAATGAAAAGAGAAAATAAAAAGATGAAGGAAATTCTAGTAAGTATAGCTAAAGAACGCGCAGTTTTAGTGTGCAGAACTATTGCTGACAACATCGAGGGGAACCCCAAAAGACTGATGCATGTACTGAAGCGATGTGTTTTAATCTCTGCGGTAGTTATGAGCAAAAGTGCTTGGACGTTCACTCTTAAACGACAAACTGATGTACATAGTGTAAATTGTGACAGGAATTATTTAATCATTTGATCTGATCATCCTTTTACGAAACCCCCTCTAGAGTTTTAGTGGGTTTAATCATGTTTACATTTATATTCTTCCCGATATTTTCAGTTTGAAAGAAAAGGAAGGAAAAGCGTGATAAAAACCACAGACCACTGATGAGAAATGGAAACGAATTTTGGCCGAGCGACGCTTTCGTGGAATCCAAAAACCGCCAGCGGCAAAAACGGCCTCGCAATCTGACGACGTATTTTTTTTTTTTTTTTTTTATATATCGAAACGAAACCACGACAACACAGCCATCGATGACCTTTTCACCTTTCACGTGTATAATATGACACACAAATAAGGTGTAGTTCAGAGGTGCAAGAGATTTGGGCAATTGATAATCCATTGTTTCATTCAAAGTTTGGTCAGAACAATGAAGCAGGGTTCCGGTGTCCGGACAAATATCTTCGCCGGGTAAACTTTTTTTTTCTTTTTTTTTTTTAAATACGCAGACTATGCAATTGACGGATTTGAAAACACTTCTTAACGAAGTTGTCGTTACGTTCCGCACAGAATTCTCTCCTCTTCCAAGCTCGCCCCCTTTTCGTTTCGTCTACTGCTGATAGCATGTACGCATAATTATGATTTCGTTATACCTTGATATAAAAAAAAAATGACACTTCACCACGAAACTTTTATAAAAGTGAAGCGTCGAAGCCAAGAAAATGCAAACTAAGGTATTTGGCTAAAATGAAGGCTTTTATAAAGGTATGTTTTGAAACTTTGAACCCTTAAATGCGCTGATTCTGTTGCTGTCGGTAATGCTTATCTCGTGCATTTGGTACGACATGGTAAACGAAATACTGCCCTCTTAGAATCTGAGATTTTCAAAACTGTGTCTGTATAGTGAACGTTTATACATTTTCTACTTCAGATAAATAGATAGATAGATAGATAGATAGATAGCTAGACGGATAGAAAGATAGATGGATAGATAAATAGATAGATAGATAGATAAATAAATAAATAAATAAATAAATAAATAAATAAATAAATAAATAAATAAATAAACAAATAATTAAATAAATAAATAAGTAAATACATAAATAAATCAATATACACATAATGAAATTGTAATCGCTTAGATAAGCATTTAGACATCAAGTTAGAGCATATCACATTCCTGGAATCTTAAGACTAAGTAAAAAACAACAACAACAACAACAACAAAGGCAGGATAGGCGACTTATCACGACAAGGACTCAAATAACCGTCACACACCTGAATGGTAGCTGCGGAGAAGCAACATGATGCTGGCAAACATATCTCTGACTGAGGAGATACACAGCGACATTAATATCCTCATTGGTCATAATAAGCCATTACCGTTAGACTTATACGACTGTCCTGTTTTGGAAAGCTAATACCGTGGTCTGGACGTACAGGCATATAATAAAAAACGCCCATGCAAACACCCACACACAATGTACATAACAAAATAACATTGCATGTTTGTGTGTCTTTGTAGGTGCCTTGAGTGTGTGCTTCACAATACGATCTTTATCGGATATTTCCCAATATCCCATATACAGCAATGTTGTACATCAGAAGTTTGCAATTGAGATTATCATTAGCAATAATAATGTCATCATTATAAGTAGTAGTATACTAATCATAATAATGGTGACACCAGGGCAGGTCATAATAGCCTTATTCAGCGTAAGCACCAATCCATGAGTGAGCCTATTACCCTTGTAGTACTAATAGTACTGCAAGGGTAATATGGGTACCCAGATGGTTATAAACCTTGCGCAAGAGGGAAGGGTGGGCAACATCGTGTCCGATGGTTACGCATTGGGACTCGAACCCGGGATACCATGCTTTACAGTCTAGATCGTTGTGCACTGTACCACAGCAGTGTATGTTTCCCTTGTAAAATGCGGCACTTTCCGAGCACACACAGAACCACGCTCAGAGTACTTTAGGAGGTCATTTTTTCGATTCACATACGAATTCAAATGAATACAGCTCATGTATGTAATCTCACACAGATTGCTTGGTGTCAGTCGACTCGTCTTCTTTTATTGCTCGCCCATCTTTGTTGCTTCGGATTTTTTCCTCTCTCTCTAGCTTCCGAAAGGGTGGCCAAAGAAACATTTTCCGGTGCCCTAATAATCATACTCATGAAGAAATTGCCGAGAATATTCCTCCTCCTCCGCCATCCTTTTATTTTGTTTTGTTTTCCTCTTTATTCCGCAGTTCCTCCATTCCTTTCAGCGCAGGAAGAAGGGAAGAAAAGACCGGCGTGGTGACGAATTAGGGGAATAAGCAAAACTAGGGCTGTTGGGATCGCGACAAATTCGACTGCGATGCCTGTAATCACGCGTTTTTCCGTGCCTCACTTTTTGGCGGGAAAAAAAAAAGGCAAAGAGCAGACGAGAGATGGTGTCCGCAGTGACATTTCCTACTGTGAGACTCGTGCTCGCACTGTAGACCTGAGTGATCGTTTGCATCCAACCTCGCATTGTTAACTTTCATTATTTCATTCTCTTTGATGTCGACGAGTTGAATCATTCTTTTTTTTTTATCTTTCCCAGACATTGCTGCTTCTCTATATCACAGGATTGCTTTTTATGCCTTTTGACTCATTAAATATTACGACTAAAATGTGTAACGTAAGAGGGAAAAAAAGTGTACCTGCAATTTTGTCGCCTCTTTAATAGCTTTGTTAAGTACCACCGAATATCGTGAGGTCCTTATTGATTGAGACATATTACGTGAGCAGACAGACCACGAAGACACAACACACACATACACACAAAATGCATTTCATACACACGCACATGAATGCGTACATCATTATGCTTGCAATAATGTAATCTGTACCTAAAGCTGTATACAGTGACATAATATCACAGCAGCTATAATAATTTATCATGAACGCTTTCTTTATAAAGTGCATCGAAATATGAAATGCAGGGCTTGTATGGGATAGCAAAGACATGGGCAAAGCTAAAAGTACTGTTCAGGTAAATCAGTAAACCATTTGTTCAACCTAATAGTGGAATCAATTAGATGAATGATAGATTACTTCATGAATAAATCAAAGATACAAGAAGAAGAGAGTTTATATTTTTTAACTTGTATAATTATGATTTCGTGTAGATATGTCTACAGGCATTTTTTACCATTGGGAGAAGTGATTTAAAATTGTTCGAGTTATCACATTTGATGCATATGTTTAGATCAGTTGTATCCCAAAACATCCTACCATATTGAAATTTTGCAATAAAGCCTAAAGTATATGGTGATATCACTATTTTTCTAAATAAACCATTACTGTAGACCGCTTATTCTAAAGACGATTTCATCATAACCATGGCTCATACTTTGTATATTTAATAATACTTAACATTGATTACAGTGATTAATTTATATAATCTATCTCTAACTCACATTTTAGAACTATTTTGAAGCGCTATAAAGCTGGGTTTTGTTTTCTCTGCAAATGGTAAGTGATGCCCTTTATTTGTATTTAGGGTGTCATCATCATGAGGATCATCTCGATATCATTATTTTCATCACTTGCATAGATAATATTAACATCATAATTGTTTTCATCAACATTATTACTGTATTATGTAACATATCCATAATATCCGTAATAACAATCTACAAACTGCAATCAAAAAATGAAGAGTTTGTTTGCAAAAACCGATAAGTCCATATTTGCCAAATGGAGGTATTTGCGATTAAAGGTCAAGAAAAATTAAGAGAATAATAAGACAATTTTTGCTTCTTTTGACCATAACTTCAAAAATGTACATTTATATGTAGTGACCAATATATCATTTAAAAGGTATTATTTTGCACTTTATGACAGAGACCGTACTTCAAAATCTTCAAAAATGGACTTATCGGTTTTTGCGAACAAACTCTTCAAATGGAGGCAATAATTGTGGCACTTGAGATTGTCCTCAATCTTCAAGTGAAGAAAGAAGAAATCGAGGTGAGGGAACGAAGGGGGATATGTTATATGTTATGATCCATCTCAAAAATATAACCAACACACGATGCAGCTGCCTTAAGAAATATTAAACCCACAATTCTTTGCCTTGTTGAAGCCTTAATCTACACTACTTTAAGAATAGTATAATAGACATATTTTTTGAAATGTTGTATACACCGTACGTAGTTTACCACTTCATTAAGTGGTTGGACAGAACGCCGCGGCTGTTGTTCTCGTCGGTTTTCGGCCGGAAACAACACTTATTGTCACCCCTCTATCACAACCAACTTTAGGTAAACACGATCTAGCTGCTTTCTTTGAAAAAGAAAAAAATACTGCCTCTCCCCTTTCCTCGAGGTAAATCAAAGACGAAGCATTAAAAAAAAAGATTGGGGGAGTCGGTGGGTTCCTCTATTTGATAGAGATTTCATAATTACGCTCAACTCTCGTGTTGTCACGAGGATAGGCTGTGTATACAGAGGACACGTTTTTATTTCGCGTTGAATTGCGTGGTGATTCGTGATGTACACGCACTATTGTAAATGCGTGTTCGTGTTGGGGATCGAGTTTTTAGTAAGATTCATTGGGATAGCAGTTATTAGTATTTGGTAAGCAATCCAGTGCGATGTGCATGTATCAAAACTGATACGTTTTATTGATAAGATCGTTCAAGAAATGTTATTGATGACTTTGTATCTGTTATTGAAAGAAATCGTAGAGGAGAAATAATTTCTTGACTTATTAATACCTGTTGGACGAAATACTCAATAAGATTACATTGAACTTTAGTCTTGCAGAAGCGTCTTATATAGATCAGGAGATATTGTTGTTTTCGTTTGATAGCTTGCATTTCGAATTTTATCAAGAATTTTAGATAGTCTGCGGAATCAAAGTTAAAACGAATAAGACTAGTTTGCGCGATAGGCTATCGTGTTTTCAAACGAATCCACTGTAATCCAAAAATTCTTCCATGAATTATGTGATATTACGTCTTTTTTTACTGCATAGTATACACAAAAATCTTGATCATTCCAATTCGGGCCCAATCTCCTTACCAAATCAACCCTACCTCACATCAATTTCCTATGTCTACTTGATTACATGTCACGTTTATATGCTTTTTACCCCTTCCCTATGTCATCTCTTCTTTCTCAATCTCTTCTTCATCTTTCTCTCTCACTCTTCTATGATGGGTTTTTTTCATCTGCTTGTGTCCACCTCCCTCACTGCTCCCTGCTCTTCTTTTCGCCCCCTTCTCCCCCTCTCCCTATGCAATCCTCATGGTGTCCCCCCCCCCCCCCCCCTTCCTCCTCCTTTCTCCCCTTCGTCCCTATTTTTTATGTAATGCTGTTGTGGTTTGCCAACCACGTATTGATTTGTTCTCGAGGCAATATTGGAAAGGTTCCGCCCGTTCTTGCACGCACATGCCCGTGCACTTTTTTTTTTGATACTCGCCTCACCCATCTCTCTTTCTCTCTCTCTCTCCACCTATCTATATCAGAAATGTTTATTTGAAATGCGCAAATAGAGATATAGATCATAATGTACATTTATATATTCGTCTCTTGTACCATTTCTCCTTTGTTCTCTATTTGAATTATTATTTATTGTTTGAATTATATACGGGTTTCTTTTGTATTTTGGTATTATTATTTTGGAGTAAATATTAATTTTCCAGTAAAATGTGCGCTTAGAAACATCTGTATTAAGCGCCTAATAAAATATGTATTGTATTATTATTGTTGTTGTTTGTTTGCTTGCTTTGAGAGCGGTTTTTGATTTTGTTTTTGTTTGTTGGTTTGTTTGTTTGTTTGCTTATTTTTTGTTTGTTGGTTTGTTGTTGTTTTTTTAGACTGAAAGGTCACCTCCTTTCCTGAAGTCAAACTTAATAAATCAATTCGGTAATTGTCTCAAGTGCGTTTTCGGGCACTTCCTCGTATTCACATCTTCTGAAAGTTCCACTAACACCTATCATGATCTGTACAAATTTAATGGGAGTTTCGCAAACGAAGATAGGCTTGATACAAATTGTTGTTACGTAACTTCAGATGGAAACACCTGGTTTTAAAGCCAACCAATAGCCTTTCGAGTGGTCAAAAGCACATCATTATAATTGATTGACAAATTTACACAAATAATTTTTTAAAATTGAACTTCTAAATCGGTATCTGTTACTCTTTATGGTATAATAATTTAATCAAGTTAAAGTATAAATGACAGCTTACGCTTCTGTTAGTTCAGCTAACATGGCTAACGGCACATGCAACAATGCTGATCTTACGTAACGTAATAGCCCTTCCTTGGAGTTTTGATGAAGGTATGATTATATCATAAAATAGACATTCAACGGAGAAAGTAGTCAGAAAGAATGAACATAAATACAGACATTATTTCATATTATGTTCAGTCGGATCTGGTTACGCTGCTTTCCCGTTTCAATTTCAGGCGACCTTAAATGTAAGTGTTTGCTTACCTCATAAACCCTGACTACAATTTTCCTTACGTCGAAGAATGTCGCAAAGAATTTTTGTTGTTGTTTTTTGCCAATGATGGGGGAGTTTTCTTCATTTTTCAAGTAGTAATTTGGTTGCTGTTCTTATGATTTCTGTCTGTAAGATGAGAGTAAGCGCATTGCAATAGTACCGGAAGGACGACTGAAAGGATAGCTCACTCGCATGTATACGGATTCCAACAACTTCTGATTGAAACATTTTCAAAGAGACACGCGTTTAAATGGCATACTCTCTTGAATAGAATTACGGTGATTGCAGTTCGTTCACATGGCAGCCGACTTCACTTTCTCTGGGAGAAATGCGATATGAAAAGTATCCGGATTTCATGGCAAATCAAGCGCTGAATGATGAAAGCAACCTTGAAATGTGCGGTATCTTTACAGAGCAAGAGATGCAATGAATTTTGAAAAACTGTTTAGATGTATTGAGTGAAAGCAATTTTCGTTCCTTTTTGCCATAATGAATAACATACGAGTGTATACATCGTGTCTGGACGAGTATTGTAGGTCTTCACAAGCAGGTGTATACAAAGTATCAGTGCACTTCTAACATAATGTATATAACGATTATGTCTATGTATTGTATGTTTGCTGCTTGGGTTAAATCTCTTCATCTGAGAAGTCTTTACTTACACTTGGAATGTTTTCCTGAGAACAGATCTTTTCAGCGAGGAGTCGATCTCGAATCTCCCACGCAAAAATTGAAGGGCACTCGCGCTTGTACTGTGCTATCCTCGCTACGACGTGGGGAGTCGCGACCCGCGGCTTGCTCCCGCCGATGGCTCGGGGTCGTATGCTGCCGGTCTCGTAGTACCGGCCGAGTATTTTCGATACGCAGCCATTGGACACTTGCAGGATGCGCGAGATGTCGCAAGGGCGTGCACCGCTGTGGGCCAGCTCGACGATTTTCTGCCGGGTCGAGTCCGGGAGCGGGCGCCCGTTGACGAACACTCCTCCCAGCTGGTTTACCCCACTATGCCCTGCGAATAAACGCAAAGACAGAAAGAAATGAAAGAACATGGGCTTAAATGCTTAGATACAAATACAAGAAATGCTCAGATACCATGAAAGGAATATCAACCATAAACATGCCGCAAAATGTTTGGGGAAGGTGGCATCAACCCCCGAATGGAAACATATAGACCTACTAAGAGTACAATTCAGTAGGGCCTACATGTTTGACTGTGTTTGTGCACAAATGAACACACTTGTATGCAGTTTTTTGTTTTTGTTTTTTTTCTGGCTTACTCCTTTCTGGTAAAATCGCACTTCTTTAAAAATAGAGAATAACAAAAACGTGGTATAGAATTAATCATTGATTGACTATTTCACTTATGACTTACAGGGCAACTTTAAACGCATGACAATAAAACATTTCAAACATTGTATGATATTATACTTACTTGCGCCGACATCACAATCTTTTCCATGAAATATTAATCTATTTGACATTGATTTGTACGTTCTATTGAGGAGTTTTCTCTTTTAAATGAATTTGCAATCTTGAGCTATATAACGGACAAAGTAGTCAAGCATTTTGTCAGTCTTTTCAACATAGCATCAAAACATGAATTCATTGCAAAATAGGAATGATCGAAATGTATATCGCAAGCATGATTATCATACACATGATTTGTCCCCATGCGACATACACAAGTGGGCATTATAATCAGACGTATAGAATACAGGCTCTATGATCGTCATTAATATTTCTGGGTAGTGCTGCTGTATGTTAGTGAACCCCTCAAAAGAGACCCCGTTGTTTTTAGTCTTCAACTTGTACAAGGTCACGTTCACGCACTGATATTCTTCAGATGGGATGCAGCCATTCTGCAAGATAATTTTTTTTTTTACCGTCTCGTTCTTTCTCTATGATTTCATCGCTCAAAACACAACATGCTTTCATTATTTGGACACGACGAAAGCTGCGGAGATAGGTCGTGTGTGTGGAATAACAAGTCAGAAGAATTTAGCAGTTCTTAAGGTCATGCACACATACACATAATATTTCTGCAGACATATATCCATACACACACACACATGCACACAGAAATACACAATAAAAAGAACTGAAGAAGACTGGTAAATATAAGAAAAAAATGGCACGAAAGCAGCAGGCGTAATTCCACTCATAATCACGGCGTTCTGAATGATGTCATATTGTCGATAATAATCGGAAACTTGCTTGCGCGTATTTCTATGGATTGTTATTGTGCGGGAGTCGAGGAATAGCGTGCAGCCCGTTCAAAAGGCGAGCGAAAGACGACTCGCACCTGCTCCCCAGTTCTTGCCTATTTAAGAGCGAGGCGCCGCATACCGCCCAAGCCGCGTGGAAGGGTTCTGTCGCGGGGGCAAGTACCTTTTTATCACTGGGGACACAGGAAGCTGAATAAAGATCAAACTAGATGAAAATTCAAGCACAGATCTTTTCATATCTCTCAACCCCCACCCCCTTCTTTGGTCGGTAGATTTGCTGTGATAGATATTTGAGAATTGGTTTCACAGTATCTATCAGACATAGAGATATTTTGCCATATAGATATGCACTTATTTCCTCATATCAAAGCCTCAATCCAAGGCCTTACCGGGAAATACTATCAGACATAGGCAATGAACCAGACTATGCCTGGATGAAACTGTCATCATTGCTCGTAAATCGATTTTATTTTGTCTTTCTTGAATTAACATGACAGACGATCGCAATACAAGTGAAATCTGAGCTTTACATGACCAAGAAAAAAAAAAAGAATTGCAAGAATTGGGCAAATAATCCCCCAAGAGAGGGGGGGGGGGGGGGCTACAGTAGTGTTAAAAACTAATAAAAACATTTGTCATGGGGGATTGTGTTAGGCTATTATGCATGCAGCCAGACTATACGATATACATAACGCATTGGACAAGCATGGACATATAGACTTCAGTATACTTGCAACCGTGTATAGGCCTTACTCCGTTTCGAACTACATTTTCAATTCATTCAGTGTTCACGGTCTTCACATTCAACGTTGACTGAATACCACACAATGACAGACTAAGCTTAAATCAAGGCATTGGGAATTGAAACTATGTCCTTTTTTACGTAACGCTTTTTGTTTTCAATTTGATGTTATTCCGGAGTTACGCTTTGCTTGTTATTGCTGCTTTCATAATTTTCGTCCTCTATGGTCATTATTAAAATATCTTGTCCAAAAGTTTCCATCAGAGTAATATGCCTTTCCACTGTTTTGCGATATCAATGGCGATACAATTAATATAGAAGTCAAATGAAATATTGTCAAATGAGATTTAAATGCTGGTTAGAATAAACGTATGTAAGAAGTAATCTAATTTTACATTGTTTTGACATCATATTCAAGCTTAAACTTCGATTACCGTCTTAACGTATTGTATTTTGTACTGTATTGTATGTATTGTTACGCACTGTAACATTGCAATGTGCGAGAAAATTGTTGAAAATTGTAATCTGTATTCTATTTCTTGGTTTGTGTTTTTTTATGTAATACATGGCTCTCTTGTAAAGGAGTTTCATACACTGAAGAGACTTACATATAAAGAGCACAGAATAAGCAAATAATAATAATAATAATAAATACATGCATAACCTGCTGGTAACATAATTCAGGGATATCAAAAATTTGTCTTCATTTTCAAGAACACCATCACAATTTGCAAGGCAATTTGTTTAAACTTTTTAGATTGGAATGATGAAATAAGATAAAAGTAGTGATGTTGTCTATGAATAATAATATTAAGATAGGGTAATGATGGGGACTTGATGCACTTCGAGTATTTTTCTTTAATGTCTCATCATGGATGCAAATCTAATTTGGAAGACAGTTGCAGCTGATCACTGTAATTTCATTCACATTGCGGTTGTTCTTTTCTTTCTCTGTATCCTTGAAGCTTTTGAAATTTATGATTTCTGTACATTAATATTCTATTCACATCAAAAGAGGTTGGAGCTTTAAGACATTGCGTCTTGTCATGTCACGTGTCACATACTGTCTTGTCTACGATGAGAAATCATTCTATTACTCTTCAAATCTTATTTCAAGTATGTCAGACCCACGTCAATATCGATAGACGTTCTTGATTCTTCGATTTTCTTTCTTCAAATATTCATATACGTGTGAAAACACTTGTATTGGTTCTGTCAATGTCAGGATTTTTTTTTTTTAATTCTTTTTTTACGATAAGACTTACTATACCTTCTTGCAGAGACCAGTGGCTAACTTTGCTCAACTCCTGTCAGCACTCTTGTTATAGATATTATTGACTTGATCCGGTACAGATTATAATTTTATATAAATTATATGAATATCATGCTACGCAAGATATTGTCTGTACAAACGAGGCGTTGCTCCCTTTCTCTTTATTTACATCCTCGACCTTCCCGCCACTGCTTCCCACCACAGTCATACAAAATACGTAACAGCAAATAACATACAGTCTTAAAACAAAATGCGTCTTTACATAATATATTATGTTGCATGATGTACAAATTATAAGACATAATATTTTGACGTTTTTGATATATAAATGTAAATTGTTTGGAAATAAATTGAACCAATAATGAATAAATAAATGAATAGCCGACATACTTCATCATAAATCTCTCTTAACTACGACGTGTAAGACACAAACATAATCTCCAAATCCAAGCATATAAAATTATTCAATTAAATATGACAAGACAGAAAGACAGAACAAAAACAGAAGTGCCTCAATCAACGGTACACCGATATCTTTCACAATGCATGTTGTTATGTTTACAATATCATTAACTAGCTGCGTCGCATGTCGCAGTGTTCTATCGCAATTCTTAGCACTCAAATATTATGATAATTATAAGTATCTTCGTGAACATCTTGTTGTAGACAGCTGTTAGTAGTTTCATATGAACATTGTTTATTCTAGTCTATAGTACGGCTATGTAAATTTATAAAGTAATCACTATAAGGTAAAATGTTGTATTGATTATTATTATTATGTTCATTTCCGTACCTTTGGACATTCCTTCATTTTTGTGGGCAATATTTACAAGCTATGCCTTCTTGAGTTTTCCTCAGTAATGTTATGGATGACACCGTGTTTCAGATAATACACACTTTTCTATATTTGTGTTCATGTTTTGCAACGACCCGTCATTGTTTGCATGTCATTTACGATTAAAGGTCATACCTACTGCATAAATAAATCACAGCAAATTCAAATCAAACTTAAATAGGAAACTGAAAGGTACTTTGGCATCGTGGCAAACAAGAGAGGAGTATTTTAGAAGGCAATGATAGGAATATTAAGATGAACACCGTTAGTTGACTAAAAACTTAAAGTAGGACGGGTCCTTCCAGAAATAAGTAATCGAAAATTGTGCAAGTTTTTAAAGTTTTGATTATACATTTAGCATTATACAAGCTTATATTGTTTTCCTTCAGAACAGGTGCAAATACAAAACTGATACACTTCCCTTTTAATTTCAAGCCAATATGGTTTAAACATTTGTTAAATATTATGTTAGTCAATTTTATTTTATAAAATTTTCCATTTCATTCTAATGAAATCAACATGGTATGGGAAACGAACGGAGAAGTGAACAATTGGGTATTCTTGTTAAAAAGTGCCCCTCCCCCAACAAAAATGGTTATGAAACTATTACGTTCATAGGAAATAAACACACACAACGTAGCACAGACGATTACAGCACAAACTCATGAATACAATTATTAACAAATTCAAAAACAGCTATTATTAATCAGTTAACATACAAACACGTTACAAAAATGCTCAGCAAAGAGGTGTGGTAATTATGGGTTAAGGACTGCCTAGATAAATAAACGACTTAACATATTTTGAAGATTTGTGTAAAAAAAAAAATAAAGAAAAGCTATCGTTTTAAAGGACTTTAGTGCACAAGAAATTTCGGAAGGTTGAGGATTTGAAATTCTAAGATAAAAGAATTACTGTCACCTAAAATATATGGCAGCCTTAGAATCCCATTTCTTTTTTGTATGCCGAAAGAAAGAGGCAGTTTATTACAGCAAGAAGCATTTGTTGAATATCAAGAAGTAGAAACTCGCTCAATGCTTAATTGTTCGTCGCTGAGATACTCAAGGACGCGCTATTATACAGGCAATATGTAAACGATAACTCGTTTATGGCCGTTTGCTACGCATCGTGCTTCCCACAGTTCACAGAGCAAATCCATGGCTGCATTTCCCCCGAAGGCATCGCAAAAAAAAAAGAAGAAAAGCCAACGAGCCTGAACGCACAAAACAACAACACACACACACACACATACGCTTAAAGTCGCACGCACCCGCACTGTAATTTCCCATAATGCTCAGTGACACCGCGACAATGGTTGACGGATTGCATTTCGCGCGTAATTGGTTCCGCTGATTGGTCGGCTCGTTGTGAGTGGTTTCTTTAAAAGCGCCAAATTTGTCTATCTGTGAATGATGGACCATAATCTGCCAGACACAAAGGCTGACGGTGATTATGGCTTCGCTCTGTAGACACATTGCATTCTGCTAATACGTGTACCTATATGTATTAGAAGGACTTTGCGTCTATGCTAGCAGCAGACTCCCAGCGTTAACATTTTTAACGAATTGATTACGCATCGTGACGTACTTAAATGATCATCAGTACACACGTTGGTACAGACAACAAGATATCACAATTTCTCAACATTAATAACGACAAAACAAACGATATGATATGTATGTATGAAGCTACAGGTTTCTTACAAACTTACAGCTAAAATTCACTGTTAACGTTCATAATAACAGGTCGTCTGTTCATTTTCAAAATGACAGTATGTCAACTCTAACAACAAAAAAATCACAGATGCAAAAATGTATATGCGCATAAAACACACACACACACACGCACATGCGTATATATATATTTATGTATATTATATATATGTGTGTGTGTGTGTGTGTGTGTGTAAATTTATGTAATTATAAAGATATATAGGTATACATTATTTGAGTTGGAAATCATTGGATGCATCAAAATCAATGACATCAAAGAAAACGGCGTTTCAATTATGATAATTCAATTTTCCTCAACAACATTCTACTTCTTTTGGGATCAAAATACATAGCTTTGTCATTTCACTGAAAAAATAATATTTCTTTTTTTTCCTATGATTAAACTTGACTGCCAATATAAAGCGCCTTTTTGTTCGATCGCGTTCGTTTTCTTTTGCTTCAATAATGACAAATAGTCAAAGGAAAAAAGAAGAAGACCAAAAAAAAAATACACATACACGCAATAAATCTGATGAGAAAATTCCTGAAATTCATTGTAATGATCTTGCTAGCTTCCCTGCTACTGTATAAGGGATCTCCTAAGACTATGACTCATCAAAATAAATAGAATAAAATCCAAACTGAATGAAACTTAGACAGTTGTTAAATAGCCTCTCTTATCTCTACGTAGAAATGATAATTTAAGCTTAGGAGATCATGTGAGAAAATACAAACAAACAACCTTGAAAACGAACATATTGTATGTTTCCTGTTACAAGGGGTATAATCCTGTAGATTAAATATTACATATTTCAATATTATCATAGTATGCATTATGGGCAGACGATTAATCAACAATATTTCATCTCATCGTTGATCTCATCAATATGATGACTATATACCCTCCCCCCCCCCCAAAAAAAAAAAAAAAAAAAAAAATGAATAAACATTTATAGCAGCATGATGATATCAAATGCACATTGAAGTTTCAATTAATTATAGAAAAAAAAAAAAGATGGGGAAAACAGGCCTGACTGATCCCAACTGTATTCCACGACATCGATCTTCAAATGGCGGCCACGTGAGAGATTTGACGCGCGTATGGTCGCAAGCTGCCGCGCCCTTGCTGCTTTTGACACATCTCTGCGGAACAGGCCACTCCTGTCTTCCCGCCACTTCCCCGTTGCCCGGCGCGTTTGCTCCGCCTCATATCAACAACAGCAGCTTGAAGATAATGCACGTGTGGACAGCTAGCGTTCGTCAACCTCATACTTAGGAGCATTATCATACAAAATTGAGAGGCAGCGATGTTGCAATGTCCTTCGACCATCTTGAATGAGATTGTTGTATCCACCAGAAAACACACTTCTTGTTCATCCCATGGAAATCCATAGAAATTGACTTCTATTACTGTGTAATGAACTGTACATGGCAATGAATCAAGCTATCTGCAGCACGAGGTATTTCCTTCATGACCGGCGCTGAAGAAGACACACATACACACAAAGGTAATGATATTGTGCTGAATGGCATTCTTTGGAGACATTCGCACGCATAAAAAAGAAGAAGAAGAAAAAGAAAGAAATACATGACAGATTTCTATACAATACTAGTCCATATGTTTCCACACAAAGTTAAACAGTCATGCATGTCAGAACACTTGTGATGCCACCTAAGGCGGGAAAAATACTGATAAAGTGGCGCCAAGATATCACCAAGAAAAAAAAGTACACATTTTCATTTCAAAAGATGATACATTTCTAATTACCAAGTTTGGTAAGGGACTATTAAAGTGTTTCGCGAGGGGTATTACTGATTTTGGAATGGAGAGAATTGTGCATTGTAAGAAAGTTATGTTACAAATAATTGTGTGGAAATCCCTTTGAAATGCTTACACCAACAGGATGATTTTTTAGATGGCTTGAGTGAAATTGAGCGACGTATATCGGAAAAAAAATGCGTGCACTATCAAAAAGGTGCAGAAACAAACAAAGATTTTTTTTTTTTTTGACGCATGAAACACTCCTGTCTTTATGAGGTATATCATCTGTACCTATATCTTATGAGATAAGATTATATTACCAGGTCTCCTTAGTCAGGTTTCTGTTAACAACCCTTACAGATCTTTCCCAAACCCCTATACCCCCTCTCTTCTCTCTCTCTCTCTCTCTCTCTCTCTCTCTCTCTCACGCTGTATGCCAATCAATCTATCTATCTTCCTATTTATGTATCTTTCTAGTTTGGGCATATATAACTACTATTAAACATATAATATCATATATGGTATATTCACTTACTTGCAGTTACATCTATCACACGAACTTGGAAGACGGATCGATATATACATGATATACATATATGTATTATATATATATATATATATATATATATATATATATATATATATGTATATATATATATATATATATTATATATTATGTTACATATTATATTATGTATTCATTATTCTCATGAAAGACTAGAAAAAATGAAATGTGTTATGTCCTTATCCGTCTTTCCGATTTCCAGTCAACATTGCTGACATTTTGAAATTGATATAATTTATGCACATGTATCATGGACGCAGATTGTAAATTATGTAACATTCGTTAGGCATGAAAGTATATATCCAATCAACCCCCCCCCCACCCCCCCCCCCCCCCACCCCCGGCAATGTGACTGTTCTTGCTCTTATAACTTCGTTCATTCATTCATTCATTCATTACAGTATTTTCCTTTCTCTCTTTTCCGCGTGCGGATTGTCATGATTGTTGCCTCGCCTGTCCCGGCCGGAGAGCTATTACTCGAATTACATCAGCTGAGATTGTGACAGGACGTACAATGGGGAAGGGATTATACTGAGTAATAAGTCATCATCCAACCTGCCATCATCACTCCGGATGAATCCACGTGAGAGATGGAGATATATTTCCATACATTTCCTTCTTTTGCCATCGAGGTGATATTTCTAACCATAACCCTGACTTGCCTATAAACGACGTATTATCTCTATAACTTCATAGTCCTCTTCCTCTCTCTTTCTATATATCTATATTTTTTCTTTATCCCCCACTCTATCCATCTATATATGATTCTATATGTCTGTTTCTATATATATCTCTCTCTTTGTACACGTGATTAGAATTCTTTTAAATACGATGACATTCATTTGCCGGAATCTTGAATTATCATCTCCATTATACATTGTTTGCTGATTACTCTAAAATGTCAAGGGGCAGCGCACAATAACATCATCCGCGGTGACATGTCGGATGGAGATATTTCACTTTGGGTTTCCATTTTCCCCGACCTCTCGGGACGTTATTATCATGAAATGCTGTAAATGAGCAATATTGCAATGAAACTATCATTAGACGGACTGGAAATGGCACATTTGTGAAATACAGGTGCATTTTGGAAATTCATAAGTGCAAGGTATGCCTGATGAAACTTGATAATAACGTCAATAATACTCGCATTGTTTTGGCAGTCATATATATAATTCGTTTGGTATCGTGTGGTGTTTTTGTTTTATTTTCTTAACACTGACTTAAATGTTACCCGTTATTTTGATATTGGAACATCCACGCAAAATTTGATATCACCAAACAACCAGTTCTGGATTTTGCTTCTGTGTAGTAGAACGTTGTTACCTTTGTACTTCATGCGTCATGCCCTACCCCCCCCCCCCTCTAAACACACACGCTCCAGCCCATTGAATGTATCCCCAATATAGACATTATATTTTACTGAGTTATATATATATATATATATATATATATATATATATATATACATATTCTTAAATAATACTTGGTAAAATTTTAAGCGATACTTTGAATGGGTACTATGAAGGGATATCAATACACATCTGCAATAAATAACTCATAGTCTATAGCTCTAACAATAACTGAGATATTTCGAGAATCTGTAACATTTTGTCACCACTAATATTCCATATAGGGGGTGCCGGGTTGTGTCTCGGCAGTGAATGAAGATATGGATATTCCTGTGTAACGATTTATTAACTAATAGGTCACCTGTTTACTGACGTAAAGTGTTTGTTGTTGTTGTTGTTTTCTTGTACGTCACGCTATCTATACCGTTGTTACATATAAAGAAGCGGTAAAAAAAAAAAAATGCCTCAGTGTAAATGCCAACATTTGCGCCAGTGTTGGTGGCAAAACAACCGCTGATATTCTGGGGACTATACGGCTAAGAGTTCAAAGTCAATCGTCATTTTCAACATCCAATACAGAAGATATGTAATCATATTTAGCACCACCGCATACCTATGCTATTTTCATCTGGATGACAGCAGCTATACCATGCCATCATCTTCCAAGCACATGTAGGAGGGAAACATAATATGAACGGAATCGACAAAAGGGCAGAGTTGGAAAATAGAAGGGAGCACTTTTATCTCCCTCAGATCTCCTCCGCTTTTAGTAAAAACCTTTCCTTGAACTGTGAAGGTCAGGAACACAAAAAGATATCACAAGGATTTTGTGTGGATATACAGTCGAAGCAGAACGCTTCTTGCTGGTGACTTTATGTAGACGTAAGATACGCAAGTCACCCAAGTCAAAATTAGTATTTGAAAAGGAGGAGGCTGAATTATATAAAATCACAATCATAATAATTACACTTGTACAGCTATTAGAAACCATTTAGTTGTTTTACAGTGCTTTGCATCACAGCGTCGTCTATAACGCAACGGCTATACATATATCTACATGATTTCTTTTTAATTGCATTATATACCCAACACAATTTCAAATCTATAACCAACCATAAACGACTTATCAAAATTGACATTTATCACCACTTGTCTGTTTTGTATGAGAGTGCATGCAAAAGTGTTTAGTGAAAGATAATATGGAATTCCAAACGTCAACTGATATACAACCTCTGTGTTAATTAATGTGCTGCTCATGAAAAGTTTTCTTCAGTACACTATGAAAATACAAATTCCTTCCACGCCAAAAACACTCCGTGGTTGTCACGGTGATGTTATGTCACGATGTAACTAGTCACAGAGAAGAAATTGATATCATTTCTCTATTATCATTATTACGACAAATTGTATACCTCCATAGGGAATTTCAAATGAAAACACAAAAACCTACAACATTATGATTATACTAACGGCAAGTTGCTTTCAGAGAAGAGCATGTCAGGCAACATCACGATGATAGTTTGCACAAACTGGACACTCAATATGTATACATCATCTAATCCCGCACATAGCACTAGTTTCCGTGTTATTTGAAGGTGGTATACTGTTATCTGTCGGAAAGTCCCAGTCGGAAAGAATTATACCGTGCGATTGTCTCAATGTTAGTTAATTCCAAAGACACCAACATCCAACATTAACATAACCACATACTGGATCATATAATGTATTCAATAAAAAAAAAGAACAGTTGAAACACTTCTTTCGAACTGAACTGTAGATTATTTGTAGAGGACAAAAGATGAAATTCGATAAAATCAAATACAATACACTCTCCATCTTAAACTTATACAACATCAGCGAGCTTACAATTATGTTTTTTATACGTACAATTCTATAATCGTCACTATTAATTCTACATTATTGTCATTAACATAACTTATTATCCACATCACATAATCAAGACTGCCTTGCGCTGGTAGCCCTTTTGATGACTGAAAAAAAAAAAATCATAATCATGTGATTATTATCATGTGACCATCGGCAATGAAAATGATTTCAGCGTTTTACCAAACACTGGTTGAAGTGCCAGAGACGTCAAACAAAGCAGATGCTTTTTCTTATCACCAAAGAGTATCCCCCACCCGCACACGTACATACACAAACACGTGTACATATTATAATACCTAAAATCACTAAAATTGTTTACATAATATGGTATTAAAATCATGCCAATGGTTTTACAGGGGAACTAGATTCAGATAAACTCTTTCGTCTACTGTGCATGATAGAGAAGGTGAAATGTAAAACCCTTTTTATCATTCGTATACGCCCACGTTGAAAGAAAAGAAAAACAGCAAAGCAAACCAAAACAAAAGACTCGCAAATGAAACTGTCACGCTATAAGAATAGGCTACAGGCAACCGTGGTTGGAGGAGATGCATTTATCGTATTCATGAAATCCCCAATAGAGCAGACAAGGAGAACAACAACGACAACAAATTTCCCGAGATAAATTCTGACCATCGATGTAAACACATGGAGTAAACAGGCTAGATTTTTTGGAGCGATAGCGAATGCACTTTTGTGCAAGCGCTGAGATTCGGGGGAAGATGGTTTGAGGCCCAAGGCTTAATGAGATTTTATCGAGGAGCGCGCAAGGTCAGGGGCGCCACAATAGATTAAAGTTACAAGACACGTTGCGCCATGGTGCGCCAGTACAAATCCTATCTACTCCCCACACCTTAACCCGTAAAGTGCCAGCCACTAGCAGAATGTGTGTTACGATATAGTCGATTGTTTCCAAAGGGTTATACTTTCTGCAGCATTATATCCAACACTTGGGACTGCTGAAGAAGGCATCGCATAGCTGTGAATAAGAATACATGTACTACATCATTACAGTATGGAAGTAGAAAAGGGCGGGGTGTTGCCTGTATATTTTCTTGAGTGATATTCTAGGCATGAAAAAATGTAGCCTTTGATAGTGCACTAGAATTATGAACGCCATCTTTAAAGGGTAAACATGAACGAAATGCAAAGACAATTTTTAATAATGTACACGCTAACAAGCAAAATGATAGCAGAATTATGTTATTTCAAGAACGGTCACTGATACATAGCTTTTCTTTTTTTAAGAGAGGAGTAAAGTTTTTAATCAATGCTCACGTTTATCATGATATATATGATATATTGATTATATCATCGCATAGCATCATTAAACAGCTTTGAAGAAACTGACCACAGAATTTGTCGCACTAATAAGCTTTTCACGGGCAGCTCTTTTGTTGCATGCATTCGCTGCGTGCGTTAACCTGCATTCACATATATACGCGGTGATTCTGAATAAACAATAATTCCTGCGTTAAATCCACAACGGTGCATTCCTTTTCTATACCTTGCGGACTGCAATGGCGGAATCTGGTTTTTTGAGCATTTCTTCCTCGCGTCTCAGAATGGCCACACTTTAACAAAGAAAAGCCACAATCGTTTGCTAAGCATGCGTTGCCGCGGCTAATGTTCATTATAATAAAATTTGCTCCATTCTCCTCTGCGATATTGATGTGGAAAACACAATGTTTGTCAAAACGAACCGTATCCATAAAGTGATATGTTATAAATACGCTAGAATGCCTGATCAAAACTCTAGACACATTGAAATATGAAAAATGAAACTAATTATAAAAAAAAAAAAACCTACACACACTCACAAAGTATAATCATGAGACGAAAGCCAGGGTATACGCTTTCTTATGAGCGTTCGTATTTTTATAGTAAGTATTAAATATCCATTAGATATGAATAAAGGCCTAAGTATATAGGCATATGTGTGTATGTGTATGTGTGTTTGAAGTTGAATAGTCTTTCGATATGTTCCTCTATCTTGTTTTTTTTTTTTCGATATCATCACTTAAACCAGTATAAATTTGTACGTTCATATAAACAATAATACCATAATTATTTACATACATATTTGAGACGGATACAGACACCTGTATAACAGGGAGATACCAACGTGTTCGTCCCTATAATAATTTTCTTCATATTTTGAATCAATGGGCTTAGAAATGCAAAAGTAAACAAAAGAACAATGTCATAGACAGTTGTCAGTATGTGCGCTGCCATCGTGTACGTTGATAACAACATGATGGTACATTCCATTATGTCGATTATACTTTGAATAAGAGGGTAACAATGACGTATAACCTTCAGTATGTCTTCGTATTATATGCCACAATGATAAAAGGTGTAAATGTGCATCTATCGAAGGAGCAAAATCCTTTATCGATCCCCTTTCTGTAGGAAAAAAAGAAAAAAGAAGAGAATGTAATCCATCTAACATGTTCAATATTGGTTATCAGCGTATGAAAAATACGCTTTACTGTGATCATAAATGTCGGGGATTTTTAATCACCTTTTTTATTGTGAATGCAGGTAAAAAATAATATATGAATGTTTTATATGCAGCACACAATCATTGTAAATTGTGTGTTGTAGTCTGGTATGAATTGTGATTTCGACGGCTTTATATACGATCCGACAAATGTAAAAAAAAAAAAAAAAAAAAAAAAAAAAAAAAAGAGCCCAACTCTCTTCGCTCATTATTCCATCTTTCCCTTATTTTTTCCCCCTTCCTTTTCTCTTCACATCCCCGCCGGCGCAGTGAGGTAGGATTTCGGTGACGGTGTGTTTTAGTAGTATATAAAATCATGTTTTGCTGGGAGACGGATTACAGCAATCGTGAACACCTTGACAGCACCAATAGCATTAAATCCTGCCCTCCAGGTCCGGGCGAAAGCTTCCCCCTCGGATGCGGCGGCGTGCTCCGATAACGCCAAGCCACGGCCGCCGAACGCCCAACCTTTCCACGTGTGTTTCCTTCCCTGTGTGTAAATGGCGTCTTTTCCTACAGGGACTGGTGGCGGTGCGACGGACGGGTGTCCGGAAAGCGGGAATCGGCCCTGGCAGTTAGGGGTAAACTTAGGTGGAGGCAGCACTGCAAACTTATCTCTCATAATATTGGTAAATCAGTGGCTTGCTCTGCGACATTCTACTATTTCTGCGCTGTTCTATGTACGTATAATAATCTGCTAAAAACAACAACAACACGAACAGCTAAATAATCATGTTGCCAAGTTAAGAAGGTTTTTGAAGAAAAGTCAATATGATGTTCAAAAGCAATTGTACGCATAATCTGCCCATATTATTTCGACGTCTGCACTGAATCATTGAAAACAGACAAAAAAATTACTCTACTGATCGTTTCGTCAGTGTGCCAGTTGAATTTTTTCGGCAGATTTCTATTACAAAAGGGGAGCTAACACAAATAAAGAAACTGACTATCGCTTCACTTAAGAGTTCACGAAACCTTTATTGTGTCATTACAATATCTTTATCTATCCATCTATCTCTCTATCTATCTGTTTCATTATCATGAAAAACACCTTTTGCGGCATTGTCTTGCATTGTTTAGCATATTACTCAACGAAATTTACCTCTACCCGTCTTTAGAATATTTCAGCAAAGATATACCGTGACAAACTTTATTCACTCTCAGGAGATACTGACATGGTTTCTCCCGACAGTCGATTCTCATTCAAATGTAAATGACCCAATAATATCAACAAGCAGAGTTACAAACCACAAAATGATTGCATTTGTGTCGTATTACATCACAATGCATGTTCACTAGGGGATCCTCTCTTCATCGCATTAGCGTTCATGATAAAACTCACATCAAATATTGTTGTCATGAAGGAGAAGTAGTAATACTACATCTCCAACAAAAAGGCTTAAACATTTCCTCCAGGGTCTGAGAACAGTAAACGCCTTTTACAAACTGGTCAAGTCATTAAAAAAAAATTGTAAGCTTGGTGTAATTATAAGACGACAAGCCCTGAAGAGCACATCCATTAACGAAACCTGAAGAAAAGTCATATCATTAACTTGTGACTTACTGCTTGAAACATGTCATATTTCATGTGAAGCGTTAAAAGAATGAATGGCTGCAGAAAACAAACAGCAATATTGTGAATTTTACATTAAAGAATAAAGAAATCGAAAAATAGAGAAAGGAAATAAGAAATGAACCGAGTATAGGGGTGACGTGGAGTCATTCAGTCATCTCAAGAGCGCGGTACACCCACCTCGTAAGGTGACCTTGCCATGTCATGTGTGGGGGAAAACCTCGGCGATGCGAGGGACTTCCTTTCACTCCAGGTTCCCGCTGAGCAATGTTCGCTTGACATTCACCCTTACTCAGCCTTCCGGAAGATTTTTTTTTTTTCAAAGATATCTAATCTGGGTGCATTTATTCCTCACGACCATTTCTTCACGTTCCATCGAATACTCAAGAAAATGCGTTTGTAAATTAGTGGAAGCCGGAAGAAGTTAAAAAAAAAAAGAGAGAGAAAATAATCATAACAAAATCCAGCATGTGTTGATCCCCCTTCATTGAACAGCTCAGGTTACACCTCCTCCTTGGAAGATATTATGAGGGCAAGGCGTAAAACGAGGGAACAATGATTAAATGTGCATTAATAATTGCTAATGAAGCACAAATTTCTAATCACTCTAGCAGTTTGTTATTGCTTACCTCTCGACCTGCTGCTCTTCTTCGGTTTGTTTCCCCCATTCTGATCCATTTGTTGCTGATTATTACCACCTGGTATGTTTGACGCTTGTGTTGGGTCGGCTAAACCGTGCTGCGACATTTTTTTTTCCGGACTTATTGTGTTGACGTTATTATAGCTTTATGCTCGTTGAAGTTGTAGTGCTTTCAAAAAGGAAAGAGCGGTCGTATATAGTGTCCAGACAAACTGGATTTGTTTTATTCACACTGCCAGCTATCTATTTCTTTCATGTGGACACACACAATTGAGAGTCACTATCATGCCTCACAATGGCAAAATATGACCGGCTTAAGCGGAAACTAGCAGGCATAAAAGACACCTTTGCAGTGGTCCTCGCGCCGGGATGAGAACGAGCCAAATTGCAGTGGGGCTGTTGAGACTATGTCTAGCCCCGGGCTTCTCTGGCGTTGGAAACGCGTGAAGAGAACGAGGAACCTCACCAGAAATGAAACACGACAGATGAAAGGAGTGCGATTAGTACACGCCGTGTGGACTGGTTCGCTTCGCTGGACGATCTCACACTTTTATGCCAGCGACCATTGAGGGAACTCGCCCAACCTCGCTGGTAAGTGGCCCATCCAACCTAAGTCTCCTATGCAGGGTACGCCACTCCCTGCCTTAACTCGACACACACAAACACACACACTCACTCACACGCACACACAAACGTTCTCATCTGCCATTGAAGTGAACACACTATCTCTCGTAGCTCAGTCGTACGAAAGAAAAAAAGTGCATTGCCGACAATATCACTGACATAATGGCATTTTATACACCATGCAGAGTTATGACGGAGGAGAAAAAAAAATCAAAAGCGCTTGTGAGAAGCAATGTTAAGTTCCCACGACGCATGCGTGTTGGCGCCAACCTGTGTCAAAGAGTAGGTGGTTTGGTCAATTTCCCACCTTCAAATGTTCATTTGCAGGGAAAATACAAATATATATATATATATATATATATATATATATATATAATACTAAGTATGTAATTATATATATAATATGTACATGTATAATATGTATATATATACATATTCTAATTATACATTGAGATTGGAGTCCATTTAAAAAAAAAGTGTTACACTAATTTACATTTACGAGGTAGTACATTGTATGTAAAGCATTAACGTTACTAACACGTTTGTAGACATGTAACCAGTATACATTATTATCTAATCACAAAGAAGACCCTACACCACCTTACATTATCATATAAGTAAATATATTAAGCAAATCATAATGGGTATTATGTTATAAGGAGAAAAAAAATCATATAGATTGGGTAAAAAACAAGAAAGTTTAACGTTTGACCATCACCACATTTGTAATAATCAAAGCCAAAGATACAACTACTCTTGCTGAATAAAATTATTACGTCATTGCCCCACAAAACGTCACTTTTATAGTTACTCTCTCTCTCTCCCTCTATCACTCTCTGTCTCCCTCTTTGTAACATATATATGTATATGTATATGTACATGTATATGTATATATATACATATATATATTAGCAAGAGAGAGTGGGAGGGAGAATAAAAACAAAGACAAGCTCTCGGCTTTGCATGACGTTATACTTGAAATAAAAAATTGTAAGTTATTGACAAAACTACATTATTCTTCTTCACTCGTCGAAGAAGTCTTAGTGAGTGTGGCTAATACGACATGTATTATATTTCCGAAATACACGTGAAACATTCCTCTATTTTCCGTCAGATACTTGACTAATTTGTTTGTTATAATTTCTGTTTTGTATGTTCTTGGGTAGAAGCTCTAATGTTCTTTATGGAAACACTTACGTAACACTAAGTCAATGTCAACTTATGCAGAGACTAGAGTTCCCCTATTGACTACATCATAGATCATTTTTTTTTTTGTATACGTATCTATTATCTGCGCTTCTCACAACTATGTACTGTGTAATACAATGTCAATGTTTGACACACACACACACACACACACAAAATCTTCACCAATAAATGACGCTGCTTTTAAAGGTATTGTTTACTTTTGGGAGCAGTGATTAAAAAAAATGTTCGAGATATTACATTTGACGCATATGTGTAAGTCAGTTGTATCGCATCTGTCATGTAAAAAAAAAAAATGCAATAATATCTTTACATAAATAAGCCAAGATGTATTAAGGAGATGTCATTCATTTTCTCAATAAACCATAACTCTAGACGGTTGAGTCTAGACACATTTTTATTAGAACTATTGTTCACATTTTACATATTTAATAATACTTAACATTAATTATGCTGAATCAAATTCTTACATTCCTTGTTTCTCTCCCTAAACACACATTTTAGAACTATCTTGAAGCAGCAAAGGTGGGTTTTTTTTTTCATCTGCAAATGGTAAATAATGCCTTTAATAATTAATGATATGTGTTATTTAAAGAAATAATAACAATAATAACATTTTAACCTCTCAACGTTTGTAGCTGAAATATCTTGTAAACTCGTGTATGTTACAAGGTTATTATATTATTATATTATTATATTATCGATTCAGTATAGTGAGGGTGACTGATATTACACGTTTTGTATGTGAAACACTTTTGTCTATTTTGCCAGACATTGTTGACCGACTTAATTTTGTTAGTGTTGCCGTTTTGGTTGGAATCTTTTAATGTTTTTCATGCAAACACTTACATAACACTTTATTAATGTCAACTTCTGCACGGACCAAATGAGTCTCCCCATATCTGACTACATCTTTTACGTCACCTTGTTGACGTATTTACTATCTACGGGTTTTTCTTTCACAAACAACACTAGTATTATGCATTATGTATTATAATGTCAATATTTTTGGTCCAAATATGTTATGTCTTGCCAATAATGACGCTGCTTTTTAAGTGTTGTTCTTTAACAAAAAAAGAAATTGCATAATGATGTTATAACCTTTTAAAAGTTGGTGCTAACCCAGAAAAAAAAAAAAAACACTGTAGAATGTAAAAGTGTTAGGCTGTTGAACTTTCTGGAACACTCATTGGGGACTTTAATAAATGTATAACATTTTGAACCTACCTTTATATTATAAGCTTATTATATTCACGTCTTCACTATTCGAATCAGTATATAAGTGAGTGTGAGTGATATGACTCATTTCACATGTGAAACCTTTTCTAGTTTGTCAGATTTTTTGACAGACTTAATTTTGTTAGTGTTGCTGTTTTGGTGGGAAGCTTATAATGTTCTTAATGCAAACACTTTACGTAACATTTTATCAATGTAAACTTGTGCACAGACTAAAGCTGCCACATATCTGACTGCATCATTTGCGTCACTATGTTTACGTACTTTAGTATCTGCGCTCGATCCTGACAAGTTTCTATTACAATGTCAACGTTCGATTTAAAAATATATCCAGCCACAAATGACGCCGTTTTTTAAAGTGCTCCTCTTTTCAAACAATATTTTGCATAATAATGTTATAACCTTTCAACGTTTGGTGCTGACACAGAAAAACTCTATTGAACTTAGGGGCGCGCTAAGCTGTTGAACTTTCTGGAACATTCGCTGACGATTTTGATAAACACAAAACAATTTTCAGGCTGCTTTTGAAAAGATCGATCGTATAATGCTAATAATAAATGCTCAAGATTCTGTTCGTGAGTTCATCTTTGCCACGTGACTGCTGCTGATGTCGCGTGTAGATTATGAGTTTATCATTTTGTCTTTTTTTAATAATTCTTATATACTACATCGTAAGATTACTCTATCACTTCTTTGTTTTCTACCCTACCAATATTATCAAATTGTGATTAATTGGTTTCTTACTAAATAAAAATTGAACATTGAAAACTGAATTACTTTTATCAGGGCTTAAGAATCATGTTGTGAGATACATAGTGATATAAATTCATGAAAAATCATACATTGTATAGGCCCTATACACCTATACACCTATATCAATAAATGTGCATACATGTATGTAGGCCTATATAAGTATATAGCTAAGTGCATAAATAAAAATGAAATATAATGGTCAAGTGCCTTACCTCGAGTTTATCAACGAAGTACAAATTCTTTTTGTTAATTATGATTATACATTTTGTAAATACACAGGACAATGTTTTAATAAGCTGTTGAAATTGCAAGTATTTGAGTTCGTAATATACGTATATCGCGATGTTGTGAACGTTTATATCCCCAATCTCCAAATATATCTTCAATCTCCAAAAATTCAATATAAACATTATTTTTTTTTCTTCTTTTGGTTAACACATAACCTTCAACTTTGTCATCAGGCGTACAAATTTCGTTCGTACTTTAGTTTAGCTTCCACCACGTCCAATGTTACATTAGTGGTTGCACATTGTAATACTAATCCGCAACGCCCTACTTTATCCCGTGTTCTGAAGAAGGATATTTAGACTTATGAGAGCAAAACTAGTTGTTATCCCTGAAACAAACATCGCGACATGATAAAACACACAGGGAAAGCAACATTAATTACCTGTCCATATGTATGTGTGTAAAATTCGTGTACTTTTGAATCATTGGCATAGAAATGGTTGACACGCATCGCTGACCTACCATGACCACCTTCAACTCAAGAACCAGCAACAGAAAAATACAGAGGACAACTTTTATTCACTTCATCAGAATTAATACATACTCATTTTTTTTTCTAGCAGCACATCCTTTTACTTGCAGGCAAAGTTACGCCGAAACACAAAGATTACCAACGATTAAGATATTCGGAATATATCGGTCTTACCGGTATTAAATGTGTCCAGTGTAGCTGCCATTTTGTTACAACAGAAAGAAATACATCCAGCCCCTTTGGAGATGCCGTTGCGTATGATCGAAAATCACCCGCGATAGCTGCGATGGAATTCGACAAACCGAGCGCAGGTATAACGGTTTGGAACACTCGGGGAAGAGCGAAATAAGCGGGTAAGTAATTGACAAAGTATAAAACCCTCCACCCGACTTTGACGGCAAGTACGCGACGTAAAATAGTAAGGCTGCTATTCACATGGTATGTTACATAACAGTTTGATGTCTTTACGACGGAATACGACACCACTATTAGATATGAAGATACGATAATGCTTCTTCTGACCCGCTTGCACTTTTTGGAGGGAGTAAGCAGCCTATACCATCTGCTCATGGATCTGGGATATGTTAAACGACGACAACGACAATATTCAGACAGGAACTATTAACCGCGATTGTGTATCGATGTGACAAGGAAAAAGTCATAAACTATGTTTGAAGTGAAACAAAAGATGCAACCTGCTATATTGACATGTATATATGTAAGACATTAAAACCCACATATAACCCTACTATTCATTTTAAGCAAGATCCTGGCTGGCGGGCATTGATGAATTAAATAAAATGGTTTACTTGTTATTTTCTACCTAACTTTTGGTGGTATTTTGTTTTTTCATTATCATTATAATCATTATAATCATTCGCAGTATAATTGACTTTTAAAAGAGACCTCCGGATGATTTTCAAACTTCTACAAATCAAAAAGCATAAATTAGTTATTCTGGGTACAGAGTTTTAGAATTTATAATGATTGAGATCAGGAATAAAAATGTTTTCAAAATTTACAACAAATCACAATGAACAAGGGTGGTGGCACTAGAACCTCACTATAAGAATGCATGAGTAGGGGCTCAAGGAGGCAGAACAAAAGAAGAAATCATGCATAAATTCTATACAAATGAACTTGTTAAGCATTATTATAATGTTGTATTGGTATCGTAAGGTATTGTAATGGTATTACATTGCTACACTTTTTGAAATATGTGAGGCTCCTATAGGTCATCATCCTGTTTTGACTGATTTCTCTGCTTTTGACTGATTTCTCTGCTTGAGGACCACAATAAATGCCACAAATCTATACATGGAGCTGTTGATTTATGTACTCCATGATGTGAAATTATGAAAATTGTCTGGAATGTCCCTATAAAGATATTTCAGGAACAGAATCTTCACAGAAGAGCAAAAATCAGTTGCGTATATTTCCCTTCTCAGCATTGTCCTATGTTCAATATAATAAAAAAAGATGAAAGAATGAATAAATAAATGTGTAAATGTTTATTTATTAGATTTTTTTTATACAGAATAAGGGAGTATCGCCAATAAAACACCAATTTCCTATTTAAGATTCTTACAATAGTTTATGTATAAGATGGTATGAATTTCAACAGGGTCATTTCAAGAGAAGAAAAAATGAACGAGATAACTTTCAAAACAAAATGTATATCCTCATTTATTTCAAATATTGTTTCAAGCAGAGAAATATATCGCACTGTGATATTTTGGTTTACTCTTGATATCGTTATGACATATTTTCAGTGTAAGATCGTATTAATATGATTGAACAAGAAACTGTTGAAGAAAATTATCAGTAATGATGAATGTTCATTTCGTAAAAGTAAAGACAAATTAGAAGATATTGTACATTTTTTTAATGAATACGAGATTGGTAATCAATCTGGAATGATCCAGACGAATGTAATGAGGTTGACGCAGTGTATATATAGGGTACTTATAAAGTTTAGAGATTAAGAGTTTAGAGTTTACAAAATATTGTTTTTTTATTCAAAGAAAAGAGAAATGATACTACATTGAATTGTAATTCTGATTAAGCAACAACTTTTTGTATAAAAGTTAAATAACAAACCTCAAATTTTGAATTTGGAACATTTTGAAAACTTTGAATATCATAAAGATGATAATGCATTTATTCTGCATACGTGTAACAAATTTTTAACAAAGTGGCAGTCACTCCAACATTTTTTTTTTTTTTTTTTTTTTGCATAGGTGAAAAGGTGAGAAAACGAGAGAAATGTAAATCATTGAGCCTAGAGGTCTTGGTTGAAAATATCAGTTTACTGTGTTGTGAAATGCTGGAATTGAGTCATTAAAGGAGCCCATGGAAGGCTAACAGTTTGGAGGAAACAAAGAAAAAAAAAATGCGAAATACCTCGTCTTTCATTCCTTCTACACTTGCACTTGGAATGAGTCTTTCACACGATGAGAATTTGTATTTATAAAACAAATATCACTGAATATCTTCACTTTGATGGCTGCATCGTTTAATTCTTTGTTGGTTTTCTTTTTTTCTTGTTACCTCCATGAGAGACTGCTTTGTTTGCTTTTACTATCGCATTAATTCTTTAAGAAGGTAGACACAGTTTTCAAGAATTGTACCCCTGTCAACCCGTACGCAAATCATGAAATATTCAGGAGCTTGGCGCATTTTGCCTGCATACGGGTTGAAAACTAATGCGAGTTGAATGACTCGCTAGTCTTTTGACCTGTTAAGTAATAATGCAAAGCCATGATATTATGCAGTCACTTGGGACGAAAACATGCATCGCAAGAAAAAAAAGAAGAAGGGGAAATACAAAATGTTTAAGTTTCGTACGTACAGTACCGCGGGAGTAGCTTCGAATCCTTTTTAGCTCTCATGCAAAGTTCAACTCAAAATGTTCTCCTCCTCTCCTTCGCTTATTTGTTTCTATCTTCTTCTTTTTTCTTCTTTCTTGAAGGCGTCGCTGTTTATTTCCTGAGCCTCACAGAAGATAATTCGCGGAGAAAGAAAGAGAGGAAATCGCCTTTCAGTGCGACCTGTCTGTTTGAGGTAAAACAACCGTAAGGCCTTTCGTACTGTTTCCGCCTCAGAACACCGACAGTTCGGCCAGTGTCGTGACATTGTATGAAGAAGTTCTCTACCTTCCTTTCCCCATCCCCACCCCCATTGTGATGTCATGCATTCCTACATCTTAACACCAAGAGAGGGCGCCTTGGATTCTGTTTTTCCCTTTGGAAACAATTTACATTTGGCGGCATAATGTGTAATTCAGTATTATATCATAATGTGATCCCGATGACATAAGTCATTAACATTATTCGTATTCATTACATTGTTAATACACTTACGCACATGGAAATCATGAACAAAACAGTATTTCATAAATAACATGACATGTTTTAATTTGTATCTGTCCTTCCCTCCTGTTGTCATACAAGCACAGCTGCACACAGGAATAGAAGACAATTATAATCTTTTAATGTTGGTTTTTGTAAATGTTTGAAATAACTGCTAATGACACACTCATTGAGGATGTGAAAGGCTATGCTAGCATTTGCTCTATGAGTTTCTAAAGAGCTTTACTATTTTGGATCCAAAGTTCGGGATTTTTCTTCTCAGTGTCAGAGAGCACGCGAGGGTTTTTTTTTTTTTCTTTCTTTCTTTCTTTCTTTCTTTACGTCATAAGCGCAAGACAGTGCCCAGGAAGCCCATCGTCTAACCATAAAAAAAAAAAAAAAAATGGATAGATTATACATTACCAGTGTAGAAAGTCCCGAAAATTCCTGAACAATCATTCTACACTTTCAACAATATAAAAAAAGAAACAGCAACAACAACAAAATAAAAAGTAATCTGTATTTCTTTGCTCCTCCTCTCTCTCTTAATGTATATGAAATTCAAGTCAAAAGGATTGGTTCCAGATCTTATATCACAGTTGTTTAAAAATGAATATCGAATTTGACGTTTAACACATGTATATTATTAATGACATCAAGCTGATAACATCGCTACCAGAAAAGAGGTGGAAGCTAAACCACATTTTACTTGTTGAACATATAATCATTTAATTCAGATCGTAAAGGAATATTCTTGAGTCGGCGTCTGTTCTTTTTCTTTATTTTCCTTAAACTCACTTGTTGCTTTGTTTCTGTTTGTTTGTTCGTTTGTGGTTTGTGGTTGCTTGTTTCTGGTATGTACCTGTTTGTGTGTGTGGTTTCTTTTTTGGAAATTTTGGTAATGGCAACCCTCGAACGCATTTTATTGTGGTAGTTTTCATGAATGAATTGAGACAGGGGAGAATATCCTTGCAAAGCTCATAGGATGGAAAAGTTTCGGTTAAAATGAGGAAATTTTACTCCTCTATTACCAGCCAGTGAGGAAATCCTGATAGAGATTCAACAACAACAACGACAACGACAACAACAACAAATTAATAACGATTGCGCAGATTTTATCACGACAAAAAATATTCCAAATTGAGCAGCATCATTACCACAAAGAGGAAAAGTAAACCTCTCTTCTGGGATAAATGCAAGAACGAACTTAAGATCGAACACGGCACTGTTAAAAGAAAATAAAAAGAAAGAAAATGAAACACTTAGCCCTCTATATACCGCATTAATTTAATGTAGTTTGGAAGTGGTTTCAAGACCGCTCATCACACTTTCTCCTACAGTAAACCATTTTAACCTGTTGACAACGGCAACATGTTTGAATGTGTGGAGTCTGCGAAGCCTTCAGAAAATCACGGAAAACCCGCGGTTAATTCCCAACCTGTGGATACATATGCACATCTATAGCATTATCATATTACACGTAATATCTGCATCTTGATCTGCGTGTGTGTATGTGCGAGTGTGTGTGTGTGTGTGTGGGTGTTCACTTTATACTTCGTGTCGTTTTGCAATGCAATATGCAAAATTAGTATCTGAAAATTCACGAAGAAGATTTTTTTTTTAAGCCATCAATGTATGCAGTGTATCATTATTTCTTGAACAAACTTCAACTAACCAATAGCAGTTACTGATTCTGTAGGTTATGTTCGATACCAACCTTTGATTTTCCTTTGGAAGAGAGGTGAACGAACGGACTATAACATAATTCTGTTTATCAATATAATGTACACACGAGAGTTATCAGAAACGTTATATTATATCTTTCTTCAGATGTAATGTAATATGAATAAATGAACACACGTTCCGCATATCCAACAGTCTATGGTTTAATTCAGCGTAAAACGGACCTGATAGGAGGATTTTGCAAACAGAGAAATATGGGATTGAAACTAATGTAAGCGATTAACATCTAGCAAAGAAAGGCAACACAGGGCCGAAAACGTCGTGTGTGCGCACCATCTGGAAAATAATTTCATTTCTTATCTAATCCCTTGCGTGGTTTGAGTGTCGATCGGCACAGAAAACCCATAGCATTGTACACACTGCCAAAAGTCTCAGGAGCAGAAAGGGTTAAGTTATTGGCCTTTTAAAAGTGCATGACTTCACCCGTTTTGCGTTGTTTGTTTGTTTGTTTTTGCTGTTATAATTGTTGTTATTGTTGTTGTTTTATATGTGTGGTTGTTGTGTTTGTGTTTGTTGTTGTTTTATGGGTGTTTGTGTTTGTGTTTGTTTGTTCCTTTGTTTTTTGTTCCCCCACCAGATTGAAAGAGAATCCAAAACAAGCAGAGGAGGTAAAGCAGTCAAGGGAAGAGAGAGAGAGAGAGAGGGAAAGAAGAAGAAGAAAAAGGTGATGATGATGAAGAAAAAGACGAAGAAAGAAAGAAAGAAAAAAAGACAGAAATAGACACAATAAATCAAAACGACCGGGGCTCTAAAAGACATGCAGGTTGCTGAAATTTACAGAACTTTACAGTTCTGATTAGTCAGTGTAAAATCCTGAATGATGATCGATTCAATCAAAACAAAACTACATCATTGGCCATTAAGGGTGCCCCAGATTCTTTGTTGAGTAGTTTCTTTGGACAGTGCATTGTGATTTTTAGTTTGTGCTTGGAATATTTAATTTTTTCCTTTCACAGAGAACCCATGATAAGCGTAAACCTGGGTAAGCTAGTATTGAGCTTTAAAAATTTGCCAACACTTGGGCATGAAAGTTCAATTAAAGAGGTTTCCACAATACCAGCAGATAAGAAATACACCTTTTTTTTTTTTTTTTTCCTACAGCACCTCGCTGTTTAAATCACACGCATAATAACCTTGACCTGGCCAGAAGTGCGCCGAAGTACAGTCCCTGTGACCTTGAGTGTGAAGCGATGCGCGCGCAGTTGCGCAAGCGCGATGGGGGCGAGGGAGGTGACGCGTGCACAATCGGTGCCGTTGGGGACGTGTGCAACAAGACGGAGATAACAACAGTGTCGTGTACGGCTAGCTAGAGCGAAAGGGAGGGAATTGGGAAATAACGCACAAGACAAGAGGGGGGACAGATTTTCCTCCATCTTAAAATGACTGACAACCTCTTGTCTTTCAACAGATTCAAGAGAGTGCAGCGCACAGAGAAATCGATTTTGATAACGAACTAATTCGAGAGCATATATGCTATGAGCATTTCCACCCTATTTTTCTTCCTCTTTTTCTTCGGGACGCTGGTTCTAAATGAGACCCATTGTTGCTCCAGGCGTATAGTGTGCAAGTCCATTGTCAGTTTAGATTTATCCTGGTAACATTCATGACTTCCATATGGTTCTTGCCCCCTCCTCCATCTCCTCCCCCCCCCCCCCACACACACACATCTCTCCCTCCCTCTCTTTCCCTCTGTTGTTGTTTTTTTTTTTTTTCTGTTTAGTCTTTTTCTTGAAGGTTGACTTTCTTGTGTTGTTTAGAAATTTCGGACAGATGTCCATTATCACGCTTTCACCTTCTTTCAAAGATTACCAAAATATTTTGCCAACTCTGCCAGAATGTCCATGCTAATGTCAAGTGCGCGTGAAAGCGGAATGAAATCAGTAAATATATAGCAGTAATCCTAAGTAGGCCTACAATAAAAAAAAAAACAAACAAACAAACAAACAAAAAAACCGGGTTGACTCTGAAAGGCGACACACCATAAGCGTTTTTCTAAGAAGGGAAGGTCTTTCCCCGGAGAGTAATGACAATTTCAGAAATATTTCACGCACATCTCAAAAAATTTACAATTCGTTTGCTTTCAACTTAAAGGGTGTGTACAGTTCTGGTCGAGGTGAAGATTTAGCTTTTAACGTTTTGTGAGATATTCAGAAACCACTCTATGAGATGTCAAAGAGCATGCAGTTGCAAGGGGAATCAAAAGTTTATTCGATGAAAATCGGTTTTTAAATGGCTGAGATATCCAAAAACAAGGTGAAACAAAGAGATACTAATAAAGTTGGGGCATGTCGCCTTTTATTATTAGAACTTTTTTGGATATCTCAGCCATTTGAAAACCAATTTTCATCAAATAAACGTTGAATCCTTCTTAAAATTACATGCTCTTTCATATTTCAAAAGAGGCTTTTCATTATCTCACTTAGGAATGTTCATAACATGAATCTCTACCTCAACCAGTACTGTACAGTCCCTTTAAAGAAGAGGTACCACTGAATGTTACTTTTCAGACAGTCTAGGCAATGGACATCATGTTGACATTATGATTATTCATGAACGCGCAGTCTGTGAGTAAACTAATATTTTCCCACTTTGTGGACCAAGGTTGGGAGGGGAGGCTTCTAGAAGCATTTCTACAGTAAAGTGACAAGAAGAATTGGAGGGAAAAGGTCATTGCCCTCGGTACCAAGTGAAGTAAGTTTTACGAAGGCTATACACTTAATTTTGAATTTTATTACATATGATATTTGTATCACATTAAATTATGTTGCATTATACGATCATATCATAGTATGCTTTATCGTAATATATGAGAGCATTTAAGAATACACGCCAAACATATTTAAGATGATCAAAGTTCGTGAAAATACCAAAAAAAAAAAGTTGAATTGATATATTTTGAATGTTCAATGACATGAAAAAAGATGGGAGAAATAGACAAATATTCGAGGGTACGAGGTCTTCGGAAGTATTTGCTGAATAATAACGGTAATAGTGGTCATTTAATAGCGCACAGGTTCACCTTTCGGTACACACACACACCACACACACACACAACCTCTCACAAACATACACACAAATCTATCTATCTATCTATAAATTCATCGTTTATTTTGAGAAACTGTGTGTGAATTCTCAAATATGATCATATTCTTTTAATTGTTTCTCATTTTAGCAGTTGCATGTCCAATGTTGTCTTGATGAAAGTTTTCTTTTACGACATCAAAAAAAAAAAAGAAGATGAGGGTATAAGTGCTAAAAAAATACTCGGTGTGTGTGTGTATGTGTGTGTGTACTTGGTAAGGTGTGTTAGAGAGAGAGAGAGAGAGAGCGAGAGAGAATAAGACAGAGGGGGGGGGGGGGGAGGAGAAAAATCTATGAGCTGATGCCGCCGTCAAAAGAGAAATAGAACAAGCACAACGATGAGATCATGATAACTTTAGTTTTGTCTCCCAACATGTATAGCCGGGGAACCAGGGGAAAAAAAAATGTAGGAAAAATTCACCGGTTTCATTTATATCATCATCTAACGGGTGCTTTCTTTTTTTTTTTAATTGGGTCAATTTTAGCCGATGTCAACGGCAACGCCCAAAGCCGCCCGTGAGTCTTACATGATTTCTGTGTCACTCGCTTTATTATTAATTCGAATTACATTTCATTAGGTAATTGATTTCACCTATAGTCTCTTCACCAAGCTTCTATATTATGTCCTTCCTCCATTTCACCTTATCTCTTACATTATATTTCTCTTTCTCGCCTTCTGTCTCTCTTCCTCTCACTATCCGCCTTTCTCTTTCAGTGTCTCTCCTCGACTTTAGAGAATTATATGTGCGTATATATATATACACACACACACACACACACACACACACACATATATATATATATATATATATATATATATAGACATATTGGCCATCTTCTCTCTCTACTCTCGCTTTGCCGCCCGAATCAGCTGACAAAGTACTCGCCAATTTTTCGGCAAATTCATTTGTTTTCCAGAATTAGTGCAATATTAATCGAGATAATGGTCGGCAACGAAAGCAAGAAAACATCCCCCAGTTATGAGTGCGCCCGCCTCCCCGATACAATCTTGAACTGCCCGGTTATAGGAGAACCTGTTTGAGAAAAGCAAGATCAAACCTTTTTCTCGTTCTTTCAGTCATCTGCCAAGTTCATGCTAAAATCGCAGGATAGAATATAGAAATAGGTTGATGTCATGTTCGCAATACAACTGTTTGTTTGAATATATTATGTTTGTTTGCTCGCTTGTATTCTCTTTCTAGCAAAGCCGTTCAAATCTGGAGGTTTTCTTCAGGTTCCATGTAATTCCTATCGCCAACACGTTAGACTGGTGGTTGGAGAATTCTGTTGTGACTTCGGGTTTTTTTTTTTCTTTTTCATTCTGTCACGCATCTTTCTCTCCCTCTCTCTCCTCTTTCACGCTAAGCATCTATTTGTCTCCTTTCTTTGTTATGACGTCGAATTTGTGTTTTTATAAAAACAAAGCTCAACATGACCACGAAATATCGGCCATACTACCAATATTTTCATTTGCCCAAGGCGCTCCATGTTCAGGCTGTTGCAGAAGCCTAATGATTGACGTATCATCTGCGCGCTGCGCTTGGCGTGGATCGCAAATGCCCTCGGCCAGCGCGCAAGAGCGTTCGGGGATGCCCTAGACTCGTGTCGAGTCGTCTGGTAACAGTTCGCCCAGAGCTCAATGGTGACTTCAGGCGTATTATGATATGACATAATTTCGTATACGGTCAACGTTCTGGGAGACAACTGCCGGCATTTCTCTGTGGGCTCGATCCAGCGACATGGCAATCTTCCGTGTTTGATATTGAGTCGACAGAACTCAAACAGGAAAGCGAGGGAGAATGGGGAGGGGGTGGGGGTACGGAAGAATATTTTCAAACGTGGTCACTTTTTCCCCCACGGTATGCTCCTTCGAATACCCGGTCGGTGAAAGGTGTGTGTATGAACATCACAATGTGTGTGAGTTTCTATGTGTTCGCTGTATGCTTCTGTGTGTATGGAGGATAGGAAGAGAGAAAGAGGGAAAAAAGAACGTAGAATATTTCTAATTTTGTTTGATAAATTAGATTATCATCCCCAGGGTGATTGGGTATTGCAGAAATCTCGCCGAACATTTTTAGTGAAAATAAGCCCTTCATGTATGAACTTGTTCAGACACGTCCTTCTTCTTTCTTGTGTTTTTTTTTTTCCTTCATTTGATTTCTTTTTATTCTTCCTTTAAGCCCTGGGTAACCTATTCGGTCACCTTTCTGTTTGTATTTTAGCCTATTTTCCAAAATCTAATACACGCACTTTCGATTCAAACATGTTTTGTGATAAGGTCGAAGAAGGCTGTCTCGTTTTCTACAAATAAGGGAGAGCCACCGACAAGCAACGAACCATAATGACACTCCGAAAAGGTAATAATAATGATGATGATAATAATAATAATAATAATAATAATAATAATAATAATAATAATTAGGTCTTATTTATCCAGGGTAGCCTCTTCAGTGTTGCCACTGCTCTACCAGAGGGCCCTGCCATTATTATTACCCCAGCGTTGCCAGGTACCCATTTATACACCTGGGTCGAGAGGGACATGGTGGGTAAAAACATCTTGTCCAAGGACATAAGCATTGGGCGGGAATCGAACTCGGGTCCTCCGATCGGGAGTCGAGAGTCTTATCCATTATGCCACAGCGCCCCCCCCCCCCCCCCACATGATAATATTATGAATCTATATTGCACCAAATCTACTCTGTGAGAGTGATCAAAGGTGACAAACATTAAAGAAAGAACAAATTAAGGCCAGTTGGCTGAAAAATCAAGAAACGTCAATATTTCAAAAGCTTTAAAGCAAGCTAACAAACAGGTTCTTCAATAAAGCAATTAAAGTTTTGGGTGATGGCGAGTATTCTACTCTAAGACAATGTGAAAAAAAAATGTGGGGACAGTGACGCAAAGAAGAGAGTAGAATGATAATATTACGTAAACACATAAAGAATGAAATGGAATGACTTTGGTTACCTAGATGAAATAAAAAAGCGTTGCATACACAGAGACACGTAATACACACATAACCCCCCCCCTACACACACACACACACACACACACACACACATACACACACACATACACACGAACTTACAGTGGTATCTCCAAGACAATAAAATCAAGAGGAACCAGGTGTATAACAATTATAAATCCCCCGATCATACTGGCAAGCATTCTGGGATGTTTCGCATTAGGACGTTTTGTGAATGCTCGACTGAGATAATTTCGGCAACAAAATTTGATACCATTAAGCGTGAGTGGTGTAATTAAAAAAAAACTCTTATCTTCTTATAAATTCCATTGCGTGTGCACGTGTGTTTTCTTAAGCAAAGATCAAAGAACATTCGGTCATGTTTATACTTATTAAAGATGTAATGGAACTTAAAAGATACTAAAGAGGGAAAATGATAATCAGAAATACTCTGCTGGATCCACCGACAAATGTTATTTCAATTTCAATTTTAATTTCAATTTCAATTTCAATTTCAATTTGGCTGAAGTGTAAAAAACGAGGGCTCGGTTTGCTCGTTTGTCGGTATTACATTTTATCTTTGTTTTACAAGGTAAGGGAAGGCGGAGGTGTGTGTGTGTTTTCTTTTTTTAAGGGGGTTCGTTTTGTTTTTGGTTTGCTTATTATACTTCATGCATGTACCAGAGGTAACAACAAAAGGCGTTGAACAAATTTGCACCTAGTTTACTAAAATATAGGAAAGGTAAACAGATTGAGAATAGAGGGATTCTGGGAGGGGGGGGGGGGTTAACGGTTCCCCAAATCATCTCTTTTTCATTTTGTTCCTTTTAATTTTGGGAATGGGGGTGGTAAGGTGACGATGATGAAAAGAGGGGGTACGGGCAAGAGGAAGAAACACACGCAGTCCAGTTGTGCTTCTCTTAAACCGCACAAGCCACATGCCTCCTGTTCGTGTGCTCGTCGTTCCCCAGCACTACCCGCCTCCTTCTTTCCCCATGTTGTCAATTTGAACGCGACCCCCGCTGTGCGAGGATTCGATTTTAATTCCGTCTTCTGACATCGCGCATTGATTATACGCGCAGGCCCTTGCCAGGGTACGACACATAATTTTGTTGTAACCTCACATTTCTTTCTTCTTTCTTTCTCTCTTTTTTTTTTCTTTTTTAATTCCCCCTGCTTTCCAACTGTCCATTCAAGCCGTCATTCTTTTCTCTTGTTATCCCCTCGCATTTCTTACAGAAATTGTTGATCCGGAAACGAGCCTTTTTTCACTGGTCTTTTACACCGAAGGTAACAGTCCAAAGCAAAACAAAAGGAGAAGGGCGTTGGAGGCATCAGATAACCTATTTCTGGGGTGACGTGCACTATTGGGAGGAGGGGGCTGAATCAGCTTCAAAACACATCTCTTGAACTACAAAGAGAGATTTATATATTTTTATGACTTTTTTTTGTACAACGTTCTGAAGACATTGAATGTTATATTTTTTTATTCACAGTATCTTAGGGAATAAATGTACACATCCACACACACACACACACACACACACACACACACACACACACACACATACACACACACGTAATATCGCTGAATGAACATTTTGCACTCTACAAAAGTTTGCACATATATGACTTGTAAAAATGAAAACAATATTCTCATGATTCTTTCATTACATCGTAGTAAATCGCATTTCTTTATACATCGTGTTCAAATTGACTTTCATTTTATTTTATTTGATTTGATTTATTTTCTGTATGACACATCACTTGCAATTCCTTCTTTTTTTTCCCAGCAATATCATCAGACGTAATATACAAATGTGATTACTCACACTGTGGCTATAGGGTTGTTTTTTTTTTCTAACAATTTGAACAATTCAGTAATTTCAACAATATCAAGTCTTCGCGGGATTTCGGAATTAAGTATGGAACAGGTCAATCACATTTTACATCCACACAATGGAGTAACATATAAATGTTATTGGAATCCAATTCAATGAACTATATAATATTTACAGGACTGACACGACTTCAATATCATTTAATGATGATGCTGTGATCATTACACATTACATACAACATTGTCAGAAGTAATTGACTGGCAAAATCGACGGGATGACAAATTATTATAGATACAAGAAAATCTGTGTAATCATGTAATAAAACTGCTACATAAAGAGAGTTTTTTAATCTCTTTCAGCACTATCATTCATGTTATAATCATTGTCACTATGACAGACAAAAGCAGTAATGACAATGAGAATGATACGGTATGCATTGCAATAACCATTACTATAGAAATATAAACATTATACAAACTTGTAGTCATTATTACAGTGTCATTATCATTACTATTACTATCATATTATTCATCATTGATTATAATAACCGTTATCATGATTATCATCACTAGCATTATGACTATTATTATTATCATTCTTGATAACGTTTGAAGGCAAAGATGGTTGTCTTTCACATACTTTAATTGGTTTAAACGAACACCAAGGAGGTCCTAGAGCGGACCGATCGTTGCGTGCGTTGCCATTCAATTCCTTCAAGCCTCAGCAAATTGTTCGACTCTTCACAACAATGCCAATACTATGCTAAAAATCAATTCTTTTGCGCCGAAGGATGTCATGAAATATTCAACGGTTTCTTTTCAATGCAACCGTATTCCTATAATAATGAGATACGGTTCGTCTGCGCATCCTGAAGAAATGCCATGATGATGATATTATGCTGTTTTCATTGACACTTCGCACATTATATTCGTATATGTAGCTAGATATAATCCATATCTTCCCTTTGATCTATCTATGTATATTCATAATTATATACCCTTCCCCTATCTATCCCTCCCTCTCTATCTCTTTTCTCCCTTTAATCATAGACTATACAGAGTTTATACATGAATGGATATTTGACTAATTATCTGGGGCATGGCTTCGCGGTGCAAGAGGATTAATAATGCAGATATGGTGATGTTAACGAATTTTATCGACTGGTCGATGCTCTAGTGAGAGCATCGACCTTGTAAAGTGCAACTAGCCCAAGTTTGATACCCCCAACTTTTCTTTGTATGTATATACATAGGTCGGAAGCTCGTTGGTTTAAATTTGACCTGAAACACAATAACATTATTTTTACCATTAGCAGTATCATAAAATAACAAAAAAAAAGAAAAACAAACAAATAGTCATAACGGCTGTGATATCAACACAAAAAAAAAAGATGTATGATTGAAAAATAATGATCATGAAAGCAATAGTAAACTTGAATATTATGAAGCATAGCAACGGTGTTTTTTTTTTCATCATAATTATATATATAATGCAATAGTAATATACATGTGTGTGTTTTATTAAAGAAAAAAAATGAAATTTTCTGCGAAGTACAATGACCTTTAACCTTGACAGTTGACCTTCTCTCACTCTGAGTTCTGCAACACAGAATGATATGGATTCATAGGTTTTCCGCTTTACAGGTTGATATTGTAAATATCGTTATTATTACCTCACGATCCTGTAGTCACAGCTGAAAGAAAGGTCATTTTCACCAAGAGTTCAGTGACCTTTGGAAATCGCCCCTAAGGAATTTTACCGAAAATCTAATCAGCGATCTATTCACCTCATGCATAGCATGTCTGAGGCCAGGTAAAATAGAAATCATTGAACAGTCTTTTCTAAAAGGGATTGTATAGTTTTGGTTGAGTTGAGGCTTCAGGTTTTCAATTCTTTAATGATAATTTTATGAAATCATGAGAAACCTCTTATGACATAAGTAAAGGCATATAATTCTAAAGGGAATTCAAAGTTTATTCAGTGAAATTTGGTTTAGAAATGGCTGAAATATCAAAAACAAAGCTATTGCAATAAAATGTTGGACCCACCTTTTATTAGGATCATTTTGTTTTAACTTGTTTTTGGATATCTCAGCCATTTCAAAACCGCTTTTCATCAATAAACTTTGAATCCCTCTAAGAATTGTACGCTCTTGACATTTCATAAAGTAGGTTTGAAGTATCTTGCAGACAGTTAAAAGCTGAATCGCCATCTCAACCAATACTATACCATCCCTTTAAATCGCAATGACGTCAATTGTTATAACATTCAGTGCTCGACCAGGGGTACGTATACAGGAGCTAAATATTGCATAACAACATTGCGCATAAGACACAAACAGCAACATCAGGCAACATCACCAATTCATTCTTCAATCTCAATTTTAATCTCAATCTAATTTTCAATTTCAACTTCAATTCATTTCTACCATAATTCTGCCTGTTTTACAAACAAATTCAATGAATAATCTTGATACAAAATACAGTAAATTGTTGTATTTTTCTCTTCCAGGACTTGTTCCACGTGGCAGGGGACGTCACAATAAACATAACTATATGAAAAGGTGTTTGATGAGATGACAGCTATTCAAAACGACTAGAAAGGAATTCCAAAGGATTTTCTCAAAGGGGGGGGGGGGGGGGGTTGAAAGGTGCAAGGGCAGGGAGGGAGGAATCGCGAATGGCCTGATTTATCAAAGATTTTTAAAAAAGTTGAAATGAACCATAATTTGTCATAACTATACGTTTCTGTTTCAGTTGTCAATATACTACACTAAATATTCAGATATATCTTATAAAAACAACTTCATTTGAAAAACGATAATATTCCTCCACCATCACCATAGCATGAACTTTCTATTGAAAGGTTCTAAAAAGGATATGAATTGCTTCAGATGCTGCTCTGATGTGTCAACGTGAAAAGGAAAAGCTGCTCTTCGAAACCATATACAGACATTATCCAGCATGTCCAGTAGGTCTTTTAAAAGGCAGCAACAACAATAATATAAGTATAATTATACAGAAGTGCAATTTGACGACAATGAAAGTAGTTTGCGCATACCGATTCAAACGTCACTTCCAGGTCCGTGCTAAGCTGATCTTTTATTTATTCTTGATATGTTTTACTCAATGTTTTTTTTTTTTCTCTCCATTTTATTGCAAAATGCGGAAATAAAACTTCTATATCAAAAACCGATAGAAAGATAATCTACTTTTAAGCGTTGCCGTTCTCCGCAGCTGCTTAACTAACGGATCATGTTTAAGGAGCCATATTAATAACCACGAGCATTAACACTTCTTGAATTCCATTCCTGTCGTGGCATGGCTATGTTTTTCTTTCAACGAATAGTGTGGTACCATCACTTTGTGAAAAAGAAAAAGAAAAAGGAAAAGGATCTATCGAAAGGGATTTTACGAATGAAACCAAGCACACTAAATCAATAAGGATTTTACCCCTCTAGGCTATGAAGCTCGATGTATCAGTTGAAAACATACGTAACATTAAATCAAACCACAAATCTTATAATCTGCCAATAAATTTCGCATACCAGATGGTTACACTGCACTTTCCGTGCTACCGCAAAACCCCGGCGAAATTTCATCCCCGACTACCCTTTGCTTAAACGCCTCTCCACAGCGCTCTATTTTACCACTGTACCTATCTAAGGAACCCATTTTGGCGGGCACGTAAATCTCCACCGTTGTTATTGGTAACAAAACGTTCGGATAATTGCGTTAAACTCGGGGAAAAACTGTGTGAATATTGTTCTAAAATTACACCATACAAACGCATACATTTCTAAAGAAAAACCCAGGAAAGAAAAAAAAAGAAAAGACATAAACAAAATCTTATATGCGATGTTGATTGAATCAAGTTACTTTATTGTATTTCATTGCACTTGTGAACGCCAACACAACTCTCTCACTTTTTACTTCGGCGTGAGGATGTTGCAATCAAATAGACTGTCACATACCAAAGAGGTAAAAATTAAAGGGATGGTATAGTTTGGTTGACATGGAGCTTAAGATCTTTTATTTATTTCTTTTGTAAGATAATAAGACACTACTTATGAAATATGTAAGAGCACACAATTTTTAAGAGAAGATCAAAGATTATTTGATGAGAATTGGTTTTGAAATAGCTGAGATATCCAAAAACAAAGTGGTCCTTAAAAGTTAGGACTCATTATCTTGCCAAAAAAGTAGTATAAAAAATAAAAACCTAAAGTCTCATCTCAACAAAAACTATATCATCCCTTTAAAGGGACACTACATTCAAGTGATAAAGTTGTCTTCGATAAACAATCACGATTGAAAAAAAGTGAAAATGTAAACACTTCTTTTGATGAGTTAAAAAATTGAATTCTTTACTTTCACTCTTTGTTATTTGGCAGTGACATCGAGTAGGCCTACAATGAGCATTACTATAGAAGGGGTGAAGGTGCCATAAGATTATCGTCACAGGTCTCCCATTGTGACGTATGCAATCACTTCACTAAAAATTCATCTTCTTTCAATTACATTAATCCAAACCCCGGAAAATTTTTTTTTAAGTGTATGAAACAATCACATAATTTCGAGTGTAAATTTGAACAACGCTATTTGTCTTTGGGATAATTGCTATTTTCATACAAACCTTTTTTTTTTTAATCAATGCACAAAGCAAACAGTGGAGATTTTGAAAATGGAATCATACTTTATTAACATTGCTGTGTGACTCTGGCCGTTATAACTGGTTCGTGGAACCACATGAAGGTCTGAAATTGTGCAAACTTCTTAGTCTGCCTCGGAGTTTTAATGGAACATCACTGTCGTGCTTGTTCGATTGTATAATCATGAAGATCTCATGTAAGAAAAAAAAAAATCTGTCAGACTTACAAAACATGATAAACATGATAGACTTATGATTTGGTGTTTTTTTTTTGGTATGTTTGCTCTTTTACGAGGGTCTTTTGAATAATAAATGAGCTGATGTTTCATCAGTTTGTTTTGTTTTATTCAGAAATGCAACAGCAGTCAATTATTGTACAACTGCCAAAATGACGCGCAGTTCTGTACTTGATATCTTTTTTTTTTCTTTATTATTTGAATATTACGCTCTTAATTACTATATCCGCTTTGATAAAGAATTGTGATAAGTGTTAAGAAGGTGGCAATTTTATTCCGCTTCGCACTTGTGGCTAATCGTGTATATACCAGAATTTTCACGCGGGTTAAGTCAATCACGTGCTGTTGGATGAATATTGTTTTCTTTTCATTTACATCCATGAGGCGGATTTTACGTGTTAGACATTGCATTTGCGCTTCCAACATCAAAATGCAAACCATTACATCAGACGCAATTTGTCAACAGATTATGTTTCATAACAAAAAAGGCTAAACACTGAACCGGATTCGCCGAGACCTACTTTGATTAAGATATAACTTTAACCACAGATACGCGCGAATTCTTTGTTGTTGGTGTTGTTTGTTTGTTTGTTTGCTTTGTGGGTTTTCCCTCGTTCACTTTGTCCTAATCACAACATTTATTTACATTTTATGTTGTTGTTGTTGTTGTTGTCGCTTTTCCTCATGAGCTCAGCAATATAGGGTTCTATAATGGGAACATTTCTTTCTTCTTTTTTATTGTCGTATAAAACAGACGCTTTTCTCGCGTTTCTTGTCTTGTTTTGGATTTGCTTTGTATTGTGTCACATTTTTTTCCTTTCATCTGTGTGCGTTTCTTTCTTTCCTCGTCACTGCTTCAGATGGTCATGCCAGAGGGAAAAAATCTATACAAATCTCGTTTCACAAAAAGTCGACAGTCTGAACGTCTTGTGCCTCCTCAAAGATGTGGTCGCTGGTAAGGAGGGGGGTGATGGGAATTGGTAAAGCAGTTCCCTTCCTCGTCTTCATTTTATCAATTTACACTCTGCATGGATAGACTTTAAAAGTAATTTGCGAACTAGTCTATCACAGTGGTTGTAATCCTGGACGGGGAAAACAGGGGTCACTCTACTTTCCGGTTCTTCGGGAACCACTGGGCGAGCAACTATGTGTCTGTTACCGATCGTCCACACAACTGGCATCACTACAATGCTCCTTTAGCAGTCGACGACTCTTATCTTACCTATTGTTTGCGTGTGGTTGAGAGTGCTGTGATGGTATGTGGATAATACGACAGATAGATAGATAGATAGATAGATAGATAGATAGATAGATAGATAGATAGATAGATAGATAAATAGATGTATAGATTAATTAATAAATAGACAGATAAACGGCCAGATAGACAGATAGATAGATAGATAGATAGATAGATAGATAGATAGATGAATAAATAGAAAGTTACATTAAGGTACGTCGACTGGTTCGGGGGCTCATCATTGCGTTACCCTGTTGAATTGTTTTAATGCATTTTTCACGCATTGCAGTTTCATGCGATGTGCAATAATGTCTTTAATTATTTTAGATTAAACTATTTGAGATCTGATGAATGTAACCTCAGTAACAGCTGCAAAGCTTTAAAGGGATGGTACAGTGTTGGTGGAGATGAGAATTGGGCATTTAACTTTTTGCGAGATACCAAGAAAACACTTATAATATAGTACAAGGTATATACCATTTAAAGAGGAATTCAAAGTTTATTTGATGAAAATCGGGTTTGGAATGACTGAAACATCCGAAAACAAAGAAAAACAAAGCGATCGTAAGTGTGGGTCCCACACTTTATTAGAATCGCTCTTTTTTGGATATCTCAGCCATTTCAAAACCAATTTTCATCAAATAAACGTTGAATTCCTCATAGAATTACATGCTCTTTCATATTTCATAAGAGGTTTCTCATTATCTCACCAAAAAATGTTAGAAACCTGAAATTAGGTCTCAACCAAAACTATACCATCCCTTTAAAGTGTCTATCTTCATCATTCTGAAATATTCTGCGAGTCCAAATTCATTTATCCGCTTTGCTCATTTTGCGGATTTTGTTTTTCTAAAGCCTTAACCTATCATGAGAAATTTGTGTCATATTTTTCAAAGGGAGTGGATGAGCAAAAGATATGCAGAACCAGGCTCTCCACTGAACACACATGTAACAACGAGAGAATATTGGCTGAGAAGACGAAATACCAAACACCACAACAAGAGCAATACGTTGGATGAATAGTTTGCCATGAGCGTTGTGATACGCTGCTCCTTGAATACAAACAAAGGCAAAAACAACAACAACAGCAACAACAACAACAATAACAACAACATACAGTCTGAAAAGGGCGTAACAGCTCCCGACCTACTCCTCCTTATAGCGCCATGGAGCAAGTATACCGATGTCGACTACTTCACGCCCGGACCAATTTGAAATTCTACATATCCACACAACAAAACAAATGCATTTATTGAATTACACGGTTGCGATTAGGCAATAAGGACACATCTCACTACACGCGGTTGGGTCTGACTAGACGTTTTCTCGGGTGGTAAACCAGAACAGAATACAGACTTGTAACCACCGGTACAGATTTATTTGCCGTGCACAGCGGTTTGTGTTACCGGTTCTTGTTGTTGTTGTTGTTGTTGTTGTTGTTGTTGTTGTTGTTGTTGTCGTTGCTGCTGTTGTTGCTGTTGTTGTTGCTGATGCTACCGTTGTTGACGTCTATTTCGCTCTCTCCCTGTCTCTTTCTTTATCTCTCTGTCTTTCTCTCCCTCTCTATCTCTCTTCCTCTCTCTTTCTTGACACTCTCATGTTGTTACGGATGATGTTCATGACTTTTCTCATGCCAATTTTTAGGTTCATGGTCAAGTTTGACTAGACGTGTATGTCATAAAACGCGCCATAATTTCAATTGAGCAAAAGAATGAATGAATGAATAAATACATACATACATAAATAAAGAAAGAAAGAGGAAAGGAAGGAAAATAAGACAAAAAAGTGAATGAATGAATAAATAAACAAACAAACAAATAAATAAATAAATAAACAAACAAACAAATAAATGAATAAATAAATAATAACGAAATAAATAAATAAAACGCCGCCAAACAAATAAACAGCTTGATTGGATGTAATGCAGCTGACTATATGAAAACTGACAATAGCAACACGGTATTTCAAGGCTGCCAACATTCACACACCAAATTCGGAGAAATCGCAAAGAGCAATTGGGGAGATGCTTGTGTATTGGTGGTTATCTCATTGGGTAATTTAATAATAATAATAATAATAAAAGCAGGGCCTACAGTAAGAGTAATAATAGTGATAAGAATAATAATGATATTTATTATGACAATAGTATTAATAATAATAATGATAACAATAATTATTATTATTATTATCATTATCATTTTGATAATTCCCACTTAAAGGTAAAAATCCAGTCCAAATATAAGTTAGTCTGATATAAAAGAGTAAAGTCTCACAAGTTAAACGGTAAAAATTTGGCTGAAATTGGATGAAAAAAAAAGGATGTTATGACATTGAAGTTTTGCTAATTTCTGCAAACAGTTCTTGTACAGTGGATATGAATATTATGCAAATGAGTGAGGTGTCATAACCTCACAATTTTCCATTGATCGTGTACTGAAAAATGACGAAAATTCACTGTTTCTGTCATTGAAGTCTGAAAAATGATGTTATTCCTAGTTGAATAACTTCAGAATAGTGATCAGTTACATTGTACATGTAGATATATCAGGATTTGAGCCTCCGGCGTAACTACTTTAGAATGAAAAAAAAAATGGACATTTCAAAATTTTGTGTGCAAACTATATGGCAAGTTGGGAGGGGGATGGCAAGCGGTCGGGTGGGCACAGATAGTACTTTACGGCATTAGCAAGCACGAAAACACTTCTTTATTAGCGATGCAACTATAGGTTAGTGTGACCTTTTTTTGTGGCTGAATTTACCGCCAGTCACAAGGACTTGAAAGGAATAAACGAGATAGAAAAGATCACTCATGATAATGTTCATTAAATTATCAAAGCACTAGAGCAAAGCTCTTACAAGAATGATACCTTTCCTATTGTAATCATTAACTCTATCACAAGCTCAGTAAAATGAGCGCAGTTCTATACATGGCTCAGTCAATTTATGAGGTCTTGTGTTTATAGTCATGAGAGTTGGCGTACTATCATGACTATCTAAAATGATCACAAGTATTGAAATCGTTAGTGTACACATGCACACATCGTCAGCTCGCATGTTTTCAAAGCTATTCGACATTCACCTTCTTCAAGCCGCCCTCCTCAATTTAACCCGTTGAAGACTAGTCCTGAGTATACTCGGGCATGTGTCTATTGGAAATGCGTGTTATAGCAAAATTCAGCTTGTCCTCAATGGGTTAAACAAGAGAAAATGACTTTGATTATTTCATGAGATATCAAAAACACATCATAATATATTATTCTAAATTTTACCCTCTTTTCCTCCTTCTCTCTCTCCCTCCCTCCCATTTGTCGTCTCTGTCCCTTTCTCGTCTTTCAAAAACTCCCTCTTCATAATCATCCCACCATCATTTCCATGACCTTCAAATATCCCACGTTGATGAAGGGGATCTCTCGCTGTCAACTACTTTGCCTCATTCACCTCCCTATCAAATATATTCCCTTTCTCTTCTCGCTTTCTCTCCCTCTCTTTCTCTCTCCCCTTCTCATTGGACTAACACTCGAAGTTGAGGTAGTGTGTAAAGCGCCGATATTCTCTTTTGTTTTCATTTGATTGCTTTGCACATGAAAGCAGATCCCGATATCCTAAATGATTTTGCCTCGTCAACTGGAAGATCAATCGGTATTCGGTGTGAAAAATTAATCTCGTGAATTCCCCATATAGGAGATGAAGGTCTGTCCGAATTGGGCTGGTGGACGGTGGAGAAAGAAACCAAGAGAGAAGAGGCGGGGGGGGGGGGGGGGGGGGGTGGAGGGGGAGAAGAGAAAGAGAGTCGAAAGAGGGCGCTATACAATCATGCAAGTGGTAAAAGGCATAAAGACACTGGCTCTGCAGCCAGCTCTGTAAAGAAGATGTATTTGTCTCTTGTATTATTGGGCGAGGGTTGTGTGCTACTGCTCTGAGAAGCAGCTCCAACACTCAGCCCCATGGGATGGGAGTGACCGCGGAGGAAGGCCGAGTGGGTATCGGGAGAGTGACGGCGGAAGGGTGATGAAGTGTGGCGCCGTGTGAATGCTGCAGCTCCTTCCATTATTGTTTCACATTCTCTTTGTTATTTCTCTTCAACTTTTGTTAATTAATTTTCCCTTCATGAATTGCTTGACTTATATCCTCACAAAAAAGAGGAATGAAATCAAAGGCAGGTAAGTTAAAATAGGAACAGGAGGTGAAATAAAATAAAACAATACATCGTTTATTTCATTGATGTGATTATCAAAATCAAATGAAAGTGAAGCAGCTTTAAAAGCTGCGAGCAATTGACAGAAAATGACTCCACTTTCTCACGAAACCACATTTATATCTATCATAAAAGCGACTAGTTCTTCATTCCCATTTGATGAAATCGATGGATATTGACCACTGACAAAATGATTGGACTTTAAACCTCTTAACACAAGAGAAACGTTTCCAAAATATATTTCCAACATTATTTCATTATCCATTTCTGGATGCACGTATAGAATTAAATCATCAGCGGACGTTGCTACCAGTCCCGAAGAAATGACTGTATTAATGTCATTCCGGTAAAAATGGACTAACCTTTTGTTCTCCACCTTTGATCTTCACCAATATCATCGCGTCGGGTGCCCGTGCATTGGCCGCTAACGCAATACAAATTGTATTGCGTTAGCGGCCAATGCACGGGCACCCGACGATCGTATCATATCAGACAACTACTTCCCGAGTTTCTTTCTTGCCAGAAAACATCACTATAATATGTGAAAAATAAAATGCATTTTAACCAGAATCAATACTTTTGACATTAGCCTTTCATGTATCACTATGCACCAGTTTGCATATGTATTCAAAATATAACTGTGCATTCATCTTTATCGACATTCATACTGACATCAGTACTGGCTATTCCAAGCTTAAGAAATAACTGCAAATGAGATTTGAGGGCAAATTACCTTCGACCTTGACCTCGTTTCACCAGTATCACCATAGGTAAAGATTTTCTGATTTCTTTATTCCTAATCAAGTTATTTATACAATGGACATTCTGAATTTGCAGCTGGTGAAACAAAAGAGATATCAGGTAAAGTTGACCTTGAAAACTTTTACTCAAAATCACATAGCAGCGCATCACCTCACGTACCGTACCTGGGCCAGATATCAAGAAAAACGCGAATCTTTTTTTGACAAGAATGGACGGCCAACCAGAAAGTATGGTATCTGTTGCAACAGCCTTCCGGACGAGACACAAAATGAACACTATCACAAAGATAGGGCTAAACTTCCGCTATAGATTTGTGATGTCTATCAGACATAATGTCATATCAATATAAAGAAATTGATCGCTTTCTGTTAATTTCTGACTTAATAACTCTTTAAAAGTCACCTAGACATGGTTAGTTCAGTCAAAAAATAAATGACCAAGTGTACAAACATCTAAAAGGCGTAGTATGATTCATTTTCATAGGGGAAAAGCTTATTCTGTAAGGTGGTATTATTCGGTTTATCCATACAACAAATGGCAATATCAACAACAACAACAACAACAACAACAACAATAATAATAATAATAATAATAATAATGATAATAATAATAATAATAATAATAATAATAATAATAATAATAATAATAATAATAATAATAATAATAATAATAATAATGATAATAATAATAATAATAATAATAGTAATAACAATACATCAGGATAAGGTACACTCTGCACATACCCCAACAAGGATTAACTAGATATTACACGCATCTCGAGGCATAGGTCTTAGCACACAGAACAGAATTGCAAGTGACGCACACAAAACACACACACACACACATACGAGCATACACATAAAGACATAAACCTACACACAAATACATTAGTCATACACTGCATTGTATACCAACTGCGATTATGATCAAAGTTTTTTCATGGTCATATAATAGTACGTCCCTTTATTAGTACTGCTGACGTCACGCTGGTTCTAGAATGTTTTCATCATAAACAGGCGAGAAAGCGCCACAGAGACGGAAAAGACACAGCCAGTCCTCCGCTCATGATCACTGTGGTAGATGCGATGGTCATCTGACGCAGGCCAGCCAGCATTCAGCGAGCTGCTTGGCCACGCTGGCGATGGGAGCTCCCGAACCGAATGGGCACGGGCGTTCCGTTTGCGACGGTGAATATTGTGAAAATAAATTATTCACCACAATTTGGCTAAAATTGCGTGCGAGCGACCACATTACTTGCGGGCGAGCTGTCCAACTCTAATCATTTCTTGTCGCTTTTCCCCCAATACCCGTTGTCTCTCAAGTTGATGACTCTTTCCATCATTCTTTTTTCCCCTGTTTTTCTCTTCCTCCTTTCTCCCCTATCTATCTATTTATCTCTCTCTCTATCCCTCTCTCTCTCTCTCTGTTTTGCTGTTTTTCTATTTTTCCTATGTCCCTCTTCCCACTCTCTTTCTCTTTAAATGTTATTCTCTTCTTTTCATCTGACCTTCTCTTGTTCTCCTCTGTCTTGTTTTCAGACACCCTTTATTTCTATTTCTGTTCCGCTCATCTTTCGATTTTCTCAAGTTTTCCTTCTCCCTGGCATATAAGTCTCCCACAGGCACGTGTTTCTGCAGTCTCTTTATATCGTATTCGAGTTACATTTGAACTCATTTTGAATGGTACCCGGGTCTTGTATGTTTGTTTGTTTGTTTGTTTTCCGTCTGACAAGATGTCTGGATAGCCCGTATTCCGCTGCAATAGCTGGTCTTCCATGGTCCGCGCGGTGCACGCATTCTGTGCGGACCCAAGGAGGTTATACCTCCTTGGCGGACCCAGATTCGGATGCAACGGGTTAAGAACATGCCGAATGTTCCTTCGCGATGTTATACAGCGTGAAGATAATCACATGGAGCGTTATTGATACCCTCACTTTCATTCTTGTCTTTATTCATCTATACAACAGCCTTAAATACATGTATCTCCCCCTGCTGAACAGTTGTCATCTCTCTACTGTACTCGTCATATTTGTTATCTAATATGTAATCATTTGCTTACTAACGACCGGGTTATAGTTCATGGCAAGGTGTATGGAGGTTTAAAAATCTCGTTTTGAAACGTATCATTGTTTTTGCTTCCTTTCTCTTTATACTCGCTGCATGTGCTTTCATGTCTGGACTCTCTGGATTTTGCATTCATTTCTTCCTCTTATCTGATAAGAGAGAAGGATGATTATAACGAGAAAAAAAAAATGAATGGCTAGAGTGGAGATGGCAATCTGTAATATAAAATTCCCTTTTGATCTCTTTTTGTCTCTCCGTTACACAAGCATACAAAAAACACATGCACACACATAGCACATCATACCATCAGTCGCACTATCTCTCTTGTGTATCGCATACGCACATTCTCAGTTTGTATTAAACACAAGAAAAAAGAACACATACAGCACTTGCATACATGTTCGTTCTTTTCCTTATTTTTCCTTCCTTCACTCCATCCCCCTCTCTACCACACCACACATACACTCTCTTCCAACCTCTCCTTCCCCAACTCTCGCCCTCTCCCGTGGAAAAAATGACGCATTTGTGGAAGTTTTCAATCACCAATTTCAGCCTGGCTATTGACTCGACCATAGACGGGCTCAGCGGGACTCCACAAATGTCTGCCCCCGGAGTAGGCCGATCGCCTGTCTCGCTCTAAAGCCTCAATCTACCTCATCATCAAAAGGGGTGGAATACGAAATCATTTTTAATTTCCGCCGATTGCAAAAACATCGTACGAGAGGGTAAAGATAAAAACGGCGCGTGTCGTTATGCGAAATCTGCAGCTTACATCGGGGTTTTTTTACGTCCATTTTTTTTTTTTTTTTTGGTTGTGTGTTGTTTTCTTTCTTTTCCATTTTCATCGTAGGATCAGTTTGTTTGAGTTACCTCTCGTTTATGCGTTGGAAAAAAAACCCGGAATATCTTTAATAATGATGCTCGATTGTAGCGATGTTCATTACGACATCAGAGTTTTATATAGCAAAGCTGCTCTACCTAAGTCACCGCTTAACAAGCACTCCATATTATCATAAAGGTAATTCTGTAGAGACTCAGTCCAGTTTGTTAAAGTCTCCATTTTCATTCCATTTATTAAAATCATTATATAGAGGTAGTGTACATGGTAGGTATAAGCTTGAGATGTCAAATTCATATCCTATATATATCATATAGCGTTGCTAAGCTGCTATTTCCGTAAGAATTATCCAACCTCCGAGATTTAATTGAAGACGTGGATACAGTTATAGGATAGTTTTGATATTCTTATAATGATATACTGGGATGATCACTGGCAAACCATTTGACCTTTACTGTCTTTGCTTATTTCCTTTCCGTAAACATTGCGTTTCTGTTGAAATTTTGTAATATCTATGCATTATCAATGTTTTGAATGTACACGTTGTGAGGATATCTCTGTTTTCATTCTGTTGGAATTTGAAATAAAATCAATCAATCGATCGATCGATCAATCAATCAATCAATCAATCGACCAATCAATCAATCCATCCATCCATCCATCAATCAATCAATCAATCGATTATCAAACATCAATTGATTAATTAATCAATCAACCATGCAATCAATCAATTGATTAATTTAGTCAATCAATCAATCGATCATTAAACATCACTTAATTAATTAATCAATCGACTATGCAATCAATCATTCATCCATTCATTCATTCATTCAATCATATCAATCATCTCCTTCAACGACCTATAACTGTCTATTACAATGATGTCATACATTTTAAACCCACCATAGACCTACAACCAGCTCCATGAACCTACGTGTTATAAGTTGCTCATCAGACCAAGGAGGTACCAGATCTCGTTTAGGCCTATACCTCCTTGATAAGACCAAACAGTTAGGGTTTCTGCGCAGCTTGGCAGAGGAGTGAAAAGAGGAGTTACAATCAAGACCTTGAATCTCTGATCAGAATCTCGTCCAGGTACTTTCAACTTACACCAAAGGAATCACAAGGACAGTATTACTTGTGTATTATCTGTACTACCTCCACAAAGACACCTCCTTGATTGAACATTACTGCCCAGAAGAACACACAGGTCAAAGGTGTGTTCAAATTGTGTTCGCACAGTCGATCACAAGTCGATGAGACACTGCATGATGTGTTCACACTTGTCTGTTAAAACGCTCGAATTACAGGGATGGTATAATTTTGGTTGAGATTGGGATTCAGATTTGAACATTTTGCCAAATAACAAGAAACCACTTATGAAATATGAAAAAGCATACGATTTTAAGAGTACCGTAATTAAAAAGTTTACTTGACAAAAATTGGTTTTGAAACGACTGGGACATTAAAAAAACAAAGCAAAACAAAGTGTAAGTATCCCCAGCCATTTCATTACCAATTTTCATCAGACAAATTTTGAATTCTTCTTAGAATCCTACTCGGGTACGTTGGACAGGTGTACTTAAAATCTCCTGATTTAGCAATTTGAGGATTCCTGAGGGCAGTGTACTTAAAGAGTTCAATCTCGTGCCGAGCTGGACCAGGTTAAATCAAACGTACCAATCTTTCATACAATCGACCACTATTAACACACAAGGAGGATCTAACACATTATTATCTCTAATTTTGGAGTGGGCCTGCACACATTTTTATTGTCAGTAACGTGTAATGGTGCTTCATAATTATGGTCATAAAAGCAATGGCGTTGCATCATTCACACATGACTCGCTCATTCAATCTTTGCTCTTGTCTGGTTAGGTGCTTGACATAAAGCCACCAGCTTCGTATTTCATTGAAAACGATAACATGTGGTTGACTTTGATGCGTTCAAATTATTTAGCTTTTCAATAGAATTTTCTTTCTCGAGCGAACTTTATTGATTATCTGGTATTGGTTCCTTCTGCAGTGTCTTGATTCATTATATTTTGGTTTTGTTTTGTTTTGTTTTGTTTATCTGTCTTTCACAGACCACAGCCACGTGCCCGAAGAGTTATTAAACTGTCTTTAGATGAACGACTTTTACCACAACCAAAATTCAATCGATCCAAGGGAGGCAACACCCAGCTGCGGCAATTTGATGAAGAGGGCGCTATATCAGTGGCGTTGCTGGTGCGGCTGTGTATACCACAACCTAGGGGAATGTGTTTGTAGACAGGATTAGTGAGCGCACGCATTAAATTAGTCGATTTCGCTACCTGCAGTAAGTTTTCGCCTGATCGTAAGAATTTGGCTGGTAGTGGAATAAGTTTCCAGTTCAAATGTCAACTAAATTGGAAAGCCGGTACTGTGTAGTTGTTGGTGTTTGTTGGTTTGTTTTTGATTTGTTTTGGTTGTTGTTGTTTTTATGCCCAACAAGAAAATTCTAAAAGAAAACAACGTAACACAGGCTGCAGCTACACTACTCTCGTCATATTTACTCTTAGCTCTAAAAAAGCCAGGGACTTTATCTGCTGTATTATCTAATGTTTTGCCTGTCCAATATTATTGCATGAAGTAATTATCTATCATTCCCTGTGATTCCTTATAAGTGTTACTTCGTTTTCCCCTTTAATTGGCTGGCCCCTGAATTCAGTCACTATTTGGTTTTTAATTGTGTCATTTTGATTTTGTCAAGGTTTCGTTGTTTGGCTGCAGTCAGATAGCTTGGTTTCGTCAATAGTACTGCCTTGCCAAACGCAACTTACATTAGACACAATATATGCTACAAACCGATAGATGGCGCCATTCCCAAAATCAAACAGGGAAAACTGCGACTCTCCCCATCACTCCGACCCCTCAACACCTCAGGTCAACCACTGGACAGGAATCGCGCAGGGCCCCTGGTTCTTTTGCCGCCGCAAAATCTATCAAATCTGGATTCTTGATGTCGTAAGATGGCGCAATTCAGCAACTGCAAGTGCTGTCTCTTTCTCCAGAACAACCCCCCCCCCCCACCCTTCTTCATAAAACTTGTCTTAGTTATTTTCAATTATTCTTCTAATGTAACCAGGGGAGTTTCACCACAGTGAATCCTGTGAGTTTGTCTGTTTTAGTTGTTGTTGTTGTTGTTGTTGTTGTTGTTGCTGTTGTTGTTGCTGTGGTTGTGGTTGTTGTTGTTGTTGTTGTTGTTGTTTAAGAATAAGAACATCTCGTTGATTTTTTTTCTTTCGTGTTTGTTGGGGTATTTTGTTGTTGTTGTTGTTGTTGTTGTTGTTGGGATGGGATATTGTATTTATTTTCATCTTTTGTTTTCTTGTATTTTGGTGTATGGTGCCATGGTCAACCGAGAGGGTAGAAAAATAGACAGAAAACCACATCAACTGCCATTATTAGCATGCACCCGCTCGGAGAAACGAAGGTCACACCGATCATCGATGAAAACATTAATATAACTGATCAAAATTAGATATTCGGTTGTTTGTTTCGTTTTTAGTTGGTTGTTTAAAACAATGATTAAGAAAATTGACGTCAACATGAGAGGCAAATCAAGTGATTTTCATTTCGTGTGATGTTGTCTTAGAGCACGAGCATCCCAATGGTAATATACGTCCAAATAACATACTAAGAAGTACTTCAGACCAGGGTTCCTCCCTGTTCAGACTACTTTATAGTCGAGTTCGTTTGATATGATTGTTCTCTCCCTGGGAATATACGTCTGATTTACGTAATCATTGTCAGAATGTGAAATCATCGTAAACTTCCGATGTCCGAAGAAGCTGGTTGTGAAAAGAGCAAAACTCATGGAGACCTTTTTGTTTGTTTGTATGTTTGTTTCCTTCAACTTCTCTATCTTCACACAGTTCTATTCAAATTTATTTATGTTTCTATAAAGATACGCTGACAACATTTTGATGATGAGCTAGATAGACATTCCAATAGTGATGAACAGAAGTCTTAACCCATCACAATAATAGGTGTACGTATAGGCAAACCCTGCCTAAATTTGCACCCTGTCATTTTGTGCAAATGTACTGATTTATTTCATTTATTCGATGATGATATCCGGAATGTTGTGCTTCATTTCATGAATATATCCGTACTAAAAAGTGAGTGCATGGCGTCTGCCTTGGGGGTTTGCAACGGCCTTTTAGGACGAAAGATATACCATGGAGCTACTAAATGCTCCATGGATATACGGTCAACAGCATCGACGCTAAGCGGGGAAGTTTCCTATCGTGTAGGCCATATACCGAGAAATGAGAGTGAAGAGAGGCGTGTTTTCTTTGGGCCTCAGGCCGAACACGGGATGAACGAAATTTCCACATAAAGTGGCCTTTATATGCATGTGGGTTGGGATTATCCTATTGAACCAGTCAACCACTCATGTGATTTTTTGGCAGTTCGCGGCTACATAATAATGCATTACGAGGAAAGTGCAATGGTGTTTATTTGGACAAAAAAGGGAAAACCTGCGAAGTCGCCAGCCAACGTGCTAATGTGAATGTCCTTCAAAAGTCAAGGGGTGGAGATTGAAGGAATTGCGAGTTATGTTAGGACACGAGTGTCGAATCTGAGATATATTCAACGCTCAATTAGCATGATTAGATCAAAATCATCGGAGTCCACAGCATCCACAAACTCCTTTCTTCACAAATTTTATCTCAAGCGGACAAAAATGATATGCGTGGACAGAAAACTGTTGCAGCACTCGCTTTCTTTGATATGTATATTTTCTTTCAGAGTTTCAAGCCGACATCTTTGTGAGCACAAACAAATAAAGAAAGAGAAAAATACACCCAAGTCGGAAATGTGTAACGACTGCTTTCCGTAGATGATAAGAAATCCATTGTCCTCTCGAGTACAAATCGAAAGCTATGAAATCGCGCAGATATAAACTGTCACTTCAACTAAAACAGAATTAAAGAATAATAAAACCTGACGTGCCTATTCACTCAAGAAGAATGCTTACCAATCCTGTCAATTTTTCCTGTTATCTATTTGTTTTTTTGTTTTGCATGTCCACCAAGATAACTATAATGTGTCATTATACTTACTGGCTTTGCTAGCTCATGGACCAAGATGGAACTTGCCATAAAGAGTAACATGAATGTATAAATTAATCAATTCATATATAAGTAAACAAATCAATAAACTAAAATAAACCAAATAAAGTAAACATATAACAATCAATGCTTATGTATACAGTTTCTTGATGGACACGCTGGGGTGACTGAACCGAGGGTCTCTTGCTGAAAAGTAGAGATACTAAACCACTCTCCCCTCTCCCACAACACTTTCAATATCGTCAAGTTTTAGAGAGCACTGGCACATGTTGAATATCACGCAAAAACAATATTATGTTTTGTTTTTTGTTTGTTTGTTTGTTTGTTTGTTTCGGGGGGGGGGGGGTAATATAATATAGGATGCTTATAAAGGTCTACGTACCTTTATGGGCCATCTTCAGGTTGAGCGGCGAATCCAGCTTCAACATTGGTGGTGATTGACTGGTGAACATGAGGAGATGTTACGGCAGTGACACATGGGTTATATGGGCGGTTCCCTCTTGTAATTCCTACATCAGCTGTAGATGGAGTGGGAGAGACAAAGGGGTGTTAAGAGAACTGGGATTACAATACATCAATCATGCAGTGTGGGACTAAGGAGGTGGTAGGACTATGCCAAGACTGGGTAGTCACAAGACATTTCACCCTCCCTCCTTTTTTTTTTTTCATTATTTATATGGCATCTCAGAACCGACTACACACATAACCACACAAACAATGTACACTCGAGTATGTCATAATTATATACAGCAAAATTGTTAACAACCCCAAGGTCAAGCAAGACATATTGATAACTTCCAATAATTGTAATCATCTATCTAAAGGTGTAAAGGCCTACATCTATGTACTGTTAATGAATGATAATACAAAGACCTTTGCTGTCTTTTAGTTTCCACAGTGTCATTCGAGTCAATATTCCTTTGATGACGGCAGTGATATTTCTACCACAGATTGTATCATCATCATCATCATCATCATCATCATCATCATCATCGTCGTCGTCGTCGTCATCGTCATCAATGTGAGATGACAACATTTTACTGATGAATTATGCTATATTTGTACAACACTATGTCACACCTAATGTTTGCACAATTTGTCATAGCGCCACTGCTCTTTGGGAAATAAAAAAAACAGAAATTCATCATTTCATTTATTTCGCCCCTTATAATTCACCCAGAGCTGAGCATAGGCCATCGACGACAATAATCCACCTAGCCTTTTGTCAAGGCCCTCTCGCTGACATGTACGAAATGAATAAATGAAATGAAATGAAAATGAAATGAAATGGTGAAGAGAGCCCAGCCGAGATGGGTTGCGCGAGGCTCGCCCGTTAATAGCCATCTTCCAGAGAAAGGGCCTTGACAAAAGGCTATCCTCCACCGGACGACGATTCTTGGCCACCCTTTCTGTCTCTTTCCATTCTGGAATTCTGGGAATAATACAGACGTTAGCATGAAATAAAGGATAGACAGAGGGCTGTAGATAGAATGGAGGAAGCCAAAACTACATTTTACGTCACGACTGGCATGTCTTTTCAGACGGCACTTACATGAAAATAAAAACATAGATTTCGTTTGGAGACGAATGTAGGAAGAAAAAAAATATATATACCTTCAGCAGAAGCGGTTTCCCTTTTATGTGTCGTACCAGATGGTTCTTTTTCAATTGATTTTTATCTCGAATTCCGGTTTGGTTTCTTAAAAAAAAAAAAAAAAAAAAAAAAATGCGTCGCGACGAGTTTGAAAGAAGGTCGTGTAATTTCGTTCCGTGGTCAGAAAGAAATTCCGCCCTCGGGGCATGACAAGATTCTGATGGCGATACAAATCGTGTGCGGCTGCAGAGTTTGTTAACACACGATGGGCTTCCTACTCCATTCCCGTCCCCATGTGATGGTTTCCTCGACTTTCATTTGTCCGTATGTTGCTTTCCTCCCCTTTTCGTTCTTTGCTTTACAAATCATGGGTTTGTTATAATTATACATTCAGTTCTATACTGGTTCTTGCAGTTATTATACCCACCCCGCCTCCCCAACAAAAGCCTAATAACTGCAAACTGGGGTAAATAGAGTCGTTGTGATCACAGAAGCCGTAGAACTGAAAGCCTTGGTGGAGAAAGAATAGTCGTAGGAGGTGGAATATCTAGAAGTTGAGGGTTGCCGCACAGGTAATACCTGTAATGCAATTATCGATTAATTATACAAGATATATTGTAATGACTTATGTATAGGATTGATTAAAGTTGCCTTGTGAGACTGTTGCAATTACATGTATATCAAGGTAAACAGAAAGAAAAATATGTATATATATATATATATATATATATATATATATATATACATAATACCCCCCCCCCCAAAAAAAAAAAAAAAAAAAAAAAAACACGCTGCTGGCAAATATTAGGCCTATACACACATGCAGTGGATAGCTACAATACGATTTGAGAAACAATGCAGCAATGGTGGTAGATGTACTAGTACAGTACGTGTTATAATCTGCAGTTACGCTCGTATAAACAGATGAAGACTGCTTAGAAGCTGGCAGTAGTAATTATATTGGATGGAATGATGGTATATAATATAAGACTTGTAAAAGCACTAGGGCTTGGAGAATTTATGGCAGTGGTAGTATCAATCATGCCATGATAATCATCTGAAGTCCAACATATTCCCCACAACCTCAAGCTACTTTCATTTCTCATTTCCGAATGGAAGCCAACAGTTTGTTTGTTTGTTTGTTTGTTTGTTGGTCTGTTTTTTATTGATTGATTGATTGATTGATTGATTGATTGATTGATTGATTGATTGATTGATTGATTGATTGATTGATTGATTGATTGATTGATTGGTTGGTTGATTGATTGATTGATTGATTGATTGATTGATTGATTGATTGACTGATTGATATTACATATGACAGTTGAATGCTGGCATTAATATCTCCACACCAGGCATGAATAAACATAATACAGACCACTGTCATAACTGAGATTCCTTTGCATAATATTTCATAAAATCGATTTGTCATTTCGCAGAGTCCTTACACATTTTTCAACAGAAAAGTGCGCTAGGTTTTAACGTGAAGTCCCTCAAACGTCTGATTTCTTCTCGATTCATACTCCTCATCAAAGCTTACATCTTATTCTTTTAATGCAATGTATTTGTCTTTTGCAATGTCTTTTGTTAATTATATCCGTCATGTCATGTTACCAATGGTGTAATGACAGAAGTACTTTTTGCAGCGGTTACTTTGTTTCGGTGCGCTTATTTTGTAATTTTATACCAATTTATTGTGGTAATGTACCTTAAGTGACTGTGACGTAACTGCATTATTAAGTTTGCTCTTCTGCAGGCCCTCAATTTCCATATTTAATCGTAAAATGAACAAGATTAATTTGAAAATGATAGTATGTTACATGGAAGATACTATTATTTAGACGTATGTGATATGCATGTATACTGTTTGGAAATTAAGATCAAAAGAAATGAATGATTGAATGATTGAATATGAAGAAAAAATATATGTAGAAAAGATATTTAAGATATGGGGCACCCAGTATTATAAAAACATGATAAAGCATATATCGTTATATAAGGCAGTGTCTCGTTCCAGCATTAACAGGAAAGAAAAACAAAATTAAATCACAGCAAGTGAAAGGAGAAACGCCAATCTGGTGACCTAGATGTAAGTTTTGTATAAAAATACATACATCAAAGTACGCATGACTCTCTACATGTTTTTCCCCACCAACTATTTCCTGGTCTGGTAGCTGAGCTCGGTCTTCACTGCCTGTCTGCATCCTTTGATTCGCTTTGTTATCTCGGCTAGGGTCTAGAGAAAACATATCGGTCACCTTCTTTCCTGTCTGCTGTTTTCACCTGAACATCTTGTAGTAATTAAAAGTACAGCGCCTGTTTGACAGAATTTCACCTATCTGACATCCGGGACACTTTTACTGTAGTTTTTTTTGAAGAGTTTCTTCTACTTCTTCTGCGCTCCCCCACCCCGCTGAGTTTCGTGCGTTTCGAGGCGACAATGCGTCACACGTGCGTGCGTGCAACCCCTCAAGAAGGGAAGACCGTTTGCTTGAAACCGGAAGTAATTGGTTTGAAGAAGGAAATCACCGGAAGTGTGTGAGTGTTTCACTATTCAGATGCCTCTTGTCATACATCGTCTTCCTCTCTCTTTTTTTTTCTTTCTTCTTTTTCTTTCCTATATGGCTCGTGTCGGTTATTCATTTCCCCTGTATTCTAAAAGTTTATCACCGATGTGTTGGTCTGCAAAATGGACGAAAAGGTCATCAGAACTTTGTAAGGGTATTACGAGGTCATTCCAAATTCTTCTGACCTTCCAAGGTCTATTCATTTTAATTAGGAGACGTCACATCAATACATCTCTAAGCGATAAATATGTCTTAAGTCAACAATTGCATATTGCTTAATGCGATTTTAATCTTGGTATGTTCTACAATTATATTTGTTGTTTTTAAATACATGACTCAATAACGATTAAAACAATGATCAGTCACATTTATCAGGCTACGAGACGAGTAGTTTCTGCGTTTGCAAATAAAACAAAACAAAATCCTAGAAATGCCAGGATCTCATGCACAAACTATATGGCAAGTTGCAAGGCGAAGATGCCATCAACTCACTTATTGTCATATTCACATTGACAATTCAAGATCTTCTTTATTGCGAAATTTAGTGAAACTTCACAACCTCGAAATGTCCCTATACGTATCAGATTTTGATAAAGTTGTCCTGTTCTGCTTACAAAATTTTACTGTGTCTTTTCAAAATAATGTTAAACTAGTCCGGACTTGCAACGTTTGCATGTTCCTTTTTAAATTGTATTCGGGTAAAGGCTGAAAACGAAACAAAACTCTAACATGGTGAGAAAATGGAAATAAGAGGTAAGTGGTTAAAGGCGTTATTTACCCTTTGCAGATAAAACACAAACCCAATATTAGTGGTTCAAAATACTTCTAAAATGTGAGTTAGGGATAGAAACAACTAATGTAAAAATATTAATCAGTATAATCAATGCTAAGTATTTTTTAGATATGCAAAATGTGAACAATAGCTATGATAAAAAAATTTCTAAACTAAACCGTCTGCAGTTTGATTTAGTTTATTCACAAAATGCATATACATACGTGTACATTATTCACAAATATGCACATAGTTTGTACATGAAACATATTACACATTTTGGTTATGGTTTATTTAGAAAAATAGTGACGTCTCTTTAGATTACAGGCTTAACTGCGATTTTTCATGGTAGGATGTTTTGTGACACAACTGACCTACACATAAATGCATCAAATGTGACACTCCGAACATTTTTTAAAATCACTGCTCCCAATGGTAAATAATACCTTTAAAATATCAAGAAGCACACTGCCATGTTATGCCCTTGATACATTCGGGCTGCTGACATGAAAATTCCCCTAATCCTGTACCCAGGAGCAACGGCGTCCAATATCCAGAGATAACCCCCCTACATCGCAAGATTTCCAGCTGATTCTATCTTCTATCGTCTGACCTTGTCCATGCCAGCGAAGGAGTTTTACATGAAAGAGGGCGATAGGAGAAATTCCTACCTCCATGAATGTGATGGAGGCGAAGGGGGGGGGGGAGGGGTCCCCCTCCATGATGTCACCTTTATCTTCGGGAGGAGGACAAAGACCATCTTTTTATTTAGTCTTATTCTTCCTCTTCTTCTTCTTCTTCTTCTTCTTCTCCTCCTCCTCCTCCTTCTGTTTTTTTTTCTTCTTCTTCTCCTTCTTCTGTTTCGTCTTATTCTTCTCTTCCCCCTTTTCATCTGCCTTTTCTTCCTCATCTCCCTCTTTTGTTCTTCTCCGGGTTTTTTTTTTTCTTTCCTCTCCTTTCTCCTCAAACTCTACTGTCATCTTCTTCTTATTCTTCTTTCTCGTCCTCCTCTTTCTCCCTCAATTTCTTTCTTTCTTCTTTTCCAGACTCTTCTCCTCCCATCAGTTCACCTTCTTCTCCTTCTGCTTCCTTTTTCTTCTCCTTCTTCTTCTCTTCTTTTATTTCTTCTTCCTATCCCAACCTTTTGAGGTTACAGCTAACTGAGTCAATTAACATTCACTGGTCCGCACATGTACAAAAAAAAAAAATGCAAAGAAATCATATAATAAATATATAGAATTTAGTAAATATTTCAGCATCTCCATCCTCTCACCCCAAAAAGTCACTGTTGCTAAGTTATAAGATGACAGTGAAACTCATATAATCATTGATGTAAGAAAAAAAAATCGTAACTTGTTTTACCCAACCGATTGGGTTGAAACTCTTGCCATTCTTTTCGCGTGATTACAAACATGAAATTGGCGGAGAATAATTATTGCAAGTTCTCAGAAATCACTGTGATCCAGTATTCCTATGACCCTATATATGCTCTGAGTCCTCCTAGGTGACTGGCGGACACATAACACCATGGATTTAGCACAGTTTATCGGCATAAGGGGATCAGGCGAAGATTAGGCCCTTCATTGGACGTCCAGGGTAACATTGGACAGACACTCATCGTGTGTATGGCGTTAGTGAATGTGTGCTCGATGAGTGCAAGAAGCTTGAAGCTCCTCGATCAGTGCAAGTTCCTTTATTGTTTGTATAGCCCCTTGATTGATAAGTTCATTTATTTTACCGAGTACGTGTGTGTTTGCTTAAGTTTTCTTTTCACCCATGTGTCTACAAAAGTGCATGTGTGTCTGCAACTATGTGTATGCGTGTGTGTGTGTGTGTGTGTGTGTGTGTGTGTGTGTACATAACTATCTTTATGTGCATGAACTTTTGAATACAGGAGAGTTGTGTGGGGTGTAAGATGTAGGGTGTTCGACGGTGGAGGTGCCGGAGTGGTGGTGCATTTTGTTTCATTTTGTTTGTTTGTATGTTTGTTAGTTTGTTTGTTTTTTGCATGTTTTTCGAGGAACATTTTTTCCTCTCCCTGTGATTGTTACTGAGCTGCTATCGGTTGACTCATTTGTAAATAATCGCAGGGGTATCCTCAGGCAAAGCACTCTTGCTCAGGTCTCAGGTATGCAAACTGGCCCATGTTTATCGATGACTGCCACCACCTGCGTTGCACTGTCAGGATAATTATGCAATCCATTTTAGTCCTTCTTCTATTTCATATAGAATAAAAGGAAAATACAACGTGTAGCTTGGATTCATTACAAAATTTGTCCGTCTGGTATTTCTTTTTCTCCTTGTTTAGCTCTTTCACTTTCCTTGTATTTTTGTCGAGAACAACCGTGTTACAAAGTAAAAACAAACGATGTAAACAAATCAAATACTTAGAAAAAAAAATACTCGTGATTTGCTAAAGTCTTGTACGAATACCGTCTGATGTCAAAACGTTAAGAATGAAGACTGTGTGTTTGAATAGTACAGCCCTGTATTAATCCATAATATACATTTGGCAGCAGTATACGTCTCTCTCAAAATGCTTCTTTGGCCCGAATTCACGAAGGTGATGCAAATTAAACCATGGTTTAAACCAAGGACAAAAACCATGGAGCGCCAAGTGCCGCATGGAATATTTCGTTACAAAATCAGTCATTTCGTGGATGAAATTATCATTTTGTAACGAAATGAAAACATTATGTAACTAAATGAACATTTCGTCCACGAAATGATAATTTCTTTGACGAAACGGTCATTTTGTCGACGAAATGACCAATTTCTTAACGGAAATATTTCGTGCCACACTTGGCGCTCCATGGTTTTTGTCCATGGTTATAATGGTTTCATTTGTACCACCTTCGTGAATTCAGGCCAATATGTTTTGCAACCGATATGTTTCAGGCGCTACATTGCCCTTTCTTCTCCCTTTCTTTAGGCTCCTCTGCTATCATGCATAATATATCGGTATTTTTCTTTATTGCATATTAATAGTTGTCTTCCATCTAACTTATCAAGAGCGACCACATAATAACGATGTTGGTAAAAACGTGACATTCTATTATTATGGAATGCATCTAATGTGAGTAATATGACGGGAACTGAATTATTCACAACTCTTTTGCATCGCTTGTAAAGAATTCCAGGGAATATTATCAAGACTGTTTCAAGCTGTTGCATGGTTCAGCAGAAAGAGACCAATGATTCTTCCTCGTTAGTTCCTTTAAATAATAGTTCGAGTCTCCTCGTATAGCAGTCGTATGTCCCCTTATCTGACAAGTAAGGCTTCAAACAATCTTTGTTGTCTAATCATGTCTGGGACACCCTGAAACGCTCATTTGCCTGGTTAAAATCAATTGACTGCTTGTTTATTGGTCTTTAAAAACGACAAACCGTACAACACAACATGAATAAATCCAACACTAAACAATCAAGCAAATAGAAAATATGACTATACTTCCACGTTCGTCAGTGTGACTTCATTAGGTAACTTTCGGTGAACAATCTTGGACAACGTTCTTAGATTACAGTACAAACGTTTATAAACTGATCACAGAAAGCCGCCTGTGTGTCATCATTCATATCCCCATACTGGGTGTAGCGTATATTGTATGAACGAGAATCAATTAAGCGAAATTGGATTAGTGACGTGCGCATCGGAAGAAATCATAGCGCCTCCTATCGGTGGGTGCTTGTGCTTCTCTCGTGATCTTCATCGGTGGCAGATAATATTATTCCGTAACCAGATTGTTCAATTCAGCAACGAAAATAGCCCAGAGTCGGCCTAGATTTTTCTCGATTAATCAGCCCTTTTCGCGAGAGAAGCCGGCGAAAAAATGGGGCTTATTCCCCCGCTGCAAGAAAACACCCTACCATGGAACATCTGTTGCCAAAAGAAGGCGCCCTTTCGACTTCTTAAAATGCTTCTTTCTCACATTGACGATCTCCCAACCTACACTCCTAGAACGCACTTAATTTTCGGTCAATTAAAGGTACACATTAATTTGTACCACTATGGAGCTACACCAGTGAAATCCTATAATACACAATCGTGATGACTGGTGTATTTTTATCTAACAAAAGGCGTAGAAAAAAAAGTGTTATGATCCTTAAAAAGAAAAGGAAAAAAATCTTTCCTTTTATTGATGTGTCATTAAGACCCTCCTTTTCGGTTGATTATTTTTGATGGGTACGAGTTACTCTTTCTTACCATGGCATTTGTTCGTTTTTACCATCAAATTTGATAATACTCATATGAATTTTGTCACGGTATTTCAATTTAGCTTGACAAATACCTGTACTGTCAAACCGTTAGATTTACCCGAATCAAAATTGCATATGCTTCCTTCTTTAGTATTAAAGTTTATTGTCTGAATGAATATAAATCACTCAATGTAAGCAGTGTTTATATAGTGCATTATAGGCAGTGCAAAGCCATTACATGCCAAGAATTAATAAAGAATTAAGTGAGAGTTAAAAAAAAGAAGAAGAAGAAGAAAGCATTGTTCGAACGTCAATAGAAAAGAAGAACCACAGCTGGGGGGGGGGGGGGTGGGAGAAGAAAAGACAAGAAGAGAAAAAGGTAATCAAATAGGTAAAAATAAAGGGTTTACTTTTTTTTGATGAAGCATTACAACCGCATAAATGGCGTATGTTATGGACGTCTAAGGATTTAATTTGCCCTTATCACAGTATTGTGATCTCATCTTATATTGGTATAAACAAGACTGGAGTGTCTTCCTCGTGCAAAAAAACAAACAAACAAACAAACAAATAAACAAAACAAAACGAAACAACATAAAACACAAAATGTATATAATATATACTTTAAAAGGTATATAATAATATATAAACTTTTTCGTCTTATCCCCTCATGATAATCATGTTGCGTAATGTGGTGACAGCGTCCTGACTAAAATGGGAAAGTGTAGCTGAGTAAGTTGTACATAATTGTTTATCTCCCGGGTGCGTGAGACAACCAAGGACTTTTACAAGAAAAATACACCAGTAGGATGGAGAGAGAGGGACACAGACAGACAGACAGAATCAGACAGGACAGACAGACAGACAGACAGACAGACAGACAAAAAAAAATACCAGACGTGCAAAGAATTTGGTAAAACGAGTGGGGGTGTATTGGAGGGAAATGTCTATTGTCTGCTTCTTCAGTCTTATCTCCATGGTGATTGTCCGGTGGATGGCCTGGTAGGGCTGACATGCGCGAAGCATCCCCGTCTGCATGGGATGTACGGGTGAGCCCTCTCATCCAGGGAACCGTTTTGAAACCGGTGTTAGAAGAACGTAATCCAGTATGCATTTCGTTGTTTTCCAAACCAATCTCTGCTTTTCATGTTCGCGTGAATTTTAATTTCGCAAGAGCCAAAATTCGCGAAATCATAATGCGCGCGAAAGTTCTTGTTACTTTATGATATGGATGGAATTCCAGATGCACTTCGCTAAAATTTTATGCCGTGAAAGAGGCCGTCGCGTCTGATTAACGAAAATTTCACGTAATGTTTTACAGTATATCTTGGTTTACAGTATACGATGAGACGGGACAACGATTTCTTGCAAAGGCAAGGTTTGTTATCCGAACTGAACTGCAAATATTTGAGACGGGCGAAACTTTTTAATTTTCGTACAGAGAGAGAACAGAAATATCTTGTTTGGAAAACCTCAAACCGTACCACCACCAACGACAACTGCAACAGCAACAACTGCAACAATAAGAACAGTTACAGTAAAAGTACAAGGCAAAAGTCCACATTTCTTCATTACAGGTTGTTTCAGTAAATGATTTGACCAGCAGAATTTGGTAGGCGAATTTGTAAATGCATGAAGACCACGAGGAATTTTTGCAGTTATGCTTCAAGTCTTTATAAAAGTGTTTTTTTTTTTTTTTTTTGCATTTGGCTGTTGCATTATAAGCTTATTTTCGTATTCTCCTCTGTACGAGTGAAGGTGAGGTTCCATGTGATTGGGTTTGAAAATAATGATTATTGGGACACCATTTGGCGGATCAAAAACTGGAAAATGATAAAACTATTTTAAATGAATTACAGTACAGCAAACTGGCGGAGGTGGTTCAGTAGTCTTTCATTACTAGACCATCATGTACACGCATAATATTATTCACGCATTTGTTCTGCTATTTCAAAAGGAGAACAAAAAGAACAAGGAGTAATCCTTTGAATCCACTTATTGTCATCCTCTTGTAATAAACCTTGAAGGGGGGACTGTGCTATGGTCATAGGAGTCGCAATTGCTGACTTTTACGACGTTCTTGCTGTAAAAGCCAACGGGGGAGCTACGAGGCGATGACATCAAAACGTCTTCAGATTCGCGTGTGTAGTTGAGACCACTGATACCACTAACTGAAAACTGAAAAAAAAAAAATGCGACACGTTGAAACTCCCCAACTCGATTTCCATGTCCGATTTTGACGAAACGTATACCATCGTATACATCTGATTTTACTCTTTGTATTTGTTTAGTTTTGGTTGCGATGGGGATTCAGATTTGAACATTTTGCGAGACGATTAGAAACCACTTTATGAAATATGAAAGGGCATAGAATTCTAAGAGGAATTTAACGTTTATTTGATAAGATTTTATTATGAAATGTCTGAGATATCTAAACTTAAATTAAAACAAAGTGGTCCTCATAAAAGGTGGGACCGGACCCACCTTTTTGGGGACCTCTTTGTTTTTTGGACACCTAAGCCATTTCAAAACACATCAAATAACCCGACGTAGTCATCTCGCAAAATGCATGAATCCCCATATCAACATATCTTGATAAGTATACAATAGAGTAAATAAACACAGACGCAACTCATGGTTGTTGTTTTTGTGTGTGTGTGTGTGTGGATTTGTGGGATTCTGGTTGTTCTCTGCATGTAAATTGATTATCATCACAGACTGAATTATCACAAAGAGCGATATAGATACGATTTTTGATGGTTTTGGTGGATTTTCTTCTGTACATTTGCTGTCTCGCCTCGCCTATAATTATGATAACTATTATCATAATTATAATTTGAATTATAGTTATTCTAACATAGAGATAATTTCTACAAAGATACACCTCCATGTGTTTGTGGTTAATAGAAAAAAAAAGACTGACACAGACACTTTGATTCCTTTATATTCATTTCTGCCTACCAAGTAATCCTGTAGGCCTACATATATACCTGTAACTGCACATCTGTGCACAATGATGACGATCAGAGAGATAGGCAATCCTGACAGAGAATGCAATGAAATAATTCTTTTGAACTCGCGATATCATGCAAAGTTATCTTATAAATCTTTCAATTTTCAAGAAGCTGTCTTCGGTCTCCACACAAAGATGGAAGGTGTTGCTGATGCGACCATAAGCAGCATTATTAATATTCTATGTTGTATGACGTGACACTTTATACAGTAATTAATTGACAGAATAGTTCTCCATGCCAAACTGAGCTGCATCAATGGCTAAAAGTATTTATTTCATTCCAATGCTCTTGGAGTTTTTATACCCTCAATGCGGCATGCTTTTCATCTGTGAACAAGCCTACTGTCATAATATTGCATGTAACGAACATTGGTATATGAACACACCTCAGGAGACTGTCCTGCCGAACTTCAATTCAGTTCAGTTCAATGCAATTCAATTCAATTTAATTCAATACAGTTCAATTCAATTCAATTTTATTTTCATTTCCATTAAATAAACAGGGAAAATTATATATACATTGCATTAGCAGAATTTTTTTTTTATATAATTCAAAAACGCACATTAACAAAATACATGTGATAATGAGTAACAAAATAATTGTATTTCTTAAGGTATATACATATGCAGAGTACAAATTAAATAAGGATGGGAATGGAAATGGAATTCTGACTAACCCGGGTCATCCACGAAGACAAGGACACGTGATTGGCAAACAGCTTGGAGAAAATATGAATAGAATTATGATAATTGACAGTTGAATGTGGGAAAAGCATTATCCTTGGATACAGTACATTTGAATTTTGCTACCACTCACTGGTGCCAGCAGACAGAAATTAGCACGATGAAGTTATCTGAAAGAAAGAAGCCAGCTGAAATTGTCTGAAAAGTCCATTGGTCAACACTGGTGTATTGGAATTATGTGCGTGCGTAATTCGTTTAATATGATGGCGTAATATTTACATTGTATGGTAATCACTGCAAAATCCACCTATAAGCATGATTATTCTCTTTATGAAACCCGTTGTGCTGGCTGTTGATCAATAATGTTGACGCGATGATTTGTTGTTGGAATACAAGTGTCACACAGAACGAGGGAGTTCCTGCGGAGTGTGTTGCATCAGTGCCTAACGTACGTGGTCTGGCGAGCGGGTAGTGTCCCGGTGGTACACGGCCGCGAAGAGCCCGAGGCAAGCTCGGCTGGTCGTAACGCACCGTTCTCTTCAGCTTTCGAAGTTTATTTGAATAAGAAGGACTAGCTCGCTGGCAAATTGGCTTTGATGCAGTTTATTATGTGGAAACGATGAATTAAGCCTTTCTTCTTTTGAGCATATCAAGAGATCACAAATTTGTCGTGGTAGAATAGGTGTCCTATGAATAGAGGTAACGTGCACGATATGTTATAACTTAAGAAAAAAAAAGGAGTGTTGTTTTCAGGTGTGCGCTTCACGAACAATAGCAACGATAACATCGCTTAAATTGGGTGTGAAAACAGCTGAAAATGGAGACTGAAAACATCATATACAGATACCGCATAGCTTAGTTTTGAATAGTGCGATTTCACCATAAATCATACACATGACACACACACATTTTTGTCATTTTATGCGTCATGACTGAAGTCTGTGACGTTACTGGAGAAGCTGCATTGTGGCTCAGTGGTTAAGTCTCTATATGGATTACCAACCAGGACACCCCCTGGTTCGAGTCCCCTATAGCAGCAGCGGGTACCCTGACCTGGCCTCGAGGAGGCATAAAACCCTACAATCACTGCCGAGTTCCTCGGAGGAAAATCAAAGCAGTCAGATGCTTGCTTACACATTCCAAGCATGTATTTCAATTTGATTCAATTTCAATCTTTTTTTCACCTTTCGACTTTTCGACGAAAACATAATAATAGACACTACATGTTGGTAACAGAAAATAGGGTGCGTAAAACTATGTAAGATGAAAAGATGTAAGATGTCAGACTATTAGACACAAGGCGCAGTAAAATCTCAATCATTATTGATACCCATTAGTTCATAATAACACGGCCCTTTTATGAACATAAAGTGATGCTGAAAGTGGTTGCTTTGTTGCCAAGTATTATCCGATGTCATTTCAATGAAACATCAATAACTTTGACCGAGGCGTTGTATGAATCTTTCTTGATGGTTCCCTTCTTGATGACTTCGTTTGCGTGTGTTCAAGAGTGTGTACAGTTCTGGTCGAGGTGGGGATTTAGCTTTTAACGTTTTGCGAGATATTCAGAAACCACTCTATGAGATGTCAAAGAGCATGCAGTTCTAACGGGTATCAAAAGTTTATTTGATGAAAATCGGTTTTGAAATGGCTGAGATTTCCAAAAACAAGGTGAAACAAGAGGTCCTAATAAAAGGTGTGGCCTGTCGCCTTTTATTATTATCACTTTTTTGGATATCTCGGCCATTTGAAAACCAATTTTCATCAAATAAACGCTGAATCCTTCTTAAAATTACATGTTCTTACATATTTCATGAGAGGTTTGTCATTATCTCACTTTGGAATGTTCAAACATGAATCCCCACCTCAACCAGTACTGTACAGTCCCTTTCAGCTGCACCATGCACCATGCATCATCGCCCGGCCAGTGGCGGCACTGTGCCAGCCCAAAGTCGGCGAGCCGGGCTACGCTGCTACCGGCAGGGAAGCCGCCCATGGTTTGACCCACGTGACGGCTGTCCTAATACGTATGATAGACTAGTTTTCTGCACACGTATTATTGTGTATCAACAAAGTGTATTATCATTTCCAAACAAGACATACCAAATTTGATATCTGAAAGCTGATCGCTATATACTGTTTGTAGTTGAATGTATCAGCCACTCGCTTTGCGACTTTTTTCCATAACTGACTTACAAACAGTACAAAGCTAATAAAGAAGAAGTCAGAACTTCTGACTTGATAATCAATAATGACTCAATGATAATAATGATAATCATTTTAATTGATTTCTTTGGTTTAATAGAACAACTGAAGAGAAATGCAAATGAAACAAAGTGATGTTGCACTGACTTACCGGTCAGATATCGATGGTATCGATCCCTTCCGAGTTTGTTTCAGGGTTTAAATTTGGAGCAGTTCTCCAAGCAGTCCAGCACGAATCCAATGCGACGTCAGTAATTATTCCAAAGGAGATGACTTAGTTAATTTCAAGAAATGTTTCCAGTATAATCATACATGCCAAGGTCAAGGGATGATTTTGGGGAAAAACAAAATCTCGGTTTCACTGTAAGTTATTGTTGTTGTTTGTTTGTTTTTTGCACGACTGAGAGTTTTCAGAGAATCAGGTAACAAATACAGATACAGGAGGGCTGCTCCTATCCTTGCAAATTAAGTCACTGTCCTCGTGAAAATTTCACCAGATGAACAAGAGCATGAGACGAGTCCTGAATAGTGTCAGTTGTAGTTTAATCCAGAAAGGGTGGTATCAAATCGTCAATATTGCTTGAAAGAATGTTATAGAACCAGTTTATATCCACGAAGCCCGTAATCACGCGGGAAGTCCTTCCATGCGACTGAAGTGGTCTGTCTCGCAAAATCTGAGATGGTAAAATCTGCAGTGAGGATAATATTCAGGTAACTGGGTCTCGATATGCAACCAAGGAGATGGAGGGACATATCCCAGCCTTGGACTGGCTCCAGAGTGGAAGGCACTGGCAATAGATGCAAAACGAGTAGTTGGACTAATATGAGAGGAGGAGATCGGTATAGCTGGCACCCGTGCGGTCTCGGAGTCGAGCGGAGACTGATATCCTACCAGCCCAGCGGTACCGGGGTAACGTTGTATTCCGAATCTCTGGCAGAGAAGAGCCCGCGAGTCAATGCAACACCAACAGGAGCTGACGGTAGCACCAGTCCGTTGCGTATGTATACAATTCAGATTCCGGAACTCGTCGGAAGACACGCCAGATCCATTCCGTGCTACGGTTAACAACTCGACTGAAGTGCCTAATTCGTCACAGTTCATTTGACATGGTTAAAGCAGTTGAAGTATCGCCTGTGTATAGCGGTTACTCCCCCCTTCTCTTCCACGTTCTCTCTTGTACCCACCCCTCCCCTTCTCCCTCTCCATCTCTCCCTTCCCTCTCTTTCTCTTTCTCTCACACAATCCCTCTGTCAGTCTCCTTTTTTATCTTCTCTCTCTATCTCTCTCCCTCTCTCTCTCTCTCTCTCTCTTTCACGCTCACAGTTACTGTTATGGAAAGCATCCTCCTCTGTTTGCCATTTTTGTTTTGTTTTGTTTTGTTTTGTTTTTACTTTTTGTTGTTGTTTCTTCGGGCACACCTTTCTTCGCTGTAAAGCCTGTTCCTTCTTAAAGTAATATTCACAGTGTTTGGTCTTGTTTTCTGTTGGGGATACGCATAATCACGGCGATTATCACATCTTGTATCTACGAATTTAAAGGATGACGCAGATCATCCGCCATTCATTCATTCATTCATTCATTCATTCATTCATTTTTTCCATCTCCAACAGAACTTGTTAATACATTTTTTCACATAGAATAATATTGTAAGTACATAATCAATGCCAACATTACAAAATATGATAAATGAAATTTATGGATATACAAATGAATAATAATACCTTTTAAATGATATATTGGTCACTACATATAAAGGTACATTTTGGAAGTTATGGTCAAAAGAAGCACAAATTTTCTTATTATTCTCTTTATTTTTCTTGACCTTTCATCGCAAATATCTCCATTTGGCAAATATGGACTTATCGAATTTTGCAAACAAACCCTTCAAATGATAGGGTAAAAAAAACAACAACATATATATAACATTCATTGGAAACATCTCCTATAGCTCATACTGTTAGTCAGTCCATCCGTGGAGGTACCTGTAGCTCCATGGTCCAACAGTGTCCAAGGATACATTTTAGGCGAGTACCTTTCAATCAGTTTCATTATGTTCTTTGGTGATGCGGACACAAATGATGTACGACCCTTGCCATTAATTGGCAATGGTTGACATGTGTTGGAAGAAGTAGTAGTGGTGGTTGGCGGTGGTGGTGGTAATGGGCGTTGAAACATTTTTGCAACACCAAGCAGATTGATGAAATGGTTTAAAGGGATCAATCGTAGATAAACAGATAACGCTAGATAAACTTTGAATGAAGTTTCATTGTGTTCTTTGGTGATGCGGACACAAATGATGTACGACTCACGAGGGGACTGCATTCTGACTCACTGACTCACGAGGGGACTGCATTCTACAAGCTTGGCTTTTTAGCAGTCCCCTCCATTTCCGACCTTTTCTTTCTTTCTTATGATTCAGTCACATTTTGCCCATGTACTTTTTCAACTAGTATGTTTATTGAGTCATGTAAACAAATGACGTGTATCTAAATTTCATTTGGAAATGTAATAGTTACATTGTACTTAATTTGCTTGTATGAAATTGTCATATTGTATGTTTTGGCCGGAAATGAAATAAAAATGAAATGAAATGAAATGAAATGAGAAGTGGCAAGGAACATAGATATGAGCAGGGAGGTGGGAAAAGCTGCCTGCATTGCCAGTCAGGGAAGTGGGAAGAGAGTATGAGTGTCAACCGCTAAAATTGGGGTTGTGCCCCTTCCCAATCCCCAAACACACTTTATACAATGGTCTTTGTGGCATCAGCTCGACACATTATGCAATAAAATGACCGGCAATAACCTCCAAAAAGCATCATGTCACTTGAGCCTGGTTTGGCTTTCGTTTTTGGATTTCTATTCGAAATTGCTTACTCTCTGTTCTTTCGTCAAATAGCGGTTCTTCGATCTGGACAAAGACAGCCAAGGATGTTTCACCGCTTTGCAAGGCGTTTTAAGTGATTCAATCCCGCTAACATTCAAGGCAGTTGTATGGTGCACAACAGAAATGGAAACATGATTACATAAAATAATAGCTTGCTCTCTTTTCTGAACGTTTTCCACTTCCCATCAAAGTTTTTGCCTCGGGATGCAGTGCCGTGTGATGATAAGTTTTGTGTTTGATTCAAACTGTTTTCTCTTTCATTGTTATCTCTTAGAATCGTACCTCTGCCATTGTATTGTCATGGTTTACTGTATACTCTTTATTATCACAATATTCACTAGCTTCTTCCACAATAACCTGGTATCAATGCTTCAAATCTTATCTTGACAAATGTTAATTATCTCTGTGTCGTCCCTAAAGACTTAATTTGCCTGATGCTTTTTTTTTTCAATTGGCCAAACACAAATCTTTCAAGCTACTAGTGAGTTTCCTATCCTGAGCTAGAATGGCACATTCACAGTTCTGTATATACACCAACGATGTTTTACCGTTTCTTTGTATACACATGTAGTAGGCCTATACCCCCTTGGTTATACAATGTAGGAGCTCTATACAGTATCTATGTACTCAGGTGTCAGTTGGCTACTTGTATTCTTGGTGAAGCAGTTTTTCTCTTCAGTCCAGTCCGAGGCTTGAAATTACATCGTGTTATGAAATGTCGAAAAACCTTCGAAATAAAAGTACTTTATAACCCCCCCCCCCCTTTTTGAGCAAATCCTGCCTACCTCATATTCATAACACCGTCCGATTTCCGTCTCCGCAGTAAACTGCGGCAACACGCGTTGGTAGTCTCGCTAATTAATTCAGCGGCTCTTATTTCGCGCCGAAAGGATCGCCACTGTCGTTTGCCACTCATCGTATAAATAAAGGAAAGGGAATACTTTTTTTTTTTTGGCCAGCTTAATCCCACCAAAATTCACTTCAGGGGATAACACTAGCCTCCCTTTCTCTCTACCTCTTCCCCTCTCTCCCCCTTCCAATCCCGCATCCTTGTACCCCACTCCCACAATTTCTCCCTCGCTCTGTTCCGGTGATTATTATAGATAATGTGTTTATGAAGATCTGAAGTTTTCGCATTGTGTTTCGCAGAGAAATATATTTTGTTGACAGCTGTAATGCTGTAGGGCGAGCTATTACCATTGGGAAAGGGGCCGGGTCCGCTGTGTCGTGTTATTCTCGGAGTTGCAAGAGCGAAAATGGTGTGTGAATATAGAGATAGAGGGCTTGAATTGAAAGGGGCTCTCACAACTTCAAGTTAGCAGTCCATGCTCTGTGTCACTTTGGTCCAGTATTCTTTCCGCAATTGAGGCTGTGGAATGCTGGAATATAGAGATGAGAAAAATTAGAAGGGGTCCTCTGGTACAATCGTCTAAAAAAAAAAGAAAAAAAAAAGACTGATTTGAATGGACGATGTGTGTGACGTCACGTCATTCTCATGCTTCGGCCTTTGCTTTTGCTTTTGTTGTTGATGTTATTGTGATTTCCACGATTAAAGCATGGAGCTTTTGGAAAGTAGCTTAATATATTCAGTGATAAAAGCATAAGGTCCAATTGAAATTGTAACTTTAATACTGATACCTTGTGTAAATAACAATGATTGTAAATGATAATTTATTTATTCAATTATTTTGTTTCAGTAGGGCTGCTCTGTCAGTGGCTAAACACTTATTCAGAGAGGCCCTACATACTGTACATCACGAAATACACACATTGTAGACACATTAAAGGAAAATACATAATATACAATTACGGTACACTAGTTACAACATGGCCATATATGGATAATAGATTTTGAAGCCAATTGCGTAGCTTGAGTTTTCTGTATTTCTGTTTCCGTTACCATGGAAACTGTGCTAGTGTAGGTCTATATTCCATCGAAAGGATGATCCATAGGACGAGCTGATTTTTTTTTTCTTGCTCTCCTTTCCTTTCTCTCGATAGACTACCAATTTCACGTTAATCTAATAATTCATAACACTCCCGAATAATACTTCCTCGAATAACAGGAAATGTGTAACCGTTGCATCTATTTTATTCAAAACTGCGTGCGAAATATTATTGCATTTATTACAAAGACACTTCCGGTACGTGGCTTTTATGATTGTTGAACAAAGTTTTTGTAAACTTACTGGTCTGAAAGTGCATCATACACTGTCTTAGATAGTGGTAAAAACACCAAAGATATAGAATGAATATAATATTACGATACACAGATGAATTCGTAAATGTATGAATTCATGTCTCTGCGATCTCAGGATTCTACTGTAAAAGTCCAGTCAAATTAATCATTAAAATCTAATTAACAAACGATATTATGCGTCAATAGTTATGTACACGCATGCGATGAACACGTTGAAAGAAACTACTAAACCACTTCCGATTCCTACATTTTACAACCTAATGTGTAACTGCCAGCCTGTGAAACTTGTTGTTAGAAAACTGAGCAACTTATTGAGATATCTGTTTTGGGTGTTTTATTTTCCAATAAGAAAAAAAAAACCGAAGGAACAAAAGTACAGTGCGAAGTTCACCGTCAGAGCAGCACTCTGTCTACAGAACGAGACGCACAAAAAGGTGACGGAGTTAATAATGAATGAGAAGTAGAAAGGAAGAGATGGGTGGGGGGAGAGGGAGGAAGAGATCGAGGAAAGAATGAATGAAAGAATGAAGAGAAATCGACGGAAAGAGCTAATCACGTATATAACAAAATGTTGAAATGGATAGATATGAAAGGGCGCGCCTCCGACCGGCGAACGCCTTGAATAGAGCGACGAACAGGGCAGTACTGAGCATGTGAGGGACAATTAGCCGTGGACAATAGGCGGTTGATTGCGTGCAAAGTGTAGCCGTATATTGGGTGTAGAGGCACCAAAGACACTATCTTGGTCCTGTCTTCACAATGGGTAGAAAAAAAGAAATAAAAGCAGCTTGCCATGTTTGTAAGGATTGTGGTGATATAGGGTGAACCCTTTCCAAAAGGTAGCGGCAAACTTCTTTTATAATGAGAAGAAAAGGAGAGAGAGAGAAAAAAAAAAAGAAAATCAATGGGGTCTTGGTATGTGGCTTAGTATCTTTATCTCTTAAAACATCGCCGAGAGTCAGTAAGTCTTTCTCTCAGATGGGTCGCACAATCACCAAGACATACGAATTGAGGGAGATGAAACCCTTATTCTTGTCATGGATTACAACCATAAATGTATCGACACCCCCTTAAAAAAATATTTTAACAAAATGTGGGATTTTTGCCGAAACAACTTTTCTTTCCTTCCTTCTCTCCTCTCGCTTTCTTTCTTTCATGCTTTGGTTTATTGCTCTAGAAAGTTTGTTAATTACGTTTTTTTGTTGTTTTTTTTAAAGGGATGGTTTAATAATGGCGGAGATATGGATTGAGCTTTTAACTTTTTGCGAGATACTAAGAAACCACTTATAAGATGTTACATTGCGTACGATTTTAAGAAGAATTCAAAGTTTATTTGATTTAAAAAAAAATCTGTCTTGAAATGGCTGAGATATCCAAAAACAAAGTAAAATAAAGCGGTCCTAATAAAAGGGTTTTCTCACATTTTATCTGGATTGCTTTGTTTTGGATATCTCGGCCATTTCAAAACAGATTTTCATCAAATAAAAGTTGAATTCCTGTTGGAATTGTATGCTTTTCACATTTCATAAAGTGGCTTCCAAGTATCTCTCAAAAAGTTAAAAGCTGAACCCTCACCTCAACCAATACTATGCCATATCTTTCAAAGTTCTGTAATGAACTTGAATGACCTCGACCTGCGATACCTTACAGTTAAATTTCGTTGCGTTTCCCAAGTATTAAAGGGACTGTACAGTACTGGTTGAAGTAAGGATTCATGTTTTGAACATTCCTAAGTGAGATAATGAAAAGCCTCTTATGAAATATGAAAGAGCATGTAATTTTAAGAAGGATTCAACGTTTATTTGATGAAAATTGGTTTTCAAATGGCTGAGATATCCAAGAAAGTGCTAATAATAAAAGGCGACATGCCCCAACTTTATTAGTATCTCTTTGTTTCACCTTGTTTTTGGATATCTCAGCCATTTCAAAACCGATTTTCATCGAATAAACTTTTGATACCCCTTAGAACTGCATGCTCTTTCACATGTCATAGAGTGGTTTCTGAATATCTCACAAAACGTTAAAAGCTAAATCTTCACCTCGACCAGAACTGTACATACCCTTTAAACTTGGACGAACAAAGTTGATGAGGAATCAAGAAAGTTTGATATCAGGTAATAAAGTTATGCTTTTGTAGTATCATTTTCAAACCGAATGTTAAAGCTTGTCACGACCTCAAAATGCAAATTGCTAGAGGTGATTACCTCATCAGCTTACCTTTCATCGATATGCTTTATCGCATCAAAATAAAATTTTGTTGCCTTTTTTATTCACTACATCCTTATGTTACCAAAGGAGGAGGGGTAGTACAGGTTTAGAGTAACATTAATGGGAGAATTTTAAGCCAAACATTTCTTCCGAAATGCTGGCGACGTTCTGGTTAAGAACAAGCAAACAAACAAAATAGAGTATGAGAAGAAGACAGGGAATAGAGTATAATACTTCTGGCGTCTGGAAAAAGACTATACGAAGAATTTATCCAGACCCTACATGCTTTCTCCCGTCACACTGCTGTCAGTCAGCCTGATTTATTTACTCGGGCACTATTCAGCGCTCAAGGCGTTCCCATTCTTCTCCGGTGGATTTCCCCACCCCCTTTTTCCCCCACAGTCTGTGTACATGTCGAGTAACAAATTGCTACCAACACCACCCAGCGATTTGCAGCATTACGTAATTTAATTATACCGCACTACGACCTTACACACCCACCTCGCTCTCTCCGATCTCACCCCAGATGTCAGCTGGGAGTTATCTTCTTTCTTTGCTTGCTCCCCCCTCCCCCCCCCCCCGTCTCTCCCTCTCTCTCTCTCTCTCTACCTGTCTGAACTCTTCTTCTCTGGGGCTCTATCGATTATGTACTCTGTCTTCCCCTGTTCCATTCATCGTTCCTTTTTGGCGGAGTACATGGATCGAGATGTGATAAAATTTATGCTCCCGCAACGTCGCCGAAGTCATAAATCAAGACGTGCAAGATAAATGACAACATGTCACTCACTGGTAGAGACGTTTACTCTGAGATTGACACTCGGCATTTAGACCACTACACTTCCTTTCCCCAGTATGGTTAAAAGAAATCTTATAGCTCGTTGATAGAGTTTGTGTTTTGTTCTGTTTAGTTTCTTTGTTGATATATCTCAGTGTCAAATCCTGTTGAAGAAATAGCAGTGAATATTTCATAACATGAGCTAGATTCAATGACATAAAGGAAGGCTGTACGCTAGAGGTTAGGAGGTGAGAGGTATAACCATAGGAATAACTAGGAATAGTACACATTTCCACTATGAATGCGTATGAAATAATATGTGGGTCTTTAAGATTGTCGATCACGATAATTCCACAGTTAAATTCCGTTAACATCTTATGAGCAGCCCTGTAGTTGTTGATAGGTTTTACATCATGAGATACCACAAACTACGTGTTCACTTGTTGGATAGCGGTGCACTCGTTGAAGATTCTTTATATTCATAAATATTCTACCGTGAATTGGATAACTCATAAACACTTATACCTACAGGTTATACTTCTTTTTTTGCTATTCGAAAAGAGATGAGAGTCCCTATAATTGCAATGGTAATCGTAGGGATCAGGGAAAAGAAGAAGTATAAACAAGCGATAGGACGGATAGATGAAAGGAGAGTGATGAAAGAGAATGACGAAGAGAAGAAGAAGAAGAAGAAGAAGAAGAAGAAGAAGAAGAAGAAGAAGAACAAGAACAAGAAAATAAAACAATGAAGATTAAATACGATGGTGTTGACGGAGATGATAAAGAAAATGATAAAGAATAGAAGAGGATGGACAAGAAGAAAAAATGAGGAGGAAGAGAAGGAGGAAAAGAAGACAGAAGAACAAACAGTTATCAAAGAATATCATTGGTGTCTTTCTGATATATTTGGGCAGTGATCTAAATGAGCATGAGCTCAATTTTTCGTTCCATAAGTACATCACATGAATATAACTATCAGCGACCGTGCTCTGAGTCAGCGAACGCCGAGGGGGAGGGGCGGCACGCCCTGGAGGAAGAGTGTCCAGAGTTTGGCGCCTATTAGCCTATACATGGCAACTTGGTGCTGATATCGCAAACTGCTACTCATGTGTACAATAGCTGCGTGTAACGTGAACGGCTATCAAGGGATAACAATCGCAGATATTATTCCTCCTCTTTGAAAAGAAGAAAAAAAAAAAGAGAAAGAGAAGAAATCGTTGTTTTGGTCAACACCACGCCAGCGTGGAGAATGAGGAAGAGAAAAAAACGCATTACGTAAGGCGGTGAGTTGATATCACTGCGTATCAGCATAAAATGAAAGAGTAGCCAGGGTGCCTGACCCCAAGAAAGACAACATTGTTTTCGATATCGCAACATACCTCCTTGGTCCTAACACAGACGAAAACTCTCTTTGATAAGAACAGGGGGTGGGAGAGTTACCCTAATCAGGGAGGACCTCCCTGCCTTCCTAATGAGATCCTATAGCGTCCTGCAACATGCATCTCTGTTTGGGTGGATTTTTGATTGATTGACGGCAACTATGATTATTTCCCATTCAACTTTTGGCTATTCTCTGAAATACACTGTATCAAGAAGGGCTAGCGTATCATGATGTCACATCGTAATCTTTTCGGGACAGCATTGCTTCAGTTGTTATAATGGTGCTATTTATATTGCCTTTCAATTTTAAAGACAAAATTTAACGTCATGAAAGTGTTACTTGATTTCAACCCTTGGAAACACGAACATAGGATGGAAATAGAGTTTCACGTTTGAACTCTCACTCGGGAAGGGAAGAAAAAAACCGGAAAAACGTGCATAGAAATGTGTTCAGCATTGATAAACGTGCAGACAGAATGCAGGTTGTTTCTCTCTAATATAGAGCACACTGGATTTCCTCCGAGAGGATTTTTTTCTTCTCCTTCTTCTTCTTCTTTCGCCACCTCTTTTCCTCCTTCTATTCATAACACAGTGCGAGGTTTGTTTGCTACCTCTAGGAGCCAAAACGACCACAAAACAAAGGGCGTATTTTGATTTCTTTTGTTGCCGTTCACGCGCCGGTGCTGAGCAGCCAGGGAGGGCATGACCAGCCCGCCCGCGTCCCGTTGAAAAACGGAAGCAACCCGTGTACCCTTACGTCTTGCTGCCGCGGGCTGGCACACACTTCGTTGTTGAATGAGGCAGGGAAAAAAATCTAGCTTTCAATCAGTTCATTACATACTTTTGTTCCTCTCGATTTTGTTTCCTTTCCTACCCTTCATTTCTCGACGAAAACAACCTTGAGACTATTCGCCAAAATAGCTCCGACTGAACTGAAACATTTTAAAAATGTATAATTAACGATACTTCTTTACAACTACTCCAATATCTACAGAGGAAACCTGCAACAAGAAAGAACAAAGCAGCAACTCATTCATTTGAATTAAAGTAAATTCGAACAGAAAATACCAAATGTATATGTCTATATCTATATATATATATATATATATATATATATATATATATATATATATATACACGTATATATATACATTTAATGGGATGAGTGCAAAAAAAAAAAGTTAAATTGAAAGGAGATGGAGTGATGACAGTAAGTCTCTCGGGAAGGAGGAGGAGGAGGAGGGGGAAGAGGAGGAGGAGGAGAAGGAGGGGGAAGAAGGAGAGGAGGAGGGTAAGATGAAATTCCAGTCCAAGAGCAACAACATCCATAATCAGTTACAACACCGGTGAACATTCGATAATGAAAGCATCCTTCTCCTCCCACCCCTCCCTCCCTCCCTGAGTCCTACCCCCCCCCCTCTCTCTCTCTCTCTCTCTCTCTCTCTCTCTCTCTCTCTCTCCTCACCCTTAACTTCCTATAAAAGTACTGTTTACCATTGGGAGCGGTGATTTAAAAAAAATGTTCGAGATATCTCATTTTGTGCATATTATTGTGTGAGCTCAGTGGTATCACAAAACATCCCACCATAATTATAACAATTTTGTACTAGAGCCTAATATATAAGGAGATATTACTATTTTCCCACTAAACCCTATAACTGTAGACGGTTTAGTTTAGAAACGTTTTTTATTACAACTGTAGTTCATATTTAGTATATCTAACAATGCTTAGCATTGATTGTACTGATTCAAATTTTTACATTGGTTGTTTCTATCCCTAATTCACCTTTTAGAAGTATTATAAAGCATTAATGCTGGGTTTTTGATTCATCTGCAAAAGGTAAATAATGCCTAACAGATCGACTTGCCTATCAATTTGATTGGTTGAGTTGGCTGGTTCGTTGAATTTATAAGTTAAAGCAGCTTTCATAAAATCCTGAAATGATTTTACAATATTTCCATTTGTTTGTTTGTTTGTTTGTCTATTCCCCATTTCACATTCAAGGACGCACAGAACAATGCAAAAATCATACATGAATCAAAGCCCGATTACAAAATGGGTAGATTGCCAATTTCACGTTTATTATTATAATGATTCGCCTTTCCTCCACCTCCTGCATGCAGCTATAATCATACAACCGCTCATGCAGAGCAGCAAGAGATCATACGCCGCTTGTGATGGCTTATACACAAGGTAAGTAGGCCTACCCGACCAATACAACATACCTCTTCAAAACGAGTCAAAACTTCATAACTGTCCTCTCCATCCACGAAGAAGAAGCATAATAAGTCATGCTCTTCTGCACTCTTTTTTTTTTCCAGCCAGCTTGAATCATCATTTGTGCAAAAACAAAGCATTATCAACAAACACGCATGACTTGCTGGAATCGAATTAAAAAACAAACAAACAAGCAACCAAACACCAAAACCATGTTAGTGGGGTTGCATAGTTCTTTCTGAGATGGGCCCTCATGTTTCCAACTTTTTTGTGAGGTAATGAGAAACTTCTCATAAAGTTTGAAAGAGCATACTCTAAGAGAAATTCGAAGTTTATTTTGGTGAAAATTGGTTTTGAAATGGCCGATGTATCCAAAAGCAGAGGGTTCCTAGTGAAATGTGGGTCCAACCTTATATTAGGACCACTTTGTTTTACTTTGTCTTTGGATATCTCCGCCATTTTAAAGCCAAATTTCATTAAATCACCTATGGATTCCTCTTAGAATATTATTGTATATGCTGATTTTGGTTGAGCCCTGGCTTCAGGTTTTTCACTTTTTTTGGTGAGATAATAAGAAACCTCTTAGGAAATATGAAAGAGCATGTAATTCCAAGAGGAATTCGACGTCTATTTGATGAAAATTGACTTTGAAATGGTCGAGATATCCAAAACAAAGTGATACTAATAAAAGGTGGGACCCACCCTTTTATAAGGATCGCTTTGTTTTACTGTGTTTTTGGATGTCTCAGCCATTCCAGAACCAATTTTCATCAAATAAAACTGTGGATTCCTCTTAGAATGGTATGCTCGGTAGCATTTAACAAGTGATTTCTTAGTATCTCGCAAAAAGTTAAAAGCTCAATCCTCATCTCATCCAAAACCAGATTGTCCCTTTAAACTAGACAAAACCTTGAGCACAATCATGGTCCCCATCTTTTTTCCACTCTCAAACATTCGTCCCTGTCAGCATCCTCGAACGAGAGGGAGAGCTCGAAGGAGGAAAAAGATGAGACGTGAAAAAGAGAAGGACAGATAAAGGGAGTTGGAGGAGGGGAGATACTTGAGAAGGACCGACAAATATAGACAAACAGACAAAAGAGAGAGACGGACAGACAGACACTATACAGACGACAAACATAGACAGATGGACAGATAGGGAGTGGAACGAAAGTTGAAAGTTACGAAGGGAGGTAAAAGAAGATGCTCTGAGGACGGCCCTGGGAGATGGAGGGGCCGGTTCGCAAAAAAAAAGTTTCACATGCATTATTATGTTGACCAACACGTGATGGCTATAGCAACATCACCACGTACTGTGTCAAAATTTAGACTCACATGAACTGATCTTGTCAAAGTGCAAATTACGTTTGTCCATCTCATTCGGGAAGCGAAGTTTCTTTTCCTTACGCAACCTGTAGTTGTTGTTTTTTGTATTTTTTAAGACAACTTTTGTTATTCTCTCAGATCGTTGGTGGCTATAAGGAGATCTTATATCCACTGAAAAATGCTAATACTCAAATATTGGCATTACATCGCATTATTGAAAGTTTCATGATGTAAATATAGGAGTTGCCTATATACTATGCAGAAGAATAATTACATCATTATGCTATTTCATTCCTAGTGCTAATCAATGTAAAACATTCAACCAGTGTCAAAATAAAACAACAATTACGAGAAAAACGGCTGATGGTGGAGATTCAAACCCAGTCTATAATAAACAGGCAGGGATGAAAATATGAATAAAAGTGACTTGGCGAAAGACTATCAACGTCTTCTACTATTTCACCTGCTAACCTTCTTCGGAGGTTCTCGATGCAGAATTTGAGACGAGAGGAAGAAGGGAGGGCTGGCTGTCAGTGTGGCTCCCCTTTTTTTCACCAATTTGTGAGCTGCCTTTCTAATAAAAAAAAAGACTCTCTAAACCACGCCTTGGGGACAGGAAGTTTTAACTTTGAGCGTTTGAACGGAGAAGAAAAGAACGGAAAATAGAGGCGTGTTAGGATTGAAAAAGGAAACCCAATGTCAATTTGAAGTGTGTGGCGAGGATTATTGTGTGCCCCCCACAGGTCCCCCTCCCCTTCATACTTCCTCTTAAAGGTAGGGACTTTGAAGGGGGGGGGGGGGTGTTACAGTATAGGTTTGTGAACATCGTCTCGTATGCATGCAGTCGATGACTACCAAAGTAGCGACATAGCTCCCGATGATTAGAACGACGACGGCAACGATTGCGACGATATCAAAAAGTTGTATATTGTCTTAATTTTAAATGTCATGCATTACTCTTATTTACACGTTACACGTTTATAAAACATTTAACCCTTTTAGACAGAATGTGATGACCGTTTAGTTTGTTGGGTTTTTTTTTTGTGATGGACCTTAAGTTGTTTTTTTTTCTCAAAGTTTATAGCAAAAACAACAATAAAAATACTAGGGACCCATACCCTTTTTTGAAGCAACTTTTTTTCATTAACTTTTTTTTATGATAACATGTTAATTAAATTTGTCAAATTCAAGAAATTCTTCCTGTTTGTTTGTGTATGTTACAGTGTGTATAGTCCTACCATGTTCGTTTGTGTGTGATTTGTTCATTCTTTCGTTTGGATTGAATTTAATGTTGATAGACTATGAAGAAAGTCGAACTACCACTAAAATCTGACTACATGATGGGCAAAAGAGATCGCTCCCCATCTATATGACAATCTATGTTTCTTCCGTTAAGCTGTCAGGTTAATGGACGAGGAGTAACAAGAGCCATGCATAGACAGTCTTGAGATTCAACCCAGTTTCTTCAGCAAAGTACAGATAACCTTTCCGAGGAGGGAAGATTTGGCGTCTAAACATAACATTTGTGTTTCCTTTTTTTCCCACAAAACTTATCTAAGTGGCTAAGTTAAGAAAAAAGAAATAAAAGTAAAAGGCAAGACGCGATCGATTTCGTCTGTGGGACACAAAAGGACTAACGAAATGGACGTCTGAAATACTTGGTTGACAATGAGGGCGCCGTCACGGTTTGATGATTTGATGAGTGAGCACGACCATTAGACTGACATCATGTCCATAGATCACACCGAGAAAAGTCTCGCGCAGTATACATAGTGAAATCTGATGACCGCATGGTAAGAGGGTTTTGGAAGTCTTTATGTTGATTCCATCATGAAGCTCCTTGTTTCCATGTATATCGTCGAGGGGGGGGGGGGGGGGGGGAACGACCAGACGTTCTTCACCTATGTGTTGTCCTTGTCTAAAGTGCAATGACCCCTTGCTTTCAGAGCATTTTTTTTATAATACTTTAAAATCATACAGTGAAGTGTCCCTGTGTTCATCGGGCATAGATTGAGCATAGTAATCATAGTTATCATAGTTTATAGGTTTTATACGAAGATTTTTTTTTTTAAACTCAATTGTAATTCAATTCAAACTTTATTTTCCCCCTTTTTTTAAACAGAATTGATATACAAAAAAAAAGGTTTTGACAGGCATTATCGAATGATACAAAGGCATGCACAGCAAAAATAACAACATGTTCATGTCGATTATGATCAGCACAGGAAGAAGCATAATGCGTATATGCAAAACATATATTCATTCTACGAAAATAATTATATTAATACATTCAGCGAAAAGGACCAAAAAAAAAATGAAATCATGTTTACGGTCAGATATTTAGCAACGACATTCAACCCCCATACATGCGATGACAGCACTTCGAGGGTTTCACGTGTAGAACAAAATTTATATCCTTATCGATAAACTAATTCAACATAATCTGCTTTAATATAGTTAGCGACTGATAGCAATGTCGTGTGAAAACTTGCGAAACTTTACAATATTGAGAAAAAAATCGTGGTAAACTTGGTGGGATCAACATAGAAAACACAACTAACTAAACAAACCGACAAACTCACAGTCGTTATGGTATACTGTGATCAAGTGTATGCAACGGCATAGATCATACTTCGACTAGTATTTAAAACATCAATAAAACATAGCAATATACTTGTACAGAATCATTATTATAATCATTTAGAGATAGTCACCGTCATTTCAATCATCATCATCATTACGTTCTTCTTCTTCTCCTTCTTCTCCTCCTCCTCCTCCTCCTCCTTCTTCTTCTTCTTCTTCTTCTTCTTCTTCTTCTTCTTCTTCTTCTTCTTCTTCTTCTTCTTCTATATTGTTACCAATTATGCAGCAGGAATCATGTTATTTTTGTCTGTTTATATACAAAAAAAAATACTCGATTAAAAAAAAAAATGTTTTAGGCGATCTTTCAAGTGGATCATTGGAAAAGGATTACTTTTTTTCCACCTATGTTGTTTGTTCTTCTGATCACTCAACATGTTACCCCTTCCTCCCTTCCCTTCCTCGGAGCTTTGAATACTATATAGGGTCTTTTACTTTTTATCATTTTGATACTGCTCCTGAGCATTTTTTGGACATCATTGTTTTTGTTCTGTTTCTTTTTCTTGTTAATTCAATTAGAAAAGAGAAGGGGGCTAGGGGAAGAACGAGACCAAAAGTCAACAACAACAACAACAACAACAACAACAACAACAACAACAACAACAACAACAACAACAACAACAACAACAACAACAAAGGTTTCAGACACAGAGGAAAAATGGTGTGCACGAATGTTGTGTGTGTGTTCTGACTGGTGTATACAGGAGACGATTACTCGGTATTATAGAACTCTGATGCATGATTCCAGAGCTTACAGGAAAGCACCTTATAAAGTCATACCCTAAAAAAGAAAAGTAAGCAAACAAACAAACAAGAGAGAGAGAGAGAGAGAAAGGGGGACATAAAAGAAGGTAACGGCACACCGCCAAACAACTTCCTAAACAATCGCACAATTATCTGCATCCACGGACAGTGGAGCTAGTGAAGGGACCCTAATTGGTCTCACTTGTACGGGACAGAGCCGGCGTCTTGGTTGACTGGTCCTGGCCTTACAGTATATCGCTGGCATTTTGACGAACCGTCGAGACCATGCATGATTGTCCGCCTTCGGTACAACCTGACGGAATAAAAAAAAGAGAAATGCAAAGACGAAGAAGACTAAAAATCAATCGAAGATAAACAAGGAAGTCTTTAAACACACATGGAAGGATAGTCATGTTATATTTTGAAAGACATTACAATTATATCCAAGGTTTTCCATCGGCTGCGGGAACAACTGAAAGGGTTTGGCGCTGGGGAGCTACGTTGCTTTCAAGCGTATCATCTGATTATTATATTTTGTATTTATCTGAAGGATTATCAGTGGCTAAATCATGATCACTTATTTCTCACTTTAATTAAAATAGTCCAGTAAGTGCTTATAATGATAAAAGTGTAGTTGCTTTCGGAAAAGAACAGTTTTTGAGTGAGAGTTTGTATAGGTGAGTTGTATGGAAACAAGAAACCGTCAAAATACTCAATGTTATTATCATGCATGTGAGTAATTTGAACTGCTGCAAGAAATGTATGAATTATTACGTCATGCGGTAATGTTATTTTAGACAAGTCGTGACTATTATGGTGGTGTAGATACTCGAACTAGCATGCAACGTATTTGGATGTTTTTGACGGGTTCATGCTTCAATTTTGGAGTTGAGGGTGAGTTCGGAGGAACGAGGGTGTAACCATGGTAACAGCGAATGTGGGAGATGTGAGGGAAGAGAGACAGGAGGAGAGAGAGGGGAAGTGTGCGGAGGGGTTGGAGAGAAGTGCAGGCAAAACTTACCATCTCTGTTCAGATAATTCATGAGTTTACACTACACTCACATAATGGACAAAAAACGAAAACAAGTATTTTTCTATTACTCTCTCCAAGAAAGATAACTGTACATTGACATATTCATATTTACCCAATTCGAAACATCATGTCATTTTATCTTATTGTTAATATGATAATCAGTTTGTGATTTATAGTGAAAATGGCATTGTGTTGGTAGTTACACCTTATACTTGACCATTAATTTGGAGAAACCTTGTAAAGCAGCAAGGGAAGTACTCATAAGCTAATGTTGATTTATTCCTCTGATTTAACGACATTATTGTCTCTGTTTCTATTGTGCAGTTTCGGGCCAACTCACGTCGTGAGATACCGTACTTCAACCTCTGACATGATTATTACCTGCGTTCATTCATTCATAGTGATGTTTCGTTCGAAAGCGACCTGTTGGTCTCCAAACAGGAGTCAACGTTTTGGTCTTCAACACTATCAGTTGATGACATGTCATCGTTCTCTGCTCCTACGTCTCCAATGCATCCCATAATGGTATAACTGAGACAAAAGATCGTTAGGAAAAGTAAGAGTGGAAGAAATGCTCCGGTGGATTAGGGCGTACGTGAGTGTCGTCCGACTGTCTGGGTCCCTTTCTTCTAGACTGTCACAGTGGCAGCTTTTCTTCCTTTCTTTCTTTCTCTTATCCCCGCTCTTTGTGAGACGAAGACTTAATGGGGAAAACCTTTTAAAGTGGTAAGTGATCGCCAACCCCCTTCTGCGCGTCTCTTTCTTTCCTTTCCTTTCCTTACATCTCCTGTCGGCTTTGCGATCGCTCCCCCCCCCCCCTATCTCTCTCCCTCCCCCCCTCTCTCTCTCTCCTTGCTGATAGTTGTCAGCTGGTTTGAATGCGGAAAGTTGGTGCCGTGGCTGCGCACTTCGTGATCATGTTCTTTGTTTTTTTCTTCCTCTTTGATCCTTTTTTTTTTTTTTTGTGGAGAGGGGGGGACCGATCGTTAAGTTTTGATTTCTTTCCTTGATACAATATTCAGTTAGAGTTTACATTTTATAATTGCATTCTCGTTTCCTTTATTATTAAAAAAAGAACTATATAGTTTTCGTGTGTATTTATACGCAATTGTTCGCTAGAGTTGTGTTTGAAATGAAATTAAATAAAATGCACTGACATTAAATGAAATAAAGTGAAGAGAAATGAAATGCTTTGAATATCATCGCTTTTTGTTTTTACCTAAATGATGTTCAAAGATGATTAATGCTGTCAGCATCCTTGAGGCCTATACAGGAAGCAAAGAAACAAGCAAACCAATGCTATCTATAAGGTGCTCGTCTATATAAATTCTATAGGGAGAAAGTAATGAGTCAAGTGTGAATAATAATTAGGTGTTTAGAGCGAACCTCTCGACCATCTGAAAAGGGAGAAAAATATTGCTATACCTGCTACGTTCTCTGTTGAACGAATATGCATATTACTTCAATGCATTTCGAAAGAGATGCCCATGAACATTATCGTGATACATATATAAGCAAACTTATGTGCGTGTTTGTGCTATTTTCTAATTATTTTGAAATATATTATATGATTCAGCTTAAGTGACACTCGAATAGATTCATGTAAACAAAAACAATTATTACTGGGTCATAAAAACGTGTTGGACGCGGCATAATGTATATGCCGCCACATGCACAGGGCACGTTTACGGATATTATTTTCTATCGTATAAGATTATCATTTTCACCATCATAAGAATATATATTATGCAGCGTTCAAAATAAATGTTTTGTAAATACATTATTAAGAAGTTGTTGTTCGATCCTCTAACAGAAATGTACTTGTAAAATGGGGAGAATAACTTAAAGGGGAAGGCTAGTAACTGATCAGTGGGAATCAGTGGAAATGCTGGGAGATGATTGTTCCAATCCTTATGGGATTCATTCAAGAGTTCATTGTATATCTATTGTTGTGTGAAAATGATTTGCTTCAGAACGGTCTCATATTCAAGTAATGTGCAGATTAATGCTCCGTCACTGACCAGGGACGCTAACCTGGAAGCATTAAACTGCACATTACTTGAATATGAGACCATTCTGAAGCAAATCATTTTCACACAACAATAGATGTACAATGAACTCTTGAATGAATCCCATAAGGATTGGAACAATCATCTCCCAGCATTTTCACTGATTCCCACTGATCAGTTACTAGCCTTCCCCTTTAATGTAGAGAACTCAGAAAAGACGCAAATAAGGTGAACCGAAGGCGATCAAGTCTGGTAGTGCTCTGATTTATTTTGAGGACAACTCGCCCTCAGTATAAACTTCTTCATGAACATAATTTACAAAACCAATATTTACATATATTCAAATTATTTACGACAACCAATAGAACTAAATGGAACAGGGGACTTCAATAAAGTGGAGGAGTCTAATTTAATAAATCAACATAAAATTATAAAGAGGAACATGAGATGATGAAAGCAGGAGGGGATGATTACGTAAGAATGGGAGCTGTCTGGGCTCAGCTCAAGAATCAGGTGTGGGATGAAATGAATGAACACACAATTTTGAAAGAAAGAATGAAGATCACAAAACTGAACAAGAGGAAAGGTATTTGGAGTGATGGTCATGGAGGTGACAACTGATTATCATTAACTTAATCACACATACGCACACATAATCTACATTTACATTGTATACAATGCAAGTTCATAAATATTAGTGAACGAAAGTGAGAAAAGTGGAAGAGGAATATAATGGAATAATGGGAGGGAGGAGACAATAATGGAGAAAACGGCAGAAGACGAGGATAAAGATATAGAACAGTAATAAATCATAGGAAATCAAGTCAGAGGTATTTGCATTATATATGGAATAATTCTTACTCTTGTGTAATAACTGGAAGAATTTTACCTTTCTTGTAAAGGTGTTTTGCTACTGTCATGAATATTTTTACCCAATGTATAGAGATTAAGCTTGGCTATTCTGCAGCATTTCCATAATTTATCTGCATATTGATATTGTGCTCTTTGATCACCGTGTATTCTGCATAAAATGCTTTGTGTTTATACCTGCTATATTCATGCAATGCCCTACATTTACTATTGGTGTGTTATAATACTTCTCGACTAGAAACAAATAGTATCCATCTTCTACAAGACAAACCAATGCTATAAAAAAAGAAGTGACCCTGAGATTTTTTTTTTTTTAGACGTTGACAGTAATGTGACTGATACTTTTTTCAAGTGAACAATCAATATCCATAATATTGCAAATAAATGATTTCTGTTCATAAAGTCATCAACAATAAGCAAATGCTTTTTCCAAAGCAGTTGAAGACATACCGGTAATGCATCTCCAATCAGAAACTAATCAATTGAATGGTGTTAGCCATGATGTACACAATTCTATAACTCAATCAAGTCACCAAATTTACTGTGTATGTTGTATTCTTATACGGCAGCAGGGAAGCCATATAACCACCCCCAATAAAAACATAACAATAAACAATGACACCAAACACACTCACACACAATGCTTCTTTTTCTCTGTTTTAGAATAAACCTCCAGCAAATTGCTTGTTACAACCTTTGTACATGATTCAGACAAACTCAGTTAAAAACAAATATATATATGCGGGGGGGGGGGGGGGATAATACTTGAATAATGAGATAACGCAACACTCACATTATATGCCGATGTCTTAAGCCGAGATGGGTATTAACGAATAAAAGAGTAAAAATGTCGAAAGATGACGGCTCTGATATCGAATGGATGGGAACCGTGGGCTGAACACTTTTTTTCTTTTCTTTTGTTGTTGCTGTTGTTACATTTGATGTTACTAATTGCACGCGTCTTCATGATTCGTGTACTATGTTTGTATATATGCGTAAGAGGTATGCATTTTGCTTTATTCCTTCTTTCCTTTTTTTATTTGTTTTGTTTCTGGAAGGAGGCGAATGTAAGACGGGAGGCGGGGGGGGGGGGGGTGCTTTGTTGTCGTGTTACATGTCGGCCCCTTTCCATCTACCGTCAAAGGGCGACCGCGCGGGGTCTCATGTGCGTTTTGATCACAGTCGTATGTCAGTTTTCCGTTCATTAATGTCATCTCTACTCAGATTGCTCATTAACCCGCATCTGCTCTGTGTTCGGGGGTGTCGCGTAACATACCCCCGGTAATCATTACGTTGTTATGAGATCCCATTTTCCTCCTCTTTATCTGGTTCCTATCTTCTTTATCTCTCGTTCTCCCTCTTCCTCTATTTTGTTGCCTTGTGTGTGTGAGAGAGGACTCATTATGCTATTGGGAATCACATCCCGTCATGTGTTCGTGGTTAGTTTATCTTACTGTCTTCGGGTATATTATGTCTGTTTACATAGCCCTTTTGGTAATTTTGTCCACGATGTTAATTGTTAACCACTGCCGCGTTTCGCATGCGAAGAATACAATCAACTACTTTCCTAAACAGCATTATTATAACAGGACTTAGGAGATACAAAAGAGTCAGGACTGGCAAACTGTACCATGATGATTATGTGCCGGGTAAATGGAAAAATATTACCTATTGATCATGAAATGATGACAGTGAGGTAATATTGATAAAAAACAATAACGAAACTCATGAAGATAAAAGTAACATCATAGAGCACACATTTCAAAATGAAACACAGAAGATACCAACACACATGTCATTATAAAACACATCAGAAAAACTTAACACTCCATCACGAAAAAAAAAAAATACATCCACGACATCAAATATTGCACCTGTTTCTTCTGAAGCCTACATGTATCAATCTAATTAATAATACACCCAAATTCTTGCTATACTGTAAGCAGTAATGATAACCTTATCAACAGCCGAAGTAGTGGGTTTATTATGCTTTACGTGTTGTAACGCTGATCGACCCTATAGAGTTAGGCATATCAGCTGTTAAACAGGTAGACATATACGGTAAAACTATTATATCACCTACACGAAACCTTGACAAAACCCATATACGTCTTGGCATATAATCGAAATAATGTCTGCAATGTGTTTGCAAACACACATCCATTATTTTAAAACACACCCTTCAGTGTCATTCTCGCATATGTATAATAGTCGAGTTCTGCTAAACAGATTATTTTGTATAGTACAAAGTAGTTGTAATTCATATCGACAATCTAATTGTTCACACAAATTTCTCTGAATTCTAATTTTTTTTTATACACAATGTTGTATCGATAGCGATGTTTGTGAATGTCTCAAATTATCTTTAAACATTTTTAAACTTTTCTATAAGTTTTCAAACGCCTTAAAAAGTCCTTAATTGAATTACGGACAAAAAGAAAAAGTTTCCTTGATAGTGAACTCGGGGCTGGAGGTTTCCGATAATAACTATTGTTATGAACACCTCAGAGCGGGTTGATCTGGAACACCTTATATAGCGCCCTCATCGTCCACGATATGGAGATGAACAAAATGACTGTTCGGTCACACAATGCGGTACACTGATTTTGATAACTATCATAACCACTTGTGCTCTGGTCCTTTTAAGCAGTCGATGTTTTTTTTTTTTTTTTTTTTTTTTTGGAGAAGGTATAAATCGTTTTTCTTTTTATTTTGATTCCTTTTCTTCCCCCTCTATCTAGTCCTTTGATGATTTTTACGTTAACACAAGAATATCATACACGTTTACAATCTTGACCTGCATTACGTCATTCTTCTTTGATTCAAATTTCCTTGCTGTTGGAAATTAAATCAGTCAAAATCAGTGACAAGAGATGACTGTGAAGAATCATTCCAATGCCTTCACGAAATAAAAAAAGGATGAAACTAATTTGAAACAGTTTAATGTGTGTGTGTGTGTGTGTGTGTGCGCGCGCGCGCGTGCGTGCAATTTAATTGATAAGTACCACTGATACTAAACAAGTATGATAAAGTAATCATAATTGAAAGCAGGAGATCGCCCTCATTATGATTACTTCTTCTTTTGTGTGTGTGTGTGTTTTACGATGGGAAAGTGTGCATTGTTTTTGTATTCGCTATATTACCATTCGTGCATTATGTGTTTAATGATATGTCCTTCCCAACTAGATGAAAGTCGAATTGCCAGTATGTATACATCTTGTTGTCATGTATTTTTGTGGAAATGAATAAACTATTGAATTGAAAATTGAATGACTGAATTACAAGTTGTGTAGGCCTACTCTTTCATCTTCTTGGTTTGTTTGTTTGTTTGTTTGTTTGTTTTTAATGGGGGGCTTCTTTTTTAGCTCGGTTCCTGCTAGCCGCTTTGCTATTCGTTGTCAGTTGCGTATAAATGTAAGTTTATTATTTACCTGACGATTTGAAAGCAGATTGCCCTCCCGACTCCCGCCGGAGAGGAAACATTAAAAGGTTTGGGCTATTTATAATTCACCTCCGTAGACCTCTCTTTCCGTAGGACATGTGATGGCGCCCTTCACAAATCAGGTACTTCATAGAGTCTGAGTCGAGTTCGCCGTGTCGGGGTGCGTAGCATGCAACTGAGTTTGTAGTCTAGTTTCTAGCCGTTTTTATTTCGTCTTTATTTCTCCGAGTTGCAGCTTACAAGACTCTGTGTGCAGAAGCCACAGAACTCTTACACAGTGTGTAAGAGTTCTGTGGCAGAAGCCCGCTGTATTGCGCTAAGCCGAGTGAGGGCGCATACCCAGTGATTGCGGCTTACAAGTGTGGTATGCGCCCTCACTCGGCTTAGCGCAATACAGCGGGCTTCTGCACACAGCTTGTAAGCTGCAACTCGGAGAAATAAAGACGAAATAAAAACGGCTAGAAACTAGACTTTGTGTTTGCTATGAACCTTGGGATGAGTCGATTCTGTGGTAGGCCTACTCAGCCTGGTTTCGAGTGACTAATTTTTTCGCGCTTGGCCGTGTCAGAAGACTCAGCCAAGTTAACATTTTTTTTTTTCCAGATGTACAATCTTTATGATATATTGTGAACAGAATGAAATGTAAGGGTATAGTTTAAAAATACATATTGTCAAAGGTAGGCCTATTATTATGTCACGTGTAAAAGCACCATAGGTAAAATATCACAGGCAAAAGTCAAAAAGGCGTAAAAATCAGCAGCAAACGCAACATGACCCGTAAGTTACGTTGGATACAAATACCAAGGGTTCACTGCAAAAAGTCCGGTGTTAATATGAAACACCGAGCTGGCGTTAAATTTCTGGTGCTCATTCATGGTGTTAGATTAACACCTCCGGGTGTCATTTCAAAATTTAAACTTGTTTTTTGAATAGTTTCTTAGTTACTGCACTTCTTGTTAAATTTTGAACTTCAACAAGACGATAAAGAATTTTCCGATAAAGTACTTGATTTTTGAAAAAAAATGTGTAAACACATTTACACCACAGTAACACCAGTTGGTGTGGTCCCCTATTGAAGCTGGACGGGTGTTATACCATTGAAATTAACACCACCAATATCAAATCAACACCATGCGGTGTCATTATTGAATTAACTCTAGCGCAGTGTCAAAAATATCACCAGCCACAGTGTCAATTTACACCACGAAGTGCGAGGTGAACACTTTTTAACACCGTCACAATACATTTTCTACACCTGTGGGTGTGGTCCTCTATCGAAGTTAGATCGGTATTAGATTTAACACCCATGGTGTTAAATCTAACACCGATGTTTTTACAGTGTTATACCTATAACCTCGGTGCAAGTGGTTAAAATACCAGCAGTGAATGATTGCAAGAGGTTGAAAAAGAAAAGAAAAGTCGGAGGTAACATAACCAGGGGTCGATCCAGGAAGTCCGTAAAAGGGGGAGGGGCTTTTCAAAATTAAAAGGGGCGGGGAGGACGCATGCACACCCTCCATTCTCTTTTTATTCTTTTGTTTTAACAAAAATAAGGGAGGCGCCCGGTGCGTTCCCACTGGATCCGTCACTGATATCCGATGTAAAGATGGCAAAGGGACGAATATTATGCTATAGCGGCAGATAGTTACGTGTCCTGTGTAATGTCAGACTACCGGACGGGTGTCTCATGATATGACGAGGTAAAAACAACAATGGTGTTTAACATTTTAGAAGTGAATTGAATTTGTCAGATGAATATGTGCCCAGTATAAAATACTACATCTATTGGAAGTTTGTCCAGTTTTTCCCTATTTTTTTTTTAAACCTCTGACATGATTTTACCAGGCACCATGCACCATAAAACAGATCGATAGCGCATGAGCAACAATAATAGTTCTTCTGACTTCCCTGAACTTATCACGATTATGCCCTAAGGCTGCTTTCACATAGAAGTATACTATTCGGGTATTCGGGCTCGTTTTTCAAGGGCACGCGAATAGCTTGAATCGAACGATAGGATTTCCTCACACCGGTTCACATAAGAGGGCACTATTCGAAAGTATACCTGCGAAAAGTATAGCAAAGTGGGAATCGAGCTTGTTCGATTTTCTTGCAGCGTATACCGTCTCTCGTTTATGAAATAATGACACTTTTGGTCTGGATTTGCCCGTTAGCAAATATAAGCATGTAGACCGACATTCTGATGCAGTTTAGAAATTGTTAATAAGATTTGCTGCGATGTAGGAGGAAGAAATCCTCACTACATGGGATGGTGAGTTGACGGTGCGGGTGATGGTGTATTCGGTGCTCGAATAGCGAATAGCGAATAGCGAATACCGAATACCGAATACCGAATACTTCTATGTGAAAGCAGCCTTATCACCATAAAGGAAATCCAGTCGTGCGTACTGTGGACATACAAGGATTTTGACCTGGAAGTTCCGTCATACGAGATTTCGAGAACTGCTTTCCAGCGCGGGAATTACATGTTCCGCTATGACTGAGACTAGCTAACGTGGTAAACGACCGCAACCCGCAGCGCGCAAAAGGGGATTTCCCCTTCTTTTCTCCGGACGACGCACGAGATGAACAGAGGTTAACAAACAAGCATTCCGGGATTTATTAATACACACTCGCGCACACACACGCAGCCTTTAGATACCGATCGGCGTGATGTTGATGTGTGTGTCGTACTGTATGTAATGCGTGTGTGTTCACACCATGACTGTGCCAATGCAGAAACTGATTCGTTTCCCCGCCCGCAAAACTGCAGCACCCACGGGGATCCACATCTTTATCGTGCCTACCTAACCTATTGTACACAGGCATTGAGTTCGCGAGCTCCGCCTTTGATGCACCGCCTCCCGTCTTGTGAATGGAAACTAGAAATCTTATTATGGAGATTCAACATAAAGATGTAAGTACATTATCAACGATCAGGGTCCCTTATTATAGTAGATCCCATTTATGCTGTGTAATCCACTCAGTTATCTCGAAATGCCACTCGTAAGTGCACTTTTACAAAACTGTATGGAGATGGAGCCATAGATAGCCATTACTAGGCCGGGTCTAACATTGAAGTGTGTACCGTATGTGGACTCTACCCTACCAATAACTGCGACCAGCAGCCCCATACGAATTACGCTATGCGTACGGGGCTGGTCGCAGTAACCCTACCGGCCGACGGGAGTGTCACGTTACATACGCTACCTGCATGTTCGTTTTGGTCCACGATTTCCTTGACTCTTCTTTTAGTTTTAGCACCGGTACAACGACTCTTGCTTGAGTTAGGGGTAGGTAGTGTAGTACTAACGTCACATATTCGTACATTATTGTTAACAGTGCTGTGCAAGCTATTTTAGTATCGTTTCATGCGTTAGTTGTTAGTCCAGACAGGTAACTATACACAGCCCAGTCGCCGCTGTACATACGTGTTTTCGCGTAGCGTATTAACAGCGTCTGGTCGGGCTACCAGACAGGGAGGTGTTAATACAGAGATGGAGTGGCAACTCTTCGTAATTCATGCAAACACATGTTTGGGTTCAAGGCGTTACAATGGGATGTCTAGCATTCCATTACGCTTTGAAGTCATGCTCGGCACCGCTCTGGTTTGCAAGACGAAGTACGCATTTCACCTTTCGTTGAATTACAAGTTTTATTCACCGTAAAATTTTAAATGAAATACTCGAATTGATTTAGAATAGTTTAGGAAAGAATTCAATATTATAAACATGTAGACTCTATTTCTAGTTTCTTCGTAATGCGCAAATCAAAATGAAATGAAAATTAGGCCCTCATAAAAACCTAATAATATTTTTCTATAATGCACATATTTGTGCATGTTAAAGGCTTTTTACACTTGTGTTTCTTAACCCCGGACTTTCTCTGACCCAGGACTATCGTTAGTCCCGTACCAATTTTTTCAGCTTTTTACACTCCCCAATTAGTCCCGTACTATCTCTTGTCCGGGGCTAAGGAGAAAACTGACCTTTTTACACTCGTATTTCTTAGCCCCGGACTTTCCAAACCACATGAATATTCATAATTACGTTGTGTACTGTACACGTACACGCACGCACCGGCAGCACTTGATTACCTCGTTTCTGATTGGTCATTGAGGGTTGGACTTCGCCTCCGTCGCTTAGCCCAGGATTATTTTTTCGTTCTGTTTACACTCACTTGCTTGGCACCGCAATTGCGGTGCTAACCCCTGCTATTTTGCAGCCCGTGGCCAGATAGTACCGTACTATCGGTGGGGCTAGCCCACTTTGGCAAAAACGAGTGTAAACAGAAAGTGGGCTAAGGATAGTCCCGTACCAACGGTGGGGCTAAGGCCCCCCTTTAGCCCCACCGTTGGTCCAGGGCTAAGCAAAAATTTACAAGTGTAAAAAGCCCTTTAGTTTTTTATCTTTTAATCTGGGATATGTTGATCTTTCAAATACAGTACTCCGCTAAAGCATATTCCAGCGTGCTTTTAAACTATTTGCTGTTAAAATTGCTAGTTTTACACTGCATTATATTGGTTCGCTGCTCCAATTCAAGTTACACAAATTCATTGTTGCCATCACATTGAAAGAGAGAGCGAATTGCAGTAGGGGCAAGTATTTCTAGATGTGAGAGCGCTACTTAGTAGTCCCGATTATTGATGCTCTCTTTTGTCAAAGCACATGGGTAACACCTGTAGTTGAATGCATAAGTTGCTTCTCGGCGGCACCGCGCATGACTTCAAAGGAGAGCAGTAGTTGCCTCTCCTTCTCTAGCACCTCCCTGGTCCAGAAGTGTGTAAAGTGCATACCAGTAGTTCTCGTAAATTTACTGCGTTTAGGCCTACCAGTATTCGACGCGCCAGTCGCTAGATATCACACAGCTCAACCTGGGGTAGGTTACCTGTAGGCTGTATTCCAGATCTAATTGCTCATCAGCACTGTAAAACTATTGTAACTAATGTAAGTTAGTAACATTAGAATTAGAAAGCCATTTCAGGAATCTTAAACTAATCTACTTACAGCATAAATTACAGCCTATGTACACTGTACATTTATCACAACAGTCACAGACTCTGGCCGAACTTACAGAAACTGCGAAACACAGCCCGTACGCTGAACGTGAAGGGTTACATAGACTCTACAGTATGACTGTGTACAAGGAGTGCCCCAGGTTATCACAACAGTAGCACTGTTGTCACTAGTCAAATGTTAGTGTCAGGACTTGGTATCTTTGATTTCATACTATAGCCAAAATCTGTGATGCACATTGGAGCTGCTGAAAAGGATTACAAGTGCACATGATCCTGGTGGTTTTCTATAGTCAAATGCGTATGCAGGCACATGGCGCAAGTTTCCTATAGACCCTAACGTATAGAGACCTACGCTATGAACTCCTCTTTCGCGCTTACGCTTTGGCCCATTTCCCTGAGTCCAAAGAAGTCTGATCCACTGTAACGGTTAGTCAGTGGTCCGATCGCAGTTCGGCTCATGATTTGGCTGAGGGGGATGGCTGCAGCTTTTAAAATTTGATAGCAAACAAGTTCTTTTGTGATGTCATACTAAGATTAAGGAACACATAAGCATGCTTCCTGGCATCACTACAGACTGTGTGACGCGCAGAGAAGACAACGAAGGCAATGTTACCTAGCAACACCTACGCGCTTTGATACTCTGGCAGCTCAACTTTGGCAGTCTTCATATCATGCTAACGATGGTCGGCAGTATCATCCAACAGCACCCTCTAAGCCACCGAAACTATGCGCCTTTAATACTTCAAGGTTTAAGGTAAATTGTGTATATACACTGAACATTGCAAATTGCAAAGTAGGACCTACAGTATATAGATGATGACTGGCGGGGAAGGGAACATACCGAATGTTCCACCCAAAGGGTTTGAAATGCTAAGGGAGGTTATAAGTCCCGAGACGAAGTCGAGGGACTTATATCCTCCCTCGATAGCATTTCAAACCCTTCGGGTCGAACGTTTGGTATGTTCCCGACAACAGAAGTCATCATCTGTTACACTAATGGGTCAGTCAAATACCATCATTATCAATTGATTTCACGCTCTGAAAGTGGCGCATCAAACCGTACCGTACCTTATTGATATCGATCGCGCTAGCTCGCGCAGAGCCAAATTCACTGTGCGCGCAGGTATTTGTTACTGGAAAATGTTTTCCCATGGGACAGCCCGTGGGTGAACATGACGAATGTTCCCCCATCACGTGACTATGTTTAGCCAATCACTAACCGGTATTTGACTAACCGATTTGATATTGAACTTTCACTAAAAAAATGTACTGTAATACCCAAAATGTTTGTGTGCATTTTAAAGGAACTGTTCTGGTTGAGGTGAGGATTTAGCTTTTAATGTTTTGCGAGATAAAGTCAGAAACCACTCTATGAGATGGCAAAGCAATGTGACATGCGATACATTGTTTGGCCATCTCAATGTTTACGCAGTGATAGAGAGCGCGCTGTGCGCGGCTGCTGAAGCGCGCGCATATTGACATTTGTCATACCGGTACATCCTGCGCCAGTGATTGAGACTTACATTGTTGTGCCATATCAATGGCAATACTGTGGTTTAAGTTGAGACGGTAAAACAATATATGTTTTGATTAAATGCAAATTATTCTAAAAACAGAGGGTCTAGTGAGACCAATTTGGATGCACTGTATTACTGATAGTGTTGGTCCTTCTAGGGTAAGATATGAAGTGTTGAACGAAAACAGAAAAAGAGCTGTAGGTTTGCAAAACTTCCAACTTGATACTGGAAATGAGGTTGGACGTAGATACATTGTTTTGCCACTTCAAGGCTGAACGATTACAATTCACAAAAATTTCATATGGTGAAAAAGGCTGTTGACTCCAATTCACGAAAATTTCATGCCGTGAAAATTTCTTGCTTTCCCACATTTACTTCAACTTGTACACTCGTCACTCCTGTGGACCGATTCTTGATATTAATATTGTGGCTGTCCCTCCTTTTATTGTTTTGTAGCCGTAATGTTCTTGTAATGCTTATTGTTATACATATCAGTTTCATTTTCTAGGACATTCACATTGATTTGCAATCAAATCTTGAAAACTGTGTAATGTTAGATTTGAGATGGAGAGAGTCAAGGGACAGAATGTGATTATGAGTGCTGAAAAGGATGTCGTTCAAAAGTCCCCACCTGATGTCAATACAGAGCTCTGTGGGAGTTTGTTCGGTGCAACAGGATATTATAAAAGAGGTCTAATAATAGGCAGTGTTTTATCATCATGTGGTGGCTGGACTTCAGACTTTGTCAAAGTGACTCAAACTTTGTTGCACAGCAGGATAGTTTTCTGAATCATCAAAAAGGAAAACTTGCCAGCATACAATTTTGTTTTGAGACTGACACATTTATGTGTATAATGATGCCAAGTGCTCCCAATAGATCTGCAAACAAATATCAGGGTGCAAAAATACAGTCAGATTATATTTTTAAAAGATTTAATAATTCTGACACTACACCATGCTAATTACAAGCCCCAGGTGTTTTCATTCACTAAACTACAATGTAAACAATTTCGTGAAAATCCTTCTGTGTTTGTATAGCAAGTGGAATTGCCCCTATGTAAAATATATACATGTACAAAATGTATTTCGCTTGGACTTAGTGTCAGAAGTAATTTTGCGTACTGATATAAAATTGTTTGTGGATCGTTTGGTAGTGACATCTGTTACTCTCAAAACAAAATTGGCAGCACGGTGTGTAGTCATTCATAGATTTTCAGTTTTTGAAGCATTTTTTGTTATATTGCTATATAGTCCCTTTCTGTAGCTTCTTGATCGTAATCACACGATATCAGTTCTAGGCCCTGATGGCATCAGGACCGTGCAGCTCAGATTTGTCCAGCTGGAAACATAAATTTAAGCAAGCCTTTCCCATTGCTCAGGATGAGCTGACTTGCGTATAATGTGCATTTCCCATGGACACCTGTCTGAATATTGTTTGTGACTAGTCTCCAATGCTTGAAAGGTAATATTTGTTGATACTGGATATACAGACAATATAAAAACGTGGATATTTTCAACTGAGTAAATTTTTGCACTTGGCTGGGTAAGACAAATTCCAAGTGTTTTTAATCGGTACATTAATTACATGTACTAGTCAGATGGCATGAAAAATATTTGCATGCTTTTATTTTCGCCCTACAATTTTGTACCTTCCAATTGTGCAAAATGCAAGTGCAATTTCCACTTTTACCATACAGCTAGCTTCCCGTCACTAACAAGGCAGCTCAATGTGTTGTTGGCTGCTTTGAGCTATTTTAAGGTCCTGTTTTCATTTCCTGCTTGCAAATCAAAGATACTTTCAAAACACAACAGATTTTGCTGTCTGTGCACTGATACTGTAGGCCCTCAAATAAATTGTGTGTGGAAAAAGATGATGATTAAAAAAACAAAAACAAAACAAACAAAAAAAAGAACGCCCTGGCCAACTGCATAGAAATTCTGTCCATTTACATGTACAACAATTCTATGTACAATGTACGTCCAGTATTCAGCACTTGCACTGATACAAGTTGCAGTGTATCATACAGTACATTTACTGTACCTCTTCAGTCTAAACGGTTGCGGGGTAGACATGACACACACTTCCAGTGACCTGCAGTGTCCGTTGTATGGGTACCAATGGTACATCACATTATCTGTGCACTGTACTGCCACCTCTCTTGACGAGAAATGCTTTGCCATTGGTTTCCATAGAAACGTATGCCTACCGGTATTCATGCTAGATGACCAGGGACTCTAGATGGGGGTCTGTTCCGACAAAGATTGTCGCCCCGTCAAAGATTGTCGCCCCCTGAAACAGGCGACAAGTTTTGACGGAGTTGGTGTCCTAATTGTCGTCCCGTCATAAATTGTCGCCTGGCGACAATTTATGATGAGGGCTGGCGGCAAAAATTGTGGCCCGCCCTCGAAGCACATTTTGCTGGGTAATATCGTTCTTGACATACTAGTGGTCATTGAAATACCAACAAGACTAAACTTACATGGCTACATCCATGCAAACATGGTGAGGTTTCAAGGAAGTGTGTATGTGCGCGCGCACATGATAATTTAGTGTCCATTTGTGCGTGTGTGTGTGTGTGTGTGTGTGTGTGTGATGATGGAAGAATGTGTTTATTATGTCAGCGTATGTGTTTTGGCTGCGCGTGGGGAGGGATAAGCTGTTGCTGGCATAAACGTTATATTGATTTTCAGCTTTGAGTTTGATGAGTTTTTTGACGGAGAATTCGGAGTGGTGCTTGCCTGCGGGTGGATGCTGCTTTTAATATATGCATACGGTCCATTATGTCTTATGTATCAACATTGGGAAGTACTTTCATCAGGAAGGAAGGTGGTACAGGTATCGGTTCGGGTGTGTGTGTGTGTGTGGGTTACATTTCGTTATTCCGAAGGTTCGTTATTCCGAAGGCTCTTTAGTCCGAAGGTTCATTATTCCGAATTTCATTTTCGGATCAACGGACCTTTGGAATAACGAACCTTCGGAATAACGCCACAAATGTTTGGGTTAACAAATTTTTCGGATTTTTAACCTCTAGGTATAGGGAGTTTGTGTGTTTCGGATTAATGAACATTCGGAATAACGAACCTTCGGAATAACGAACAGCACCCATGTGTGTGTGTGTGTGTGTGTGTGTAATGGTCATTGGAGCGCTGTGCGTGCTGTGGGAATTGTGTCGCTTGAATGTTTCGTTCCTTTTATCTCCTGCGTGCTTGCGTACAATTTGTAGACACACAAACGCTCGCACACAACACACATACGTACGTAGCCCACGAGCACCAAACCCCTCAGATACACTCATGCAGGCACAAAACTGCGTCCAAAAACACGCATCACCACACACCCTATACACATACAGACTTTGTACGCCACTACCCACATACACACTAGTGTACGCATACAGGCACACGTATACACACAGACAAACAAACCACTACTACTATACAACCACTACACATGCACAGTTTCCACATATTGTATTATTATACTCCAAACACAAACACACACACTCACACACACACACACACACACACAGCTATAAACACAAACGCAACTGTACAAGTCACTTATTGTGCGCACCTACAAATCATACACAGCACATACCATGCAGCCCCCAACACACACACACACACACACACACACACACACACACACGCATAACTTACCAGTCATACCCACCCCACCAAAGCATAACACCGGAGCAACCACCCCGAGCCGGTGCGACAATTTTTGACTCGGCAACAATTTATGTCGCAACAATTGTTTTTGCCATCATAAATTGTCGCCATCGAGGTCAAAAATTGGGAACTGCACAAGCATAAAAAATTGTCGCCAGACAACAATTTGTGACGGGGCGACAATTTATGACGCCAACTCCGTCAAAAATCGTCGCCCCGAGCCAGAGGCGACAATCTTTGTCGCAACAGGGGTCTCTCTCTACCCCCGCGGGGTCAGGCCCCATTTCATAAAAAGTCGATATGATAACAACTCTTGCTGGAATGTCAATTTTCATAGTAACAACAAGAATTCCTGATTGGCTGTTGCTATGGGAAGTTGTAATTCCAGCAAGAGTTGACATCCTAACTGCTTTTATGAAATGGGGCCCAGAACTACCTCTCTTTCATGTCTGGCATGTCCTCCAGAGGTTCTCCTCATAAAGGGGACTTGGTAACATTTTGTAAATGAAGTACCGGTATATAATGTACAAAGAAGAAGGGATTTCAGTTTCGATGCGGCAAATGCAACTCAAACTACACATTGTACTGGTACCTGGTACTGACTGCACATCAGATGCATTTTCTGCAATTGCATTAGGGATACAGTACATGTACATAATGTATCAAAAAGCCCCAAATGGCTTGGATCGCCATGGAAACTACCTCCCATGGGTGGTTCAAATGCAGATTGGATCAGATCACCCTTCAGTCTGTTGCTCTTACATTCTCTGCGGGCAAGATCATCGTGCAATACATCACGTATTTCCAAGTGCCTTCAGCAACAGTAGGGTATGGTCCAGCATTTGAATCTAGAGGGTAATAACTTTTATAAAAATAAAAAGATGAGCACTTTATCAAAATGATATTTAAGGGCAATACGATTACACTGTAATCTGACATTTTCTATAAACAAATAACACACACACACACACACATACAGTACGTAGTACAAATGAAAATGGTATTCTCATGATAGACATATTACAATTGAACCTGATACTGAAAGGAAATAAGAATTATTACATCTGAAACACTGTAGTTACCAAAATAGCCCTCGGTGACAAAAAGTTACATGTAGCACCTGAGGTAAAAGGGGTCTTTGAGATGCTGTACATGTTTGATGGTTAGCCTTTATAGGGTAAAACCCTTGAGCCTGGAAAACATCAATACCAAAAAAAGTCAGAAAAAAAAAATCATGAACTCTGCATGGTGTGTTTTAGAACTTGTTCAGAAATTATTCAGGAGTTTCAGCATTTTGGTATTCTTTCAAAGCTGTGTGTCTCCTGTGGCATTCAAGATTTCAGAATTGGACACGTGTACACATACATGTATAATAAATGATTTAAGCTAATTAATGCATTGCTGATATCATAAATTTGTACTTTGAGATGATTTACAGATCGTACAGAAAAGAAAGACAGCTCTTCCACTGACCAAATAGTTGCAAAATCCTTCAATATAAGAACCAAACTTGTGCCAGGTCAAATTGGCCCCATGTCAGTGGTGTCAGATTAAAATAGACCAAGGCTTGTCAGATCTTAGGTTTCTTTGTACTTCCTCATACTTTTGCCATTTACTGGTACTTTGTATCTGTGTGTAGTTTTTCCCCCCACGCATATGAATTCCCATTAAAATAAAAAAAGGGGAAAAGCAATAAAATATAATACATCATTTGATTTTCATGTGAAAACATAAGCTCTTGTCATTTCTTTTTTTAAAATTTTAATTATAACCCTTTTGTATTTATGTATATGTGTTGGGACAAATATGTCAGGCCTACATGTACATCTACAGTGTGTACACCTAGGTGTACACCTTGAACAGGAACACTGTTAAACACTATCTACAATTGTACCCTAAAATTGATTAAAAGTGTGCTTTTTGGTTTTAATACAGTTCCTAATGAAAAGACAAAAATGCATGGTAGAGCTGTTTTTAATACTCAAGTACAGATGTTATGGTACTCCATTTGTTGAGTTTAATACCATGCTTGAAGAATGAAAAGTATATATTAGTGAGTGACCATTATATAACAATTATTTTGTTTTGTTTTGTTTGTTTATTTTTTTTCTGGAAATATGTAATATGTACAGCAGTGTATGCAATGGACCAGGCCTTGCTGTACTTGACATCCTTTTCAGTGACAGTGCAGATTCCACTTGAGTTCAGAATGACTAAAGAGTTTTATATGCATCCACGGGCACATGTATGTACAAAGTACGTCTGTGTCAATGGAGTGCTGATAAATCTGCCCAGATCGAAAGAGGTCTTTTATAGAGTCATCAATATTTGACACGAAGTTCAATAATGCACATAGCTCTGTAACGTGCAAGTGAGACTTACACATTTCCCTTGCTTAAATTGTGCATGTACACTGTACCTGTGCACATTTCACTATTTAAAAGACAAAGTTTTTTTTACATCTCTATTTCTATACCTGTAGATATCACACTGTGTTTCACTGATATAAAATGTAGCTTTGAAAGGGTTACATGGTACACTACCCCTGCCATAAAAGCGATGTTTCTGCTTAAAACCCGAGTCGTGGTGAAATAGCCAACTGGTGGCAACCAATGCTCATCATAGAAACATCATAGTAATACAACTGTTTATGTCACAACTAACACTTTCAGTGTTATAAATTTGATAGCGTTAGTTGTTTTAATCTTAACTTTAACAAATTGTAAAAATTTTTTTACCTCAAAGACTAGAAAAGTGCTCTGAGCGTGCAGACCTCCGCCAAGCAGCTACTTTCTGCCGATGATCTTGATCTTCCATACAGAGATCAGTGATTTCCAACCATACGTATGCATGCTGGAAAATCACCCGATTTCCCAAAATAGAAGCCTTTGTGAGGTCATAAACCCTCTGCTGCACGACTCACCTCACCCTGGCCAGAAACTAGAGCATGCATTTTAGTACGCAGATGAAAACCTCAAAAATGCGCAGCTTGAACTCCCAAGTTCATTGACCCTACTTGCCAAAATATTGAAAATCCTTCATAAAATCCATAATAAATTTCCAGATCAGTACCAAAAATGTAATCATCTGTTCCTTGTGTCATTCTGAACCGTTCCTGCAAGTTTCATCCAAATCTGTGCACAAGTTTTTGAGTTATTTTGCACACAGACAAACAAAAGGTAATTAATGAAAACATAAATCAACCTAGCTCCTCCCTTGGTGGAGGTAAAAATGGTACCATCGTAACAACTGCACTGTCCACACACACCTTTGTTATTGGTGGTGTTTCCCATTGTGTACCCATTATGAACTTATCACAATGAATGGTTGGTTCTGACAGGTACGTAGATGCTGGGAGGGCGTAGCATGCTGGGAATATCAGAGGAGAGAGTTCTAGGACCTCAGAGGGCATCGTGAGGACGGCAATTATGAGTGACCACAAGTATGACCCTGGTCTTCCGGATGGCTTGACCGATGTCCCTCACTCGCCCCGCAGTGATGATGGGCTGAGAGGGAGTCGCCAGGGACAGGCCTATCCGGGCAACTGGTTTCCAACTCCCGCGAGAAGCAGCAGCGTTCCCCCGACCGTCTCTGTCGAGCGGTTATACCGGTCCAGCCACGGGCACGTCGCCCCTCACCAGGCCCCGTCCGCCGCCTTTTTGTCGCTGCCGACATCTGAGGATAGCTACATTAGTCTTCACCAGTCTAGTCGAAATGCGGAATCTGTTTCGCCCGGCGGCCAGCTCAGCAGGGGTAGAGACTCGCCCCTCCCCAGCGGCTACGAGTACAAGTTTGAACCCGAGCTGGATCCTAAGCATGAATGTCCGATCTGCCTGATGTGTCTACGGGATCCCGTGCAGACGGAGTGTGGACATCGTTTCTGTGCCGATTGCATTCGCCACTGCTTAAGGTACCAGTGTGTCAACCCTAAATCACATGGACGTCGTTTGAGAGACAAGTATACCTTATGTGTGGATTGAGTGAATGCAACATTATTTGTACAGCACATCCATGCAAATTTAAGGAAAATTGGACAATCCGTTCAAAGATTCTTGAATGGATTTTGAACCGATTTGAATTTTTAAGTTTCAATGCCACCATAGCTCGATGAGAAGATCTCATACAATTTGTGATGTCACGTGTGTAGAATAACAAAGAAACTGTACAGAGAATTCAAGAAAATGATTTTTCTTTTTTGAAAAGTACACAGTCACACCTTTGACTTTTATTAACTGACATTTTGTTAAGGATAGTGTTATTCCCCACAGTATGATCTGCCTTCTGAAAGATGCAAGTCAATTGCTTTTTTGTGAATGCGAGAAATGCAAAAATATGTGATGGTGCATCACAAAACCAACAAAAAGTTGCACTACCCACTTTTATGGGAGGACTCAAAATGGGTGGAATTGGTCAACATAGTCAACTTTTTTACAAAGTTTTTGATATTTTCTGAAAGAGCATATTTCTTATAATGTACATAATTCTTAACTTTGGAATCACATGACAAATTGGAAATTATATATATATATATATATATATATTTTTTTTTTTTTTTTTTTTGCAGTTGTTCTGGAACACCTTTTTTCTGGAATAGTGTGATACAAAAGTTAAGGTCCCTTCCTGTTTCTTGAAAACCCTTCACCCACTCTTCACTTTCAACTTTTGATGCTACTGTGTTGAAATTTGGTGGCAGCAATGAAGAGAATGGGTTTTAATGGGTAAAGAAAATTGCAGCCTATTCCATTCAATTCTTTTATTAGTGAAAAATTGAGCAAAGAAAAAGGGGATACCATCGGGATTCGAAACCGAGACCTCCGGATTGCTACCCCGGTGCTCTACCGACAGAGCTATAGAAAGCCCTAGTTCAGTGTTCGTCCCAGAAACCCTTACTTCTCAATGCTCGAATGGTCAGAAGCTGTAGCAGTGTGTTTGTGTGTGACACACATGCACACACTTGAACCTGACCTAAACCCAAAGGATAATTCAACTTTGGGATAAATGCAAGGGATCACCGAAGTGATGCAGCTTTTTGAGTATGTAACAAACGTAAACAGAAGAAAAATGACTAGGTATCAATGTAATTTATTAGTGGTAAAATATTGATATCTGGTCAGTTTTCTTCTGTTTACGTTTGTTAGAATTCCATTATTGTAGTTTCTACAGAGTTTTATTCCCTGTTTTTTTTTTTCTTTTTTCTTCCATTCATTGGCCAGAGCACTGCTCTCTAAGATTAAGCATTTGAATAGACCCTAGAGCCTCAATCCTTTCTCGGTAAACACTTCCTTTCAGAATATACACATTCTTTCACGTCTTTAGAAAGGTTTATAGGGGAGTCCATTTGTGTTGAGGTACATGCTGTATACATCATTTTGAAGCTTAGAATCTCCTCTTTCAGAATCTACCCTTTACTGAAAATTGAAATGTATTTGCATACGTATACAAGTCTTGATATTGGTGTAATGAACAGTCCATACGGAGAGAGAGAGAAAAAGTATTAGCAAAGAAAATGTTGCTATTTTGTGTGTGAAACACGAGAGTTATTGATACAAGACACTTTCCAGGATGTATTACGTATGTAGGGTTTCTGATAATGAACTATGTTACACTAGAGTTATTGATACAAGACTCTTTCCAGGGTGTATCACGTAGGGTTTATGATAATGAATTATGATTCAACTTTTGACCCCTCACTATACAAACCTCTCTCAGTCTTGTCTATTTCTAAATTCCCATGTTGTCTTCCTTGTTGCAATCAATACAGAGTAACAAGTCTACGCTGCCCTGTAGATAATGTGGCGCTGACGGAATCCCAGGTGAGCCCCTCACCTTTTTTTCTCTCTTTTTCTTTTATTTTCGCACTCTGCTCTGTGATTACGCGTCTGTGAAATGGGGAAAATTGAGGGAAGGGTTTTTAAGTATAAAGGAAATAAAGAAGGAATTGTTGTACTGATGGACAAACCAACCCAGGCAGACAAAACTACATTGTGTTCAGATATGCCTTACTCACTGCCCCTTGACTCCTTTTGTTTGATAAAATGCAGAGGCTTATCCTTGAGATGCTACTGTGATCCAACTCAAGCAAATATAAGACTGCTGAAAAAAAAAAAAAAAAAAAAAAAAAAAACAGAAAAAACAAGCAAAAACAGAGATACAAACAAACTAGCAAGCCAACAAACAAATGGAAAGAAGTTGGTACGCTGAAATTAAACTATTTCTGCACCAATGGCTCCTGATTTGAATGTTCATTTTTTTTTTTTTTTTTTTTGGTAACATTTTTGCATCAAGTTTTTTATATTTTTAAAAAAATTTAATTGCAACTGATCGACAAATTGTCCTTCATGGACATAAATACGCACCAATTATTTAGTGTTTTACTAGTAGTCATGTTCAAAAACCATGGGGGCATGCATACCCAGGTTGGATTTACTGTAAACCAGTGATCTGATTTTAATATCTAGACAGGCGTTGTATCTGCACTAGACTACTGAGCTTTAAATAACAAACAGCCAGTACTGGTTTTAATCCCTATTACATGCAGCGGGTACTGCATAATGATATTATTCAAATTTGTTAAATTCTTGTTTGAATCTTTTGTTTCATTTCTATTATCACAGATGTTTCCAGATATATGCGTCAAGAGAGAGATCATGGATTTGCAAGCTCATTGCCCATTCAAAGACTGCCCTGAACTGGTAGAGCTTCGGAATATCGATGTAAGTATTTTCAGAGATTCATCCGTGCTGCAATGATGCAAATTTTCCAGATTTCGATATGATAGATTCTGCCTTTGTTGGCATTTCATCATTCAACTGCACATGCACACACACACACACACACCACCACCACCACCACCACCACAACAACAACAACAACATCAACAACAACAACAACAACAACAACAACAACAACACTAGGACACCCCGTTTACAGTGAGTGTTCAATTGTCTTCACTTCAAAGTCTTCTTTTTGTTTCAGTGGAAGTCACGCTATAGTATTAATTATCTTTATCATTTCCATGAAAAGATTATAATTTGTCTATTGTCAGTGATTTCTTGTTAACTTTAAACAAACATGTCTGTGTATTTGTTTCTGTTGTTAATTGTTCATGTAAAAGGCATTGTCATGTTGTCAGATGCATAGATTGAACTGTAAAGCGCCCAAAACAATTTTATAATTGGTGCTGTACAATTTTTTAAGGACATTGCTGCAATAAATCATGATTTAATTGGGACAAGTAAAGAGGTGTATGAAGTTGCTCAATCAACTTGCACTCTGTCTCCATTAATATTATTGTTTTGCTTTGTTTTTGTACAAAATATTAAAGGCATTGTTTTCCGTTGAGAGCAGTGATTTACAAAAAATGTTCAAGATATCACATTTGATGCAAACTGTGTAGGTCAGTTGTATCACAAAACATCTTATCATTTCGTAACAAAGCCAAAATTGTAAGGAAGGAGATAATGTTTTTCCCAATTAACCAAACTGTAGAAGGTTTTGTCTAGAAACATTTTCATCGTAACTATTGTTCACATTTTGTATATATTCAACAATACTTAACATTGATTACGCTGATTCAAATTGTTTAATACACTAGTGGTTTCTATCCCTTACACATATTTTAGAACTGTATTGAAGCACTAAAGCTGGGTTTTTGTTTCATTGGCAAATGGTAAGTAATGCCTTTGAATAGAAAGGTGTGAGTTGATGGCAACACCTCAGCTAATGTGTGTTGGTTACCAAAATAATCATGATGTAGTATTAAAGAATGTAATATGTAAAACTGCACACTCGATACTGACTTCATCTATATGTCAGTTTTGATGACATATTTTAAAGTACTGTTCTTTTCTTCTGATCTTCTCTATTCATATTAGTCTACTTTAACATTTTACAGATGTCCTCTTTAATTGTGACTCTCATGTGGAGCCCAGTCCATTTCCTTTCTGTATTCAACTTTGACTTTTTAAGCCTCTTGAACGGCAGCCCACCTTCTTACCGACCACTGCACAGCTGACATCTATTCAGCCTCTTTGCGCCTTGGCGAAGTGGGAAATTTGTGGGGAAACCCCCTACTCGTACTGTCAATAGTCTTCAAAACTGAGTCCCTGCGTGAATAAAAAAAAAAGAGGAAACAAAAAAACAAACAAACATTTAAAACAGACACCCACAATGATACCTGAGAAAGTCAAACTTCCTTATCATCAGCTACAAAATGTTTGTCAGTGCTGACAGTGCTCATTACATGTCCAGAGTGACAGATATGTATTAAAGTTTAAGACATAGATTTTAAAAACAGAAACATTTCCCTAAAGCATTATGTTGTGGTCTCAGGAAAATGTGGCTCACAGGGGGTTTCTTCCATGGCACAAAAAGACTGAGTTTACCCCTTTATAGTAATAGACCCCGTTTACAGTGCGAGGCTCGGCCGCGGCCGAGCCCACCTTCATTTCAGTGTAAACGTGCAAAAGGCCAAATGTGAGGCCAAAATTGGCCGCGCATTTGGCCACGCTCTGGAGGTGGTCTCGGCTGCAGCCGAGCCCGGCCTTTTCTCAGTGTAAACACAGACTGGGCCAAGTGCGCGGCCAATTTTAGTCTGGCTTCCAAACCCTCTGCCACCTGTACTATTTTGCTATTCAGGATATTAACCCCCTCAACGTCGAAAACTAGTATGATTTAAGGTGGTTTTGTCCTGCAAAGGATTTTTCCTTCAGCAAAGGCCTTTGCCCGAACGGCGACTTCGTCGCCACGGAATTCAGTTGACAAAGGGTCTGACAACCAGACAATACCAAATTGCGTTTGTTTACAAACAGAGCGCCACTGCAACAAAATATTGAAAGGTTTGAATCAAAAGCGCAGCCGAGCACGGCAGTGTAAACGGACAAAATTGCGGGGCTTGGCCTCGCAATTGAGGTTGAGCTCGGCCGCGGCTCGGCCCAGCCCCGCAGTGTAAACGGGGTCTTGGTCTTTGATAATCAATGTGCGTGGGGATTTAGATCAGTAACATGGGGAGAGAAAGGTTGCCCAGTTGTGTTGATCTTCATATCCTGCCCACAGGGGACATTAAAAAAGCACAAAGCACAAAGCCTGCTAAAAGGAGAACTGTCTGCCAGCGACAGCATGCGTCAAAATGTACGCTCATCGGTAGTGTTCGACTCCAGGCAAGGTTCTTTTAATAGCCTTGTGTGTGTGCTTTCATTTTTAGGGATCAGTGATACAGCTGTACATAATGTGTTGCAGGGATTCCTGGATATAACCGAGTCGGGCTAGCCTTCCCATTGCATGGACACGTATCCCCATGCTACTAGGGATTTTATATATTGCCAAGCTTTTTCAGTATTCAATGTGACCCTGCATCACAAAACCAACAGAAAGTCGCCAGACATTGGTTCTTAGGTATAAGGGCAGATTCTGAAAAAAAAAGCAGACTCTAAGCTGATGTATAATGTTTAATATAAATGATAAGCTCACATTCTGGAAAAGTGTGAACTGAGAAAGAAAAGGCTCTGAAGTGCAGGGTCTATTCACAAAGTGGTTTAATCTCATCCAAATCATGCTCGCTGCTTGATGAATTGGACAAACAACAGGATGTAAACCACCATAACAGCAGCAATGAAGGTATTATTAGATTAACCTGAAATTGAGCATGCTCTATTAACGCATTCTGTCCATGATTAATGCCAACTTTCAAAGCAGCAGCATTATCCTTTTAAAAGTTATTAAGAGTTGAAAGTGAAGAGTGTGCAAAGGATTTCCAAGAAACGAAAACAGACCTCTGAGACATACCTGATCACACTACTAGGTACAAAAAAGGGGTTGCAGAAAAACTGCTAAAAACACACTCTCTCATTCATTTTATGATCCCAAACTTGAGGCTAATGCCAAAGAAGAATCGCTCTTTATAAAAACATGAAAAAAAGAAAATCAGGATTGACCTGGCTGACCTGTGTCACATTTTTTGAGTATTCATGTAAAACCCCAAGGGGTGCGACTTTTTGTTGGTTTTGTGATGCGGGGTCATAATTAGGCTCCAGACATCCACATCATGCCAATCAACTTTGTTTTATTATTAAAAGCACTCCACATGCATGCCAATCGACCAACAAAGCGCAGTAAGGATTAAACAGGAAAAACAATTTATGAAACCAACAAAGAAAGAAAACAAGATTGAACATGTTGTAGTTACTGCTACAAAAGGACAGAACACTCTCGATGTAGATTCCTAGAGTGATACTAGATCTTTATGTCCTTTATACTTACATCTCTTGTGTGGTGAAACATAACGCGCAAGGAAGTCAACCAGTCCTGTTGCCAGTAACTTCAGGGAAGGCATAGAATTCTGGGAAGTTCCCTACCTTTCATGTACAGTAGTGAAGGAAAAGAAACCCACAATGTAAACACATGCTAGGCCTCCATGCAGTTTCATTCTCAAACCTTGTTTTGTCAATACAATTTGCGAGAAATGTGCATGTCTCCGCCTGATTTCAGCCCTAAGATTTACTCGGCATGCTTTTTTTTTTTTTTTTTTATAGCAGAGGTATGAATTTTTCAAGAAAACTGATCGCTGCAAAGTGTAATCCCACACCATGTTGAGTGAAATCAGAGAAATACGATGTGGGAGGTTTCAACAGAAAATGGACTTAAAATACATTCTGGAAAATTGTGATATTTTTAAGTGCAAATTTTCATGGATGAGTGATATTAGTTTAGGAACCACATGTTATGTTAATTGAAGGAATAGATGGCATTTTTACTTCATATGTAAAGTCTTTCACAGGCCTTGATTACTGTAAAACAAGAAATATTTGCGAATGAACTTTTTTCGCGGCATGGAATTTTTTTCTTTTTGAATTGCCATAGACATCCATGTGTAGACAAGAACTTTTGTGTGCATTGTAATTTTGCCAGTCTTGGCTCTTCTGAAATTGGCAAAAATAGATGCATGTAAAATTTTCTTGATTTACAGTATTATAAATACTTAAAAATTTGCCCTTTTAGTATGAAATCAATATCAACTAGTTTATGTATAAATCACTCTCCCTTGCATCAAATTTTTGTAGTTTTGCTACAATCCAAAAGAGTTTTATCAATAATTTGAATATTTTAAATCATATTTTGGCCATGCAGTGGAAGAATTGTGAGGTGATTGCACTGTGACCTTTGCACTATGTTATGAAATCTAAGAAATTTTCTACACTCCTCCATGAATCTTAATTTGATGGAACTTATCTGTACACTGATAATTTCTCATGTCTGACATTTCTCTATAATTTAATCAAAATCAACTTGGGTTTGAAGTGTACAATGTGATCACACTTTAATGTTGGTGCTGGCTGCCATGTAGAAAAAGGGCAAGAAAATTCACAATATGGATTCACAGTATTTGTTCACCTTCCTTCCTTCTCATAATCAATGTTCTTTTGAAGAAACAACAACAAACAAACAAAAACAAGCAAAAAAAAAAACAAGAACAAAAACACATCACCCTACTAGTATCTAGTTTAGTAGGATTTTAAGTCTTTGACGCTGTGAAAGAAAGCAGTAATCACAGTGTTGATGTGTACAACTGCACAATTCGTAATGTTGTTCCCTTTTCCTTCATGTACTCTGTTTAAATTTTTGTAGCCTCCAAGGAAAAAACAAAAAACAAAACAAACAACAACAACCACAAAAAATTTTCTCACTGTTATTTCCACCATTGACCATGTACATGTCACCTTATACCAGTATTCATACACGTGTACACAGAGCTAATAATTGAGCATATATACCATGTGATGTACATATTTGTCTTCATCATAGCACTTTGCTTTTTGTCTACACTACATGTTTATGTATATTAATAAGGGGTCTACATTATATTGTACAATCACTGTTTCAGTAGTCCACCCACATTTTATATACTGTAATGTGCAAAATGTCACAGTAATATGTTGTATACACTATATACACAATGTCCACAATGTGGAATAGAATAAACTGCATTTCATTTCATTTTCTTCCTGTTCTAGAGGGAAAATAAAAAACTAAACAGAACAAAACAGGACATGAGAGAATTAAAAAAAAAAAAATCGGCTTTTTGCAGTAGGCAGAGTCTGTACAGAATCGTAAAGTGTATGAAGATATTAAACAACTTTGATATTTAATATTCTGTCTATCACACAGATTCTGTCTTAAACACGCACACACACACACACACACGCACACACTGCATATAAGCCAATGTGCCCTGTCATCAAAATTCCCGTCTCTGACCTTGAAACCTCCTCTGGCTAGAAAGGGAAATAATCAGGGAAATCCCCTTTTCCCCTTGTATGTTTCAGCAGTGGAATTAAAGAATGTTTACAGGGAAACTCCCTAACTGCTGCCTCTCCATTTCCCCAGTCTCATCTTCAAGGCAACCATAATTACCAACCACCACAACCGAGAATTATGTTATGATTTAAAGGGGTTGTGAGACTAGTAAACATTGTAGACCATCGTGTACACTGCTCACTCAGTACAATTCTCACTGTGCGATTCCCAGACCCCAGTACGACTTTGTATGTGCACAATGGAATATGCACTACATTGAGTCGAGATACAGTAGGCAAACGTACAATGTAGGTGCGGTATGGGCTCATAGTGTTTGGAGATTTGCTAGACCATTGTTCAGGTGCTGGTCCTTCACCACTTGGTCAGTTTCAGAGGAAAAGATATATAAAAAAAAGAGACAAAAAAAAAATCTATTGTTCACTGGTGTGCAGGTCCCTCAGTACAATCAGCATTTATAGTGCCTAGGTCACCATAGTCTAGCTTCTGGACTCTTATTACTTATAGCGGTGATTAAACGATTCAGTGTACGTAGGCCATGCAACAAGCTGTAAGAGGGCATGACACCTGAGGATTGTGCAGGGATTGCGATACGCAGAGAACTGCGATATGCGAATTGGGCGTGCAGTCTCACGATTATCGCAATGAGAAAAGTTGCGCCCTCTCTTGGTTTGTTTGGCAAAATTTGGCAAAATATCTCACTAAGGAAAAAGAGACGAGTTTGTTCCTTTTTTCTTGGTAGACTATGATCACCGCAACTCACTGCAGCATAATGCTGTGCAATGCTGTATACAGTGTATGTTGCACTGTGGTGTTTGCCATCTAACACATTCAGATGGCATTTTAAATCCTCTATAATAAGCCTGTGGTGGGTGAACAAAAAATGCAGCAAGCTACTCCTGTGTTCGAGTTGCCTTTCATGAAACAGTGGAAGAGTAAAATAGACAGAACAGTAGCAGTTTCACAAGAATGCACAATGTAGGAAATATGCAATGAGAAAGTGACAGATGTGTACATCATGACCACACTATAAGCACCTACATGTACACGTACGTATCACTTGGATGATGATATCATTCTGTCACAATTTTTGCTGGTGTGGTTTGTATGAAAAAAGAAAGAAGAAAGGAACATAAAAATGAAACAATGTTTTGGATTAAGAATTTTGAAATACATTAGCATTGCAAATACAGCAGCCTTTCCCCTTTAAATCATTAAGAGGTTATTGAAACTGAAAGGCCTACATCTTGTTTTTATTTATTTTTCTTTGTTATGGGATTTGCTAAAATTTGTTTTCATAGATTATTCTTTTTATGTTATTTACTTTTCTGTTAAGATACATGTTTATCAATTCAGTCATTTACTTATTCAGCCATTCCATTTATTCATTTTACTTGTGTAGATTTAAAACAAAAAGAACTTTAGTCACGACTAAGTTTTTTGTGTTGATGAACAGATCTCATTTGCTTTGTCAAAGCATTCCAGATTTTAACATTTCTAACTCAGTATGGGTGCACTTGTTTGCAAATATTTGCAGATTGGGGTATATTTTATTGATGAATTATTGTTAGATTATGTGGGGTTTACCTGTATAGCATTTAAAAGTGGTGTATACATGCATACATTATTGTTTGCTTTAGTACAGTGTGGGATTTAGAACAATGCTCCAAAGTGCCAGAGTAACAAATAATGATATGACATTTTCTGTGGCTGTACCTGAACACACTTGTTAATATATGTCACATCGTTTATGAGATAAAGAGTAAAAATGCTTGTAAAATTATGATCAATCCTTGCTCCAAGATGGTAGAATCTATTAACCCGTGGAGGATGAGCTGGTTTTGCTATAACATGCATTTCCCATAGACACCTACACTTTGTACCCGAGTATTCTCGGGACTCGTCTTCAACGGGTTAATACAAAAACAAAACAAAACAACAGAAATATTTTTATACTCTGCTAAATGGTGAATAGTGCTTGAGGCATTTAATATGCTTTTGAGTTGTCCATCCATCAGACTCGACCAGATCTTGCTACTATGGCAAGTTAAGAAGACGAAAAAAGAAGAGAAAAGAAAAAAGGTCGAGTTGATTTTCTCGGCACTTGGCCCAGGTACATTTTTGTATGTTGAATACACCATGTACATGAGATGTACAAGTCTTCATGTGCTATTGAGATTACACTGTACATTGTGGGCAAATGGATCCCTCAGGGTGGTGCAAAGGTCACAGTGACTTCCACCACAAAACCAACAAACTATCTTGAAGTACAGCTGTAGTTCCCTATCAACATTTGAAAGCACAGATTCTCAGAGGTGAAATACTATTACATAAGTAACATGTAACTTTTAAACAGCTGTATCCAACTCTAAAATCAAACCACTAGAAAAGTTACTTGAGAAAAGGGACCCTCTGATTGTAGTAGGGTACGTCAAAATGCTGTTACTTACACCTACATTGTGTGTAATTGATCTGGAGGCGCAAAATGAAACTCTGTAATAATAATAGTGATAATAATAATACATATGTACATGTACAGTGTACGTGACTCATAAGGTGCCAAATCTATCTAATAATAAATGCTCAAGGTTCAACCATGTGCGAGACATGAATAAGATACAGGCACATGGACATAGAGAAAGAAAACGACAAAGTGATATAGTACAGGATGTGATTATACAAAGGAAATAAAATCAATTATTTTAATCCAAATTACACACATACCTATTCAGATTATTCTTATACTTCAACAGAATTACTATTCTTAATGAATTGAGAGAGTGAGCTCCATAAAGAAGATCCAGCATATTAAAACCCCCCCCCCAAAAAAAAAAAAAAAAAAAAAATTCATTCCCCTCACTCTGTGTGAAAGTGAGCAATTGGAAAGGCAATATCACATTATCCTAGATCAAAATTTTGCATTCTCCGGTTCAAAGCACATTGTACGGTACTTTTGGTTCTTACAATTGCATGTAATCTTTATGCTGCCACTGATGTCATTATGAAATAATATGTTTCTGTTTTTCTTTTGACTGTGAAAAGTATTCATTTCTGGTCAGTTTCATTTTGTTTGCATTTATTTCTTTTGACTGCATGCTTTCATCAGCGCCATATTTGGAAAACACAAGTAGCCAAAGTCAACAACAACAACAACAACAATGGAAGTATATAGTCTGAAAAGAAAAAATGAAACTCCTAACTTCTTACCTAATGTAATGCTTTGAGACCTTAGCAGTATTTAGATGAATATTAAAGGGGTCAGATATCAGAAAACACCATAGAAAAAGTCAACATAGTTGGTCCAGTAAGTTTTTATTTCGGGCCCACTGACCGAAAAACTCAAAATTGGGACCCTTTTTTTTTGTGGGTTTCAATGCGTGATTACACACTGGTACAAGTTATATAATACTCCTTTTCCTTTCTTTTCCACTCCTTTCTTCTTCTTTTCCAGAACCACCGGGAGGTGTGTGAGTTCCGCACCGAGCCTTGCCCCAACCTCTGCGGGGCATCGATGCGCCGGAAGTCAATCACTAACCATCTGGAGAGCTCTTGTCCGAAGAGGCTGGTGGAATGTGAATTCTGCCAGATGGACATCGCTTTCGATGACAAACAGGTACTGAAGCAAGCGAAACAACAACAACAACAACAACAACAACAACAACAACAACAACAACAACAAATAGAGAAAGTTATGAAAGAAATCAAGGAATGACGCTCAAAGTGATTTTATGTGTTAAATGAGGAGAATGCAGTGATAGGAGATGCTGCAATGTTACATAATTGTGTGACCCTGCAGCACAAAACTTACAAAGTTTTGCACACAGTGATATTCAAGTAGACCGGAATGTGGATTTCAATACATGTAACTGTGATGATTGGGGGGGGGGGGGGGGCATCTTTAAACTACATACCTGGATTTCAGAGGCCTATAATTAAGTCTGAACAAAGTTGCCTTCAGAAATATTTTTCAGACCTACTTTGTGTCAACTACATTCTAGTCTTCAGTGTTATTTTTCTTAAACATAGGTACCATGACTGACCTCAAGATCTGATAAGATCTGATAATATAATATCACCATAATTACTTGATGATTACAACCGTGATTTCAGTTGTGGTTCAAATTGTGATAGACATGAATACAAATTCCAAGATCAGCTACAAATGGTTAGTCACAACTTCATAGTGGATTGTACAACAGTGGGCACACAGCGTTACAGGTGCTATCCATTAAGTCTGTTGACAAATTATATGACAGCATCAGTAATCAGGACTAGCACTGTCACAGCAGAAAAGACCTTTGTCCCCTATTGCATTTCCCTCTCTCTCTCTCTCTCTCACTTTCAATGTGATGACAACAATAAATGTGTGTATCTTGAATTGGAGCAGTGAACCAAAGTAGAGTGTAAGAATTACACTAGCAGCATGTAGTATCCATTTTACATTTCGAACGAAAAAAATTGACCCGTAAATAACGAAAATACAGGAATAAGAAGGAGAGCATTGCCAGTTTGCCGGTGCTGCTCACTGTTGGGAATAAAGTACAAGCCGTGGATGAGTTGGGGAGGTGGGCTGCAGTACAGGCATGCTCTGTCTGCATACGCTGAATGTCTACACTCACACACACACACACACACACACACGTACACACACAGGCACCATGGAGCTACATAGCCCATGCTAAAACCAAAACAATCTCCTCCTCTCGCGGTGATTAAATTAAAATGATTATTCATGTGCTGATTAATGTAAGTCTGGATATAGCAAAAAATGAAAGGGAGAGGCACATGTTCAGAAATGCATTTCATAAATTTGTGATTCTGGCATATTACATAAAAACTAAAAAAAAAAAAAAATGATTTGCTCTATATTTTCACTCTAGAACCACATTCTGCAGTGTCCAGAGCGTCCCATGACATGTCAGTTCTGCAAGTTCCGAGTCCTAGCTTGTGACCTCGGGATACACCACGACACTGCATGTCCAGAGGTTCCTGTCCCCTGCCAGTTTGCATCGTTTGGCTGCTCAGAGCAGGTAACGTACTGAGGCTCCTCTGTGGACTGCTATTAAAAGGCATAGTTTCCCATTTGCAGAAGAAACAAAAACCCAGCATAAGTCTCTAAAATAGTTCTAAAATGTGAGTTAGGGATAGAAACAACCACTGTAAAAATTTGAATCCGTATAATCAATACTAAATATTGTTAAATACACAAAATGTGAACAATAGTTATAATAAAAATGTTTCCAGACTAAACCGTCAACAGTTATGGTTTAATGAGAAAAATACTACATGTATCTCCTTATATTTTAGGCTTTATTGCAAAAATCTTATATGGGAGGATGTTTTGTGATACAACAGACCTACACATATGTATCAAATGTGATATCTTGAACATTCTTTTAAATCACTGCTCCCAAAGGTAAACAGGACCTTTAATGTGCAAATTTATGCAGACTCTTCATGGAGAAATCCCACTCCATGTCTAATCATAATTATACAGATGTATATGTGTGAAATAGACTTGATCAAAAAGAATAGCAGATTAATGATGCTTACAACAAGTTGTTTCTATTGCAACTGATTTACAAATTGCCCTTCATAGCCGGTATAAAATAAACACTGCTTTTTTCATTGTTATAACAATACCCATGATAAAAATCACGGGCATACATGCTCGGGTTGGACTTGCCTGTAATCTAGGCAGAGGATGCAGCTGTTGTCTGTCCTGTAAACGTCTGAGGTGAGATTAAAGTCTTATTTGCTATTCTAAAGCGATACGTCTGATACAGCGAGATTACGAGCAGTGAAAGCATCCACCGCCTACATCCACGTGTCTTGCTTTAGTCGACAATTTTTTTATTATTTACTGAATTGGTGGACTTTTTTTTTTTTCATGCAAAAGCTTCCACAGATTCAAAATCCATGATCACAAAACAAAAACTACAGCAAGATGAGTGGATATACAACTAGGCGGTGGATGCTTCCCACGCATCCACTGTTTGTAGTCTAGCTGCATCAGATGTATCGTTATAAAGCAAAGACAATAGTCTTACCGCATCATACTTTGATAGAACATTTTGCATAAGAGCAAGGACAATAGCTGCATGCTATGCCTGGATTACCAGCTTGGGTTTGATGCGAACCAATGACCTCCTGATTGCTAGACATGCATCCCATCTGGATGATTTCAGAGCTTCTGCCTGATTCAGTGATTGTCTGTGATGGTTCTGATCCCTTTGAAAATAAATGCACATTTATGATTCATGCATCAAGTCGTTTTTGTTGCAATTGATTGACAAATCATTGGCTGTCATGCGGAAGCTTGAAAGTCAAGTATTAAAAAATAATGCCTTTCTAGCAGTCACAAGGTCTTTGAGTTGCACGTGGTTATGCCCATGATTTACAACATCCACTTTTGGCTTGACAAATGCGTAGTCAGGCATGTACAGCATTGGCATGATAGTGACACTCGGGGGGGGGGGGGGGGGGGGTTACTGCATTATGCAAAGGCCCATGTAATGAACTTGTATGAGGACGACTGAGCCGTGCATATAAATGGGATGAGGGCCTTATTCCCTGCTTGTCTCAATTTGGCTGATGGTGACTCTATGTGACTCTAAACCAAGGGTATGTCACAAATGAATGCATTCAACATTATAAAGATCAGACTCAGAGCTTCAGAATGATAATAATCTATGACTCAATACCAATGGACTTTCTAAACCTATAAATAATAGAAAGATGTACAATTGACACACTGTGGAAGCAAGTTTCCTGAGAAAAGAGGCTCTAAAGTTAAGGGTCTATTCAGGTGTTAATCCTCACCAAGCTGTGCTCTGTGCATTGAATGAAAGGGGCAATAAGACAGGATGTAAAACTCCATAGTAGCCACAATGAAGAGATTATCAGATTAAGCTGAGAATTTGCTCACTAACTACAACTACATTCTACTCATGACTAGTAATGGCTTTCAAAGCAGTGGCATCATCCTTTCAATTGTTATTAGAGGTGAAAGTGAAGAGTGAGTAGAGTGTTTTATTAAAAAATTAAAAGGGGAGATTAAAATATGAGACATTGCCCCCACTCTACAGTAAAGTGTTTTACAAAAAATGCTAAAATCACAGTTTCCCAGTCATTTTGTGATACAAAACTTCAAAATCATGTATAAGAAGCATTGCTATTTCAGAAAATGTAAAAAACAAAACAAAACAAAACAACCAAAAAGTTATATCAAGGGATTGAACAGATTGACCAGTGTCACCTGTTTTGACTCCTGGTATAAATTGCAGTGTGGTGCTTATTGTTGATTTTGTGATGCACAGTCACATACAATGTATGTTCAAAAAGGCTGGATAAAGTTCAAACAATATACCGGTACTGTACTCTACAGGTGACCTTGCATATTGCATGAGTCAACCGCCATCATTAAAAATGGAATACAGTGTATGTCATAATAGTCAAGGAAACTTCCTGAGATGGTTAGATTTGAGATTCTTTATCAAAAGTTTTGTTTTTTATTTATTTGTTCCAAGGTGCCAAAGAAGGAGATGGAGGCCCACCTGATGAACCACATGGCCAAGCATCTAGAACTGGTGGCATCGTATGTCAGGACAGTGCCCAGTGTTCCTCAAAGTGTAGAAACCTCAGGTAGCATGGACTACTTTGAACCTACCGGCAGGAGACGTTTATTTTCCAAGCCTCCAGCTTCAGCCGGTAAGAACATTGAAGTGCAGGAGTACGGTGCAAAGAAACTCAATTCAGATATGCTTGGGAGGACTCGAATGGGGAAACCATCTCAAATAGAACCGGCATCGCCATTGGTGCCAGTAGCGGTGCCGCACGCCAGCTTTGGTCCTTGGCAGAGCCGGGACCTCCTGGAGCAGATGCAAATCTTGAAGGACAAGGTGAGGAGCCTGGAGGAGAAGGAGGTGATGTTGGGACAGCGGGTCATCGAGCTGGAGAGCAAGAACAAGAGCAAGGAGCACGAGATCCGCAGCCTGAAGGGGAAGGTGGAGCAGGCCCGGACTGAGATCAAGGATATCCAGGAGCACTCGGCCAATGGCGTCTTCGTCTGGCGGTTGCACGGCTACAGCCGGCTGTGCTACGCCGCCGAGCGAGGGGAGCCCACCGTTCGGCACAGTGACGGCTTCTACACCAGCTCCTGCGGCTATCGGCTGTGCATCCGCGTCAACATCAACAAGTCGGAGGGGCTGGCGGGGGTGGGCTACATCTCGCTTTTTGTGCATTTCATGCAGGGAAAGTACGACGACCTCCTGGAGTGGCCGTTCCGCGGCTCTATCACGCTCTCGATTATCGACCAGAACGAGGATGGATCAAAACGGAAAGACATTAGGGAAATGCTCCAGGCAAAGAGTGTTCTGGATGCGTTCAAGCGACCCAAGACTGTCCGTAATCACAAGGGATTCGGCTACATGGAATTTGCCTCAATTGACTCCCTGGAGCGCAATAGTAACTTTGTCAAGAATGACGTGCTGCTGATAAAGGTGGAAGTGCAACCTCATTCATGATGATGTTGAAGCTTTCAGTTTCGGAGCTTTCAGTTCAGTCGCAGTGTAGGTATGAATTCAGTACATTGTATGAAAAGGTTTGGTACATTGAATGAATAAAAGAACAAGTCAATGTGTACAACTCTTTTTTAACCCATTGAGGACGAGTCCCGAGTATACTCGGGCAGGTGTCTATGGGAAATGCGTGTTGTAGCAAAGTCAGTCCGTCCTCAATGGGTTAAGTAAAACTCTCAAATTTTGCCACCCACTGACTTGAAGCTTTGCTAATAGTGATGGGCCAACCACACCTAGCAAAGGGACTGAATATGATGTTATGACATTCAATAATTTCTTCATTATTATAAAGTGAAGGTACATAGAATTTGCTCATGAAGTATGTTATATATTCTTTGTTGCACGTTATGAGACCATCACCTACGAGTCATATACTTGTCCAACCCAAAAGTCATACAGCCTGTGAGTTATACAGCCCATGAATATCAAATACAGCCCACGAGTCATATTGCCCATGCGTTTGACAATATAAAGTAAACAGGGCCCAAGAGACTGACACATTAACTCTGAACGTGCCATGGTCGCCGAACGGTGACCTTATTCCTGACGTGCCATGGTCGCCGATCAGCGACTAAGAAGAGCGCAAAAAACATTTGTCATTCAAGTTCTTGTGGTACCATAAACTGCCACTGATATGTACTGGTAGCTGATTAGCATAGCCATCATTTCCACTAAAAATATGAGTATACTTACATAGGAAAATTTGAGTAAGTATGTGATTTTTCAGCTAGATGTATTTTTCTCGTGTCAGGAAAATCCGCAGCGAGCGCACCCTCTGTGAGATGTGTATAGATCAAAGTCTCATTGGTAAACCACGCATGTGTATGCTACTGTATCTTCGTGTGTTGTCTATGCATTTCCACTCGCATTGTTATGCTTGGGTGCTCTCCTGTGGGAGCGGCTTTCATTTTGTCCCTCAAAGAGGGTCAAGCTTTCGTTCGTCGGTCAAATCTTTCATCCTTTTGTTTTGGTGACTTCACTAATCATCCCCACGCTAGCATAAACAAAAGAAGAACACGCTTTTGTTCTTGTCTATGCACATGTACAGTGGACAGAAAGTAGACCTGTAAACCAAGGATTTGCGGGAGCACAAATCCCTCGTGGACAAAGGCCTGCCGATTTCAGTAGAGTGTGCTCGCCCGTAGTATACAGAGACAAAAGAAGGATAAGTACATGTAGGTGCTTGCTTCTCAAGTGGACAAAAGACATCCTTCCAGGCCCCGGGATTTACTTTAGTTTCAAATACAGGATCTGGGACTGAAGGACTCAGATTTGGGAATGAATTACAGAGGCAGAAAAAGAAATTGAAAAGACAAATTGAACTCCCAATATCTTTGGAATTATACAACTCTTGAAGACAAATTGTTATAATATGAAAGAGGAAATGTAGCTCTAAAACCTTCTCACAGAGGCAAGGGAGCGTTCTATTGAAGAAAAATCACGACTGACTCTTTCTTTCCATACTACACAAAAATTTGTAATAATTTTTTAATGATGTCAATTATTTCTGCAGTATTTCAGGTTCAGATAGATATTACAGCAAACTGACTACATGACATGAAAGAACAATCATTTCTTGATATTTGTTGTCGAGAACTCAATTCAGAACAGTCAATAGTTTCAAAGATATGGCAGTTTTAAATTACATTGTCAATCCAGTTTGCAAACTTTCTGGCGTTGGGTAAAAACGTCTGGCACGTTAGGGGTTTTGGGTCTGGCGCATTAAGAGTTAAAGTCCCGTGTTGTAATGTAAAACTTGTGGCCTATTTTTACCTAATGTTGAACTCATGGGCCTTCTTTGCAGGTGTCCATGAGAAATGTGTGTTACAGAAAAAATCAACTCATCCTCAAGGGGTTATAACCTGCTACCGCACAGCCATCACTCCCCATGTGCTGTAAAACAAGAAATATCTGTGGGATGAAAGTTTTTGCAAATTGGAGCCCTCAGCCTTTTTCATGGCATTCAATTTGTAAATTGCCACCAACATTAAATGCATAATAGTGTAGACAATAACTTTCATGTGCATTTTAATTTTCCAAATCTTGGCTCCTCACAAAAATTTTGTGCATGCTAAATTTTTTTGTTTTACCATATGTACCTGTACATGTTCACTATTGCAGTGTAATGTACAGTGACATGTTGAGCAACGATCCAAGGCAAACAAGATGGAGAGAAAATTTGCACTTTATAACATGCATATGGAAACAAGCATTTGAATATACATGTAGCATGCATTATAAGGGTAAGAGGACTGCACATATGGCATTCCCAGACACCAAACTATTATTCAGGTATTTTGTTCTGACTGTGCTGCTTGTATAAAAACAAAACAGCACATATAACCACCTCATTCCGTTGCAGTTAATTATGTAAGAGTCTCTTCTGTATTAAAGTTCAACACCTGAAAGATGCTCTTTAAAGGGGAAGGCTAGGAACTGATCAGTGGGAATCAGTGGAAATGCTGGGAGGTGATTGTTCCAATCCTTATGGAATTCATTCAAGAGTTCATTGTATATCTATTGTTGTGTGAAATTGATTTGCTTCAGAACGGTCTCATATTCAAGTAATGTGCAGATTAATGCTCCGTCACTGACCAGGGACGCTAACCTGGGCCCCGTTGCTAGAAACTTTGCGTTTAAACGCAACTTGCAACTGATTGTCACTGGCCAATCAAAATCATTGTTGCATGCATGTCATCTTAATAGGGCAGACCCTGAGCCAATCAGAATGGTTGTTTCAAAATTAGCAATTATTTGCAATTGATTGCAACTTTCTTGCAATGGGGCCCTGGAAGCATTAAACTGCGCATTACTTGAATATGAGACCGTTCTGAAGCAAATCATTTTCACACAACAATAGATATACTATGAACTCTTGAATGAATCCCATAAGGATTGGAACAATCATCACCCAGCATTTCCACTGATTCCCATTGATCAGTTACTAGCCTTCCCCTTTAACCCGTTGAGGACGAGTCCCGAGTATACTCGGGCAAGAGTCTATGGGAAATGCGTGTTGTAGCAAAATCAATCCGTCCTCAACGGGTTAAATATGATGGATAATGTTGCAGCTGACACTTTCAATAATGGGGATTTTACATGTCAAAGTTATGAGCTATGTCAGAGGTTGTACATGTAGAAGTACTGGTACAAATGTAAACCATGTTCAATTTTACATGTTGGATTCTCTTGTGTCAAATAAATTTGTTACCATTTCTCCAATTGTGACCAAATCTGGGTCAGACAGGCAATTTTTCGATTTCCATGCGCTGATACCATGTACAGGTGCTGACAACATCAGAAGCTATATGAAGTGACATGTTAAAATTTATGTTTAAGGACTCCTTTGAGACGAGCAACTCTGAGCATTACTCAACGTTTCTTTCATTCAGCCATGTCACAGCCAGATTATAAAGGGTGTACTCACTTGAGTTCGAAAGACAGGTACTAGTCACTTATTCTTCAGTCTGAACTCTAGGTAGTATTACTGGTAATTATTTCAAGCGTCAGTTGTCCCAGCTTAGTTTTGTACCAAGTTGATTTAATACCAAATTAGTTACAGTGATATTCATTGGCCACTGTGAATGCCAAATGCAGGGAATAATTTCCCTTAAAACTGGATCAGAACTAGTTGATGGAGAGAAGTTTTGAACAACATGATGCATAATTCGATGCAGTGAGTTTGCTCCATGAATGACATTTTGTATTGCAGTCATGCCCGTAAATGCTGTAACAGAAAAAAAAAAAATCCCTGAAATCTGTGTCAGGAGAGTTGGTTTCTTGGAAAGATGCAAGAAATTTAGTTTTGAGTTTTGTAGCTTTTTTTTTTTTTCAAAGCTTCATTCAATTTATTTCTGTTTCCCCTTACAAAATTAAACCCCTTTTAATATTGCACAAACCTGGTTGGTCTTGTGCATCGTCTATGAAGATTATAGGATCTCATGGGGAATTGGTTAAGATGTGGACAACACAGATAATGCTCTTAAGTGAGTAGACATAGAGGTCTGTATGATCAGCTTGCTGTGCATACCCTTCATAAAAAGCTGTCCAGTCCACATGACTGTAGCCTTTTGCCAAGGCCCTCTCACTGTATGGTGGTGAACTAATGGGGTAAACAAAGCGAGCCCAGCTGGGTGTGACAGCGCGAGGGCCTTTTGAGACCTGATTAGCATCCTCATGTTAGCGATATTTTGCTTCCCGATTTTTGGGGCCAGAATTGACCGATCTGCATGTCTGTCTGCCAGAGCCCTATTTACATAATTATGGTGAATGCTTGCCTCTGACCTCCACGGATGGTCAGTAATGCATGGGAACGGGCCCTAATGCCAGGACGGAGGATGTCAGTGTTGGCAGTGCACCATACAATTGGTCGACCATAACCAGTAATATGATTATTCAGTAGTGTTCATGGGGTCATGAATAGAGAGTCATGTGTGAAGCAGATCTCAAAAGGCCCTCACGCCGTCCCACTCAGCTGGGTCCGCTTCGCTCACCTGTTGTAGTCATCATACAGTGGGAGGGCCTTGACAGAAGGCTAACATGACTGTTGCAAGAAGTTCTCATTCAGATGGCACTTTGCAGTAGGGTATTTTCATAGCAAGAGTTGTTATTAAATCTTCCACCTTTATTTTTCTTTGTTTATGTTTTGTTCTTAAGGAATATGGAATTTATTTCCTAAGAATGTCCTTGTCCTAACATTTGAATTGGCCATCATTATGTTAGCGGCCGTATTAAGCTGTGAGACCAAATTGTGCTTATAAATCCATGTCGATGAATCATGAGTACTGGTACACAATTTGAAAATTGTAGATTGTGCTTCTGTGTTTTGTTGTCATTTTCTATTGTTCAAGTGTTTATTTTCAGTAACTTTTAAGATAGAATGATTCCATTATTTTTTTCTCTGTACATGTCCCCACCTCCACCTACCAGTATCACCATTGATACCTGTAGCATGCGGATGAAAGCAAAATGTAGAACATTTTATCGTGATGTATATCTATGTCTTTTCGATGACTATTTTATTTGCTAGGGGGGGGGGGGATATGTTACGTCAATAACCCATTCCCTGGCACTGCAGCCTGGGATCGGAGGTCATGCGCAAAGTCTATGGTGATTCCTGGATCTCACAAGGAATGATAGGATTGAATGCATACATGTACTATATATGCATATGATGGTGTGATATTTAGTACTGACATCTTTTCCTTGGGAAATTGGCATTGAAAAATGACTGTATGAGGTTAGTGTACTTTAGTCAATCTGGTTTGCATAAATCAGGTGAATGCACTTTTGGATACCTTGTAAGTGATTCTGTGTACATAGGCAAATGCATTGCCCTATATTTTTTCATGCTTTGTTGAGAACTCTGATCAGTGAGGTCAATTTGCTGTACGCTGCATGGACAGTTGTTATTTTTTTTCCTAGTCTGGCTTCCAGACAATTTCTTGTATTTATCATATCATATGACATGATACCCACTGTTCATCATATTGCATTATGTGCAGTGTAAATAGCTGTTTGGTCAGGCATGCACACTGTGTTTAAACAGGTTGAGGCGTGGACAGGCACAATGGAACACAGTGAACAATGAATTGATCGGGTACATTTATTACCCCATTTTAATTATCACTTTTTATATAGGCACCTTTTTTTTTGTGCTGTTTTCTCCTCAGGAGTCACATGATCTAGTTAGTCACATGAGCAGCCCGTGCAGATTATATTCACATAGATTTGTATCCTGTTTTATATAGGCCTTTGTGTAGTGTTTAAAATGTGGGTGAGGGTACCTCATCACATTCTGAGTTTGGACCATATTTAGCAGATGCCTGGAAAAAAAGTCTGAAAGCATCAACACTACGGAGCTCCCAGCTCACAGGTGATACACTGTTAGTTGTAGATGCTACAAGTCTAGTGTTTACCTACTGAAGACGATATGATTAGTCCTACATTTATTACTTTCTCTTTTTTTTCTTCAATTTGCTGTTTCTATCTACTCTTGAAACTGGGTACCGGTAATGCACATTTGTGTTATGTATGTATATATATATATATACACACACACACATATATATATATACATATATATATATATATATATATATACACACATATATATATACATATATATATATATATATATATATATATATATATATATTTCACATTTACCGTTCTGTTCATCATGCTTATTTTATGTTGACAAAGTTCGAGACAAGATCGATGGTGTTATTTCTCTGTTTGTTTAAATGATGTCTAGTGTATTTGCGTTTATATTTTCAGGTTCTAAAATTGCAGTATAATAAATTGTGATCACTTTGCATCAATTGGCAGTCATATTACTATTTTTTTTAATAAACACAATGCAACTAACTACTTTGTATTAGCGATTCTGCAGCTTGTTTTTTTATTCATTCATTCATTCATTCATTCATTCATTCATTCATTCATTCATTCAGTGGGACGTAGTACATGTCTGTGATAATTATAGGCATTTTTTGATTAATTTCAAGTGTATCAATATTATCTTAAACGTTATCTCGCATGAACCATGGGCTAGAAACGATTGCACTTGCTTTCCGTAGGTCGTCCGCCATTTATCTTGCGTATAGGGAACGCCGACGCCGGCGGCGTCTTTTTTTTTCCCGTACCACAGCGAAGCAGGAAACCAATGGGCTTATTAATAGGGCCTATTCATGAAAAAGTATGGTTTGAAAGAAGACGCGCATGCGTACAAGCGACTTACGTACGCAGGCTAGTTGAGGCGAAGCTTGAGGCGAAGCTGAATTCTCGCAGCTAAGATCATGGACTTTGGCAACTACACTGAATGTGAAATTCCCGTAAATTTACAGGTATGTATGCAAGCCCCATTCCATTCGCTGACCATGCTGACGGGGTTATTATTTTGCAACGTTGTCAAATAACTCATAATGTAAGCAAGTTCTTGGTATATGGCTAATCTATTTTACGATTTATCATAATCTATCTATGCTTAGATAACCTAATTCAAATGTGCACAGACATAGAAAAAGATTTGTTTCACAATCGTGATACGTTCAACTACTCATTTACCCTGTGCTAAAATCCGCATGTCTGCTTCGATCCGCACGTGTTATCGCTATCGCTCAAACTTCGATCGCGATGGCGTGTGTGTACTTATGTGGGGGCTGAAAGACCACGCAGCACGAGCAGGCATGAGACAAACCAAAGAGTATGAGAAGCTACGCGTACGCTAAGAGGGCTCACTCCTATGGAAGGCCATCGCCGCCAAAACGCGTGCCAAACCATACGCATACATGTCAGAACGTACGCATGCTTATTTCATAACGTACGCATGGTTCTTTCATAACATACGCATGGGACACTTGCTATTATTTTTCAATGAAATTCCTAACGTACGCATGCTTCTTTCATAACGTACGCGTGGTTTTGTCATTACATACGCATGGATTCGGAAAAAATGGCACACTCTCAGACAGAACCAAGCGTATGTAATGAATGAACGATGCGTACGTAATGACAGATCCATGCCTACGTTATGACGGAACCATGCGTACGTTCTGACATGCACGCATATGGTGTTAACACCCGTTTTGGCGGCGATGGCCTTCCATACTATGGAAGGCCATCGCCGCCAAAACGCGTGCCCACTCCCCGCGATTTCGCGTAGTACGCTCATGGGCGAAATACGGACGCCATTAGCTTACAGACCGATAGAGGGCGTATATTACGTGATCATAACCTGATTAATAGTACATGTAGTGATTTCTGTCTCCCTTTCATCCCCTCCCCCTTTTTAGGGGGCATACAGGGGAAGAGATGTACTTAGGACCTCGTTTCGTCATACAGAAGTATCATTCCTGTCTAATCATGAAATGCATTTCAAGAAATGTCATTTATTTTTCAATATGCAGTTCCACGTTTGAGCTAAAGTAGCCCGAGAGAGAAAGAGACAGACGGCGTTTGTCAGCTCAAACACTAACTTTGAAGGACTACAGATTGCAAAGTAAAATCACCTAATGGCATTTCTTCAAATTTGTTTTAACGTATCGACAGAAAATATACTTCTTGTGATATTTTGAGGTCTGAAACGCAATTCTACCGCTTGTCTCGATCTCCTTAAAATGAAAGGAAGGTAGGGTTCGCTCCATAGGCTCACGTGTTAAGAAGCTGGCGCTATTATTACTAAAATGGCTGCCGTTGGGCTCCATGTGGGGCTCCATGGCGTATTATATACCTCATCCTCTCATCTGATTGGTTAAAAGCGTAGTCATGAAAATAGCTGTGCCCCATTTTTGATTTACTGTGCCGGTGTCATTTTTTTTCGTACATGGAAACGCTGCAGGACATGAATTATTCATAAGTTGAGCTGAAAGACTGAAATGCGCATGCGCATGGACTTCAGACAATGAACGCCACATTCACATGATGCTGCAGCGAGCTAGCTAGCTACTAGTACCTGTGTATGAGTGTGTGTGTGTGTGTGTGTGTGTGTGTGTGTTGCGCACAATGGTTGCGCATGTATATGTTCGCGCGTAAACATGTCACTGCACTCACGAGGTGCGTACGATCGAACAATATCTGCGACCAGCCCCAACGTGTGTAATTTGTGTTGGATCACAAACAAGCGACAGTGCAGCAGATATTGTTCGATCATTGTCTCAAGTCCATGCGCATTTCGAGCTCTGTGAAATACCTGGGTGTATGGCTTGATTCTCGTTTAAACATGGAGCATGGAAAAGCATTATATCGACCACATGCAAGTCTGCTTTTTATAAAAAAAATGTTGCAAACTTGCGTCACATTCGTAGATATTTGAGCCAGGAAGACGCTGAAACTCTTGTTCACGCATTCATTAGCAGTAGGCTTGATTATTGTATATGCACATGGGTTGCTGTTTGGCTTACCAGATTCACAGATAACCATCAAGCTTCAGCGTGTTCAGAATGCATGTGCGAGACTTATGTCCAGTTCGTCAAAATTTTCACATAATTATTATTACACCTGTTTTGACGAAGTTACATTGGTTGCCAGTAAGGCAGAGAATTGTATTTAAGATTAATTTATTTATAAAGTACTGCATGGTCAAGCACGTGCATGGTTATTTATCAGAATTAATATCAGTGAAATCACATTTATATTCGCATAATTTACGAAGTACACAGGATAAGTTGCTTCTAAAGCAACCTCGCTTAAAAACAAAAGTAACTTTGGGGGATTGTGCCTTCAGTAATTACTTGTGCTGCTCCAAAACTTTGGAATAAATATTACCTGAGAAAATGAGGAAGCCCCCATCATTTGCTGTCTTCAAATCTTTGTTAAAGACTTAATTACCTTTTTATTCCTTGTGAGATCCAGGAATCACCATAGACTTTGCACATGACCTCCGATCCCAGGCTGCAGTGCCAGGGAATGGGTTACTGACGTAACATATCCCCCCCCCCCCCCACAGCAAATCAAAATGGAGACTAACATCACAATTGATATATATATATATATATATATATATATATATATATATTCATTTTTTGTTGTTGCAAAATCTTAATACAAATTATGTGATCTCACAAAGCCTATATACAGCCAAAAAACCACACACAAAAAAAAGTGTCATAAAAAAGAATTCAAAATTACACTTTCCCGCTGCAGAGTTGTTGCAGAGCTGCCATGTGCTTGCACTCTGATGCCAAAAGCTGATTACACATTATGTACATTACTTGTAGTTCAAAACTTTTTCACATACGAGAGGTGCCCCATGTAGGTCCTACTTCTCACGCTCCCAAGTTCACTCCACTCTCCCCATGTGGGCAATACACATAGAATGTCGGATAACCATGTCTCAGGAATTAGCCTTCTCATTTCTCTGCGCTGTTGTAAAGATATGAAAAAATCTCTCTCCTGCTTGATAATACATGTACTCATGAGATGTACACTCTCGCAATATCGCCATGCGCGTGGTTTCGAAAAGATGATAAAGAAGAAGAAAGAAAGAAAGAAAAACAACAACATCAAAACGCGTTTGTACCGCGGACAGGCTAGGCATATACTGAGTATTCACCTCTTTGGGACAGGCGCACCATCAAGTGCGGCCGCGATAGTCAAGCGCGCTGCGCAGAGTAGAGACACCATAGAGCTGTATTTGCGTATAATAGAGCTCTATGAGAGACACCGCATTGGTCGCCTCGGCCTACTACTGCAAATAAAAGCGCATGCATTGGATCGCATCGACTGATCGCATCGTGCATGTGCGCGCATGCCGCGCATGCGTTAGTGTACTCGCTGCATGCAGTGGTCTTTCATGGTACTGTACAACAACGTACATGTTATGTACCAATACTACCATGTACGATGAAAGGATAGTGCACGTACGTGCAGGTAGCGTAAAGGTGCTAGGTAGGTGCAGTGCAGTTAATGATGCACAGGATAGAGTGTGTTAGTGAAGGTGCGGCGCGCTCGAGAGTATTGACAATTATAGTGCGACATGCACGAGGCGCAGCCGAGTGCATGTTTGCAACCGTTGTCAATACTCGAGAGTGCGCCGCACCTTCACTAACGCCACGAAATAATCCTGTGCATCATTTGTTTTATAAAATGGGTCGAAAACTAACAGCATTATTCACGTACCTTTGTGGGTCAATACCAGTCAGCTACCTGTAGCACTCGCTCAAAAGTCAAGATGTCCGAAGAGTACAAGAGTATACGTACGCCACGTGTTATGCACAAGAAAGGCCGCCGGCTGTTGTGGCAGCCCGCGGCCCGAACTAGAAGTTGTTTACAGGATTGACAGCGCGTATAGTAGCACGTGACGCACTTGTAACAACTGATTGAGTGCGCACTGCTAGTGTAAACATTGTGACGTACGTCAGGCCAGGGAGGTGGAAGAGAGACTCTTCTTAGTGCATTTACTAAGAAATTAATTCACGCACACGTGACTCATTTCAGCGCTTCCAATTGGCTACATTCTTGAACCCATTTTATAATATAGGAATAACGCATGCCGCGGAGTTGTTAGCGAGTATGCAGTGCACGAGAGGTTTCTTCTGAGCATGCGCACGCCACACGAGCCGGAGGCGAGTGTGGTGTGTTCATGCGAAGAAGAAACCTCGAGTGCACTGCATATCGCTGAACAACGACGGGAAAATGCGCTATTCCTTTTATAAGATGGCTAAGTAATTTCAAACGCGAGGTGAATATACCTTGTATGAGAAAGAAATAATGAAATAAATCCAATATCAAAGATTTTGAAATTGTACTCACCGTTGGAAAATGCCCAGAGTAGGCTTTGTCCGAGATTATCCCAGCTTGTGTTGAATACTGTAAAAGTGGATATTTTCGCGTGACTAATTTTTCGCGCTTGGCCGGGTCGGAAGAGTTTGCTTTTATTTTCGCGCTAGTGTCTGGTTGCGCGAAATGCGCGAAAATTTCAACCGTGGATTAGACAATTTGGGTGCGCGAAAATCCCACGGGCGTGAAGGGATAGCAAAGAGATTTTCCCCAGTGACTGCTAGAGTGCGGAGTCTTCATACGCCCTGTACTATTGTTTTGTGAGCGCAAGGGGAGCTTTGGATGACAACGAGGCGGTACAACGGTAGGCTCACCCCTCGTGCTAACACGCTAGCAAACGAGCAACCGAGGAGCAGCCAAAATCAAGTGCGTACACGCGTAAAAGTTCAGAAGTTCGCGTAATACGCGCTGTAGAAATGTACATAGTACGCAAAGTCCGCCATTGTTTAGTGACCTATGGCGGCCCCACCGAACTAAAACACAGTGGAGTGCGTGTTCACCCAGGAAATACGCAGCCACCAAAACTTGCTACCACCACCATTTTGTTCGGGCAATTTTTCCTTATATGGAGTGCGGGCTGTGTCTCCGAAGCGCAATTGACCAAAATTTGTACAAACGTGCATTGTTACGTCATAATCACTAGCCACTGGACGACGTACTCTTGCTTGCGCGCGTACCAGTGGCCCAGTCTGACCGCGCCTAAGCGTGCACTCCATATAAAGAAAAATTGCCTGAACAAGATGGCGACGCAAGACGGTAATTTGGCTGCACGGTCTCGTGTATGTTGGGAATAGGGACACGCATTCCACTATGTTTTAGTTCGGTGGGCGGCCCCCATGAAATCACTGACTCCATTGTAGAGTCCGCCCTCTAGTGGTGGGGAGGAAAAAAATCTCTTTGGAAAACAAACAAGGGGTAACCCAAGCCAAAAGAGCGTTGTATTCCATGAAAAGTAAAATTTTACCTCTCCTCCTTCCAATCGACGTAAAACTAGAGCTATTTGAACATCCTGATCATGCCTATTTTGCTTTACGGCAGTGAAATTTGGGGTTTTGAAGACCTCGCCCAAATTGAAACTTTCTTTTGTAAATATTGTAAGGAACTTCTTGGATTACATAAGCGAACTCCGAATTGTATGGTTTACGGAGAAATAGGTAAAGATAGATTACAAAAAACAGTGACCCTTCGGATGTTAATGTTTTGGTTTAAACTGGTTAACAGTAATATGTCAAAGAAAGCGCATGTTTTGTATAATTTTCAATATGTTTTATCGGCGAGGCAAGAACATTCGATGACATGGGTAATTAGGATAAAAGAAATATTCTACAACTTAGGTCTTACTGCAATTTGGAACAGCCAAGCATCACATCTCACTTTAGCTGGCTTTAAGAGTTTAGTTAGTATCAGATTAAATGATATTTACAAACAAGAGTGGCATAGTAATGTAGACAAAAATTCTCAATGTTTAAATTATCGAATTTTTAAGCAGGATCTTCATTTTGAAAAGTATTTTCGACACCTTAATGATTCACAGGCAAAAATTTTATGTAAATTCCGTTGCGCTAATCATAAACTGCCAATTGTTTCTGGAAGATACAATCAGATTCCAAGAAACGAAAGATTTTGTACCCATTGTAATGAAGAGAAAATTGGTGATGAATTTCACTACCTTTTTCAGTGTAGACTCTTTAATGAACAAGGAAAGAAATACTTAAAAAAATATTACTGGAAATACCCAAACACTATGAAGATGGATCAATTGTCAAAAGAAAACAGTCCTTTCAACTTAACCAAGTTTTGTAATTATATAATGACACATGTTTAGATTATTAGTATTTTTTATCCTTTTTGCAAATACTACATGACTTTTTTACAGGCTGTGCCTTCTTTACAATTGATATATAACTTATTTGTCTTTTCACTCTCTCTTCCTTTTTTCTTCCATCTCTCTACTTCTTCTTCTTCTCGTTCCCGTCTCCATATTTCCTTCATTCTTGTTCACTTAGCGTATGAATTCATTTCCGTATGTCTTTGCGTTTTTCTTTTTTCTGTTTCTATTTTCTTTTTTTTCCTGAACCGAAAGTCACTCGTATATCTTTTGTTAATTCACCAGTCTTGTGTCCTCACTCTCCCTCTTCACCTCCATATCCCTTCTCTCTCTCTCTCTCTCTCTCGTCATATCCCCCTTTCTTTGTTTTGTTTTGGTTGTTTTTTTTTACCATATATCGTGTATATATTGTATATTTCTGTAAATTTTTTTTCTTTTCATCAATCGCATTTCATTCTTATTTTTTTTTATAGTTGTTTTGTACACTTTTCAGAGTTATTTGCAATTATTATTTATTGATATTATAATGTGGTATATGTTTTTCATTGGATCCGATACCCAGAGTTTGGGTTGTGAGTAAATAAACTTTCAAACTTTCAACTTTCAACTACTGTAAAAGTGGATATTTTCGCGGGACTAATTTTTCGCGCTAGGCCGGGTCAGAAGAGTTTCGCGTGTTTTTAATTCCGCGGAATCAAGACATCACGCACAGGAACGTATGGCAAGCAGAAATATTCGCGTGTTTTTATTTTCGCGCTAGTTTCTGGTTGCGCGAAATGCGCGAAAATTTCAACACCGCGAAAATTTCCACTTTTACAGTAACTCCATTGTAGAGTCCGCCCTCTAGTGGTGGGGAGGAGAAAAATCTCTTTGAGATAGACACTTTTCGCGAATGATCACGTGGTACGCTTTGACCAATCAGCAAGCTGGAAATTACTTAGCCATCACAATGAAGGACGGACGTATTGTACGTGTGTGCATATTTATATTATATTCTTTGCATTTTTACAGCATGAGCGCGCACGGGGATGGGATGTCGAGGACTTGTCGAGCAACAATGACCACTGACAATGTCTCCACTGTTTACGAAAGAATGGACAAAGCATTTTGCCTATCAAAATGCCGACAGTTGATATTCCCCTTATGGCACGGAAGGCACAGCGAGTCTTTTCTCTAGTAGGTCCTAGGTTCTATCTCTCGTAATTACTGGGCCTGGTCGTTAGCAGTTAGCTAGCGGATGATCCTGTCACTCTCCGATCCCTCCTCACCTACCTGCGCTGTGCACACACAGACCGCCGTTCGACCGTCGTGACCATGCCTGTAAACTCTAATCTAGTTTATAGGCGCTAGGGCTTAACGCAGGCCCGGGGTCCAAGATCCAGGGACCAACCAAAAAGGCAAAGCTACAAGCCAAACATCGATGGTTGTTTCTCACCTTCTCATCATCCTATGCAGCGAGTGCAGTTTGAGGTAAGTTAGATCCATGACGGAGTATTTTTTTTTTTTTTTTGTAGTAGGGCCTAATGTTAGGCCTAGATAGAATCTATATAAATAGAGAACGGTCTAACACTGAACAGTAGCTAGATGTTTCTAGGCCTAACAGTTCCAGACTGTCTAACGTTAGTACGGTAGATTCTAGACTCTGGTCTCTGGGTCTGAATCTGATAATTCTTCAAGGCCAAGCAGTGTTAGGCCTGTGAGTGTAACACTTTAACTGTTAGGCCTAACGTGATATAATATAGGGCCTAGGTCCTAACGTTAGTAACTTATAGTGTTACTGTTAGTGTTAGGCCTAACTGGTTAGGCCTAACTCGGTCGTAGGGCCCGCCCCACTCACAAGCTCTGCTTCTTGGGGACTCGGGTTCATTTGCTTCATGTTCATTCAGACATTAACTGTTAGAATACTGTGACTATTAAACGTTAGACCTAAGTTAGTCCATCGTGGTTTTCAATAGGCCCTAGGCCTAACAACAGTTGAATTGAAATGAAAAGATCCTAGTTAGCTCTAGCGAGTAAGTGTACCGGTTTGCGGCCGCTTAAGGGTTTTTCCACTCTGAAATGCAAACGTGCAGATTGCTCTAATCCAGGTTATATCATAGAGATTGTCCACTTACCAATACACCATATTGTCGCCATTGCAAGACCAATGTCCATCCCGTTGGTCAAAAAAGACCGCGACCGCGATCCGGTTTAGCGCGTTCCGGTTTGCGGCCGGGGTGTTCTGGTTCGCGGCCGCCTCGCGCTTTTGGGTTTTGTCCAGCGCAAAGTGACTTGTTTTTTTCCATCAAGAATGAAACATATCAAACTGTAAATGCTATTTTCCCAATCTATAAATATTAGTTTTGATTAATAAAACTATTTCCTCAAAATTTTCCCCAAATTACTGATTATGAGCCATTGACAATTTAGAAGAGGAAGAGGACTTCAAGGAATATGAGGGACAGCAGAACTGAAGATCAGGGACAGCTATGAGGCACGCCCTTACAAGTCATCAAAGTATATGGATGCATGATCTTATTTTTCAATTTACTTGTTTTATTAATAAAAAAATATATTTTTGTTCTATTTCAAATGCTTTTCTATATTATGTAATGTTTCTCCATTGCTGTTTATTGAATCAATTATAGAAGTTTTTATTTTAATCTAGAAGCTAGTGTACATCAACATTGCCAGCATTATTTTATGCTTAAAAACATAAATGGCCCGTTTCACGGTTAGGCGCCACTTTTCATTTTTTTCAGTTTTCAGTCTACTACACAGAATAAGAGCAGATTCATTAAATGTTTTGCTATGCATATGTTAGACCCCCATGGGGTCTACCTCCCATAGCATAACGAAAATGTAACTCCAAAGCATTAGCTCACACTGAAGCAAGATGTGCCCAAATCTGACCTACTGGGTGTCAACCTGGCCAACATCCCTTTTTGGCAAACTTTGCCATTCTTTAACATATCTGGCTTTGAGTTAACTAAACGTATTTATGTGTAGTGAATGAGTGGCCATAATGAATCATATCAGAGTCAAAAAGTTTCAACTCCTTTTTGATTAATTTTTTCCACCCCAAAATTCTCTTGGTGGATGTGACATTGTCCGTTCACATTTAAGCATCTGCTTATATGGGTTGTGTAAGTAAGAAAACAAAGGCAAGTCTCAGGAAAATAATGTAAAAGTGAAGTATAGCTTTGTATGAGTAACTGTAGAAAGTTTGTGCTTCAGTTCCATCTGATGAAATGACAGTAATATGAAAACAAAATTTAAATGTCCGTTCACATTTTTGTCACATCCACCAAAATTTTATATAACTATAACTTGTTAATGGTTTAGCTTATTTGTAAAATTTTTGCATAAATCAATGACACACAGTTGGGTGTCCATCCCTCCAAAACAATTCAGCATTTGAAATTCAAATGCTTTTTTAATGTCAAATAACATGGTGTCCGTTCACACATGTCACATCCACCAGCCTTTCTTGTCAGAAACACATTTTGGTGTGCATCTCATTAAATACTGGCCTGATTGACTGTGAATCTTCAGACATTTTAGACTCTGTACTAAGCTTACAAATGCCATTGATACTGACATTGCTATGAAACTAACAATTTTAAAAACTTCGAGAATGCTTGAAATGCCCTGGTGGATGTGACATTTCCAGATGTGAACGGACATTTCAATGAATACATGTATTACATAAAATCTAGGGACAACTTATTTTTTGGGGACAAAGTATGTTTAGATCTTTAAAAGTATGTCATTACCAAGATATCTAGATATGAGACACCCACTTTAACATCATATTCACCTTAATTTTACATGGAAATACTTATTCACAGTGAGAATGTAGCATGATCTTGTCACTGTACCTGTGAAAGCTGATGTTCTACATATTTTAATCAGTTTTCCAGATGATTAATCTCATAAAGGCAAAAGAATATAAATGTTATTTAATTACATTAATTGAACCTTTGCTGCACCATGTATTTGATATGTTTAATAATGATTAAATATATGGTGGATGTGACATTTTGGGGTGTGAACGGACACAGAGTGTATCTCCAAAATGCATAGCATTTTTCAGCATTAGTTCCCTAATGCGCTACCCTGCAACAAGACTTGAACACAGTGTGAAATGATCCACAACCATTGGCATGGTTAACTAAGATTGAGGGGTGAAAAAAAAATTGGTTTGTAAATTATTTTACTGCAACTGATCGAACAATTAGCCTCCAACATATCATAAACACTGGTTATGCAGTGTTTTAGTAGTCGCCATGACAAAATCATGGGCATTCAACTTGGGTTAGATTCCAACCAACTATCTCCTAATTTACTGGTCTTGGTTACTAGACAGGCTACAGTACTGTAAGTCCATAGGGGCTAAGTATCCACCAGACTACCAAGCTTCTGCCCGACAGTACAGGTTCTTATCCTATAGCAACAGGTAGGGAAAAGTGGGTTAAAACTGATCTCCTAACCTTGGCTAATCCCATCTCTGTAATAAGTATACAAGTATGTCCCAAGATTTTTCTGTAGTAACACAGGATAGGATCTGGTTGAAGCTAAATAGGCCCCTAGTAGTTTTCTTCAGAATCCCTTACTTTTCCTGAAAAATGTTAATGATTTTTTTTTTTTTTTTTTTTGGGGGGGGGGGGGAGGAGGTCCATTGTTAGTCAGGTATAACGAATGCAGGTGCATGGGCAAACTGGACCACTGTGGCATATCAATAACCCTTATTGAAGATCAGATTAATTTTGTGTTCAACGTCCATACTGTCGGTTTTTAATAATGAAACAATCAGATTTTGGTAAAGGAAGTGATAATTTAGTTAAATGCCTTTGAATATTTTTTTTTTTTTTTTTTTGGGGGGGGGGGGGGAAGATATAATTGGTATTTGCACACACAACCCTATAAAGACATGACCAAGAAGGAAACAACCTTTGGTAAATACTGCATGCCCAGTGCCCCCTGCTGAAACAGCCTTATACAGCCAAAAAAGTGAAATAAGACTTGTTATTAAAAACATAAAAAAAAAATGAACAGTCATTAGCAAACAATGGCTCATATTGGTGATGACATACAAGTAGAAGAGGAGGAAGGGTGGCATACTACAAAGGAGGAGAAATTTTTTTTTTTTTTCAGAACACATTTGTATTTCAGTTTGTCAGTAAGTATGAAAGTTTATCCTGTGAGTTCACATGTTCACAAACTAAGGCAAATTAGAAATGTGATTTTTACCTGACATGACAAAGTTTCTTGAGGGAATCCTGGTAGGTGACGTATCGGAGCGTTAGTGTAGCTTTCGCCTGTACTATAGATTTTCAATGCATGTAATGAAAACAGGGCCATGACAGCATAATCTGCATTTTATCTATTATAATTAGGATTATAAATAGGATTGGTCCTTATACTACATGTAGGTTTTCACTTCTAGGTTCATCACAGGCAGAAACTAACTTAAAGTACGGTAAGACTAAGACTCACAGTACTTGTGGGCCTACCTTTTCCTTTTAATTCTATGGGAAACACTTACAGCAAGATTTTGCATATTTGGGATTCTGATCACAACAAAATGTCACATCCACCACATTGGATATCATTAACTGTGGGGAAAAAAAAAAACAAAAAAAAAAAAAACTTGAATGCACCGTTGCTCTAATGAAAACACTATGATTTGGCTGGTTAATGAATAAGGATGCCACAATTGCAGGTTAAAAAAAAATGTCTGTTTACATCTGATTTTGTCACATCCGCAAGGAACTTCTTGCATTCATACATTGTAACTTGAAAATATGTGGACCCTTGTGTGCAGTGATTTGTGTTCAAAAAATATGACTGTTCTACACTGTATGTTGTTCTTGCAAACAGAGTAGGCCCTACTGCTTAGCAATTACCAGTTGATGATAAAGATGAATATTTGGAATTCTGTTATAAATTTCAGCATCACGTCCACCATGTTGGATCCAATTTACTCTGAAAAACATTCAGAGTCCAATGAACATAGTGTACATGTTGTCAGCTAAAAAAAAAAAAAACCAACCTTGTACATATACTTTGATCGTACCGTGTATGTAAGCTGATAAAAATTTCAATTATGGTTTGAACTATAACTATCAAGTATAAATTTGAGAAGATTGAAAATGTCCGTTCACATCTTCAATCCGTCACATCCGCCACATGGGATTTCAGGCATCCATAACTTTTACAGCACATGAGGCCTTATCAGCAGTGAGTTGTGAATTTATAGAATATAGTATTCTCGGTAGTTTTGCATGCAAAATCATTTGTTATATGCAAGGTGTGTACAAAACAAAATACCAAGGAAATTGGTGTTCCGTTCACATGTCACATCCACCACTATTGGCTATTACTGATGTCATTTATGCTGGAAACAAAACTTTCTTGTGAAACATAATTTGTTTCTTAGTGTGAACTGACTTGTGCTGACTATTCTTTGGGTAATCATTTGCCTTATTACTGTTGTTTATTGGTCAAGGTGTAAAATGTCCGTTCACATCTGTTTCTTGTCACATCCACCATATCTTCCAGCTGAAATTTTAAATGTAAAAAGATGGACACTCACAATGTTAGTATTAAGTGTGTGTATGTGCCCCAACATAAGTATTATCTCCATGAAATATTACACATCCTGAATGAGGAAGTGTAAAACAAGAGAAACTTTTTGAAGTCATATACTCTATTTTACACTATATTTTTCTTTCAAAGTGGTACAATTTTCCGATAAATCCAAATAAGAACACAAAATTTGGCACCAAGTTTGCTTAAATATCACTTAATCATGTTACAGTTTCAAATTACCTGTTGGACACATAGTGCTTCAGCTCTGTCCATGACATTAAAGCACTATCTTTCAGCAAAATTACCTTCATCTCCAATAGCATCATTCATGATATTAGATATTGCAATAATAATTAAGCTCAGGCATTACATTTTCCATTAAATTCACATTCTTAGGATTAAAAAATCATGACATTCCATCTCTGAAAGACAACTTGAAATTTTGACACCTAGGTTGACAAAAAGTGGCGCCTAACTGTGAAACGGGCCAAATCAGTATTGAATTAAATTGATTGTATGTATGTGTGTATGTGTGTTTGTGTGTTTGTGTGTGTGTGAATTTTTTGTCTGTGTGGATGTATATACGTGTTTGTCAATGTGTGTGTAGCTGCACATACATGTATACATGTAGATCTATCTAGAGATCAGTAGTCTACGTGATATAAAACTCTAATTCATCTATATTTCTCAGTGTTTAAATGATGTTGATCTCCTTTTTTGACACCTGTTTTTATCAAACTCACTCATCATCCAAATGCACGTAGCCATCTTGCAATAGTCCATTAATTAAAGTAATTTCACATTTCACATTCACGCAACCAACTTTGTAATAAAAGACGTTTGAAACTTGTTTTGAATTGGACTTAATTGTTTGAATTGATTGTCCATAAAACTATGACAACATGACAACAGTCAAATAATGATCAATCAGAAATGCCCATTGAAGAAAGAACAGCTTGAACCTGGATCACCACCCAAATTAAGCTACTACCCCTCCCCCCACGCACACACACATACACATGGCAGGAAACCTGCCTAAATCTACGGCTCTGTTTGATATAGAGAAATATTTATGTGTTTGAATGTTTTAGAAATGTATGATCCAGAATAATATATCCATACATGTTAGTCACATACGTCTTGACAAATCTGTACGAAAGTTTGAAGTTCAAAGTACAGTGATGCACAAATTACATGGATAAATTACAAATGCACTGGACTGGATCCATAAAATGACCAATTCACAGATGAATACAAATGTGTGAAATATAATCCAGCATGAATGCTTAATATATGACGTGTATTGGCAAGAAATGAGGTAAAGTACTGAAAAAATTGTTCTTAAGAACATAAATATGACATGTAATTGCACATAAAAGCTTGAGTCTGTGAGGTCACAATATAAATTGTCAATCATTTTAAATAATACTTGTACACGTTGATTACTGTTCAAAATATAAAACAAAATTAATATATGCCAAGATAAGAAAGTTTGTGAAATTAAACGCTTGATATCACACAAACAGTGATCATGTTTTAACATTTGGAATGAAATTTTTTTACTGAACAGATTTTTTTTTGTTTAATAATATCGCATTCATGAGATGACACGGATGTATCCGTTTTGTGACCACCTCTGACCACCTAAACGAAATGTTAAGTTAAGGGTTAGGGTTAGGGTTTGGGGTTAGGGTTAGGGTTATGGTTAGTTTTGGGTTAGTTAGTTTAGGGGTTAGGCTGTCAGGTAGTCAGGGTGGTCAGGCGGTCACAAAACGGATACACCCAGATGACACATACTTGATTTACATTTCATTACAAAACTGACAGAATTCTTCCATCGCTTCTACATCTTCAACATTCATGCCGATGAGGTCAGTGCAGTCAATGTGAAACCATCTTGCACAGTGGCTGCACGACACCCAGTCCTGCTCCTCTTCATCGTCTGAAAGTTGACAATCTGCACAAGCATCCTCCCGGATGTTCACGCCAGATTTCTTAGACTTCTTCTTGGCTTCTCTCTCCTCTCTCCTCTTGCGTTTCCTTTCCTCCTCTGCTTCCTTTGCTTCCCTTTTCTTTTGTTGATACTGCCTCATTACTCTGCCTGAAATGGCCTTGGGCAGATCATCTGACGTTTTCTTTCGCTCAGTTCTAGTGACTTGAGGAAAGACAAGGTACTTATCGAGGCTAGGAGCAACAAAATCGCGACCTCTTCCGCGACCTTTTCTGGAGGTAGTGGAAGGCATGGAGGTAGAAGAGGAAGTGGACGGTGTTGAGCTGGATGTAAGATAGAAATATATATAATTATTGACCATATGAAGTTAATATGTAATTTCAAATAGCAAGTTCAAGTAATTTATCACAAAATGATGATTAATCTTCTCTTTAATTTTACGATCTATTTGCAAATTAGAATTATGTTATTGTAGGATAAAAGAACTCGAGTATAAATGTTAATACATATCAATTATTATATTTATATTATACCTCGAGGTGGAAGTGGTGGCGGGAGCAGCAGTGCTGGTGGAGGGCAAGGACCTCAAAGTGGGTGTGGAAGCGGGTGCGGAGTTGGATCTCGAGGAGGAAGTGGAGGCGTGTGAGGTGCTGGATCTGGAAGAAATTAGAATTGGGATAACAATATGGAACTATTATGTAATTACGAATAATATCAAGTAAAATAATTTGTCAAATATATTGATCAATGTTTGTATTCAGTGATTTATTTAAATGCAAGTTTAAGTTCAAATGATGTTATTGTGCAACACAAGAAATAAGTATCCATGTTACTAAACGAATTACTACCTCGAGGTGGAAGTGGAGGCAGGAGCGGCGGTCCTGGTGGAGGGCGCGGATCCCAAAGTGGGTGTGGAGGAGGCGGAGCTCGTGGAGGACGCGGACCTTGCAAAGGTGGATGTGGAGGCGGGTGCGGCAGTGGTACTGGAGGGCTTGGACCTCGAGGAGGAATTAGAGGCGGGTGTGGTGCTGGATATGAAGTAATAGAATTAGTAATATTTAGAAATTTAATCCTGTAACAACGAATTATAACAAGTACAAATAATTTATCAATATATACTGACATTCAGTTTTCTATTTGAATGCAATTTGAAATGTTATTGCGCAATATAAGAACTTTAGTATAATGCTGACATTGTGTATATTAATAATCATTACCTGGAGGCAGGTGTGGCGGTTGCAGGGGAAGCTGAACCAGGGTTTGCAGCCGTTGGTCTAAAGAGTTGGGACGCCTCAACCTTGTCACGCCTGTACCGCCTGCTGAAGGGATAAATGCCCGCTGCCCTGAATCCACTTCTAGCAAACTGTGGATCGATGTCGGACCATGCATCCGCGAAGATGGTTGCGAAGTTCATCTTCGTGATGTAGTGCCCCGGGTTTTCATCCATCCAGGTTTGGGATGCTCGCTTGTACAGCTTCTTCAGTGGAGCGAAGACACCGATGTCCAGAGGCTGCAGTACATGGGAGGCATGTGCCTCGATGCGATAAAGAATGATGTCATTCTCAGCACAGAAGTTGCCAACTCTCTCATCCACGTGACTGGCATGGCCATCGGCCAGTAGGAGGACTGGGAAATGAACTCCGATTTCCTTTAGGTATGGATGGAAGTGGTTGGCCAGCCACAGGTAGAATAGTTCGGAGTTCATCCAGCCACTTTCGGAAAAAAAACCGTAGAACCACTCGTCAGGGGCTCCTTCGAGAGGTTTCCAGTTCTTGGATGCTCGGAGCCCGGGGTAAATCAGGTAGGGTGGGCAGTAATATCCACTCGCCGACGCAGCGATGAGTGTCGTCAGGGTGGTCTTTGTGCTACTCTCGAAATTGTAGACAAACCTTGCACCCTTCTCGGCCAGAACTCTCTGCTTGACAGCACCCAAAGCGAAGCCACTCTCGTCGGCATTCCAGATCCGCTTTGGGGACTCGAGAATGCTCAATACATTCTCCTCTTCAAGATAGGAAGACAGGTCTTCAAACCATCTGTCCAACTTCTCGGGTGTCAGAATGGCTCTTTCTATGCCAAGGCCCTGGGGCTTTCTCATGGCCAACTCAGGATTCCTGGTCATGAACCTCTGAAACCAGGTTCTGCCAGGCCTTCCATCTTTGAAAGGTGTCTCCCGGCCGTCTTCGTTGACGATGTTTTGGGCCATCTTTATTTAAAAAGAAACACAAAGAGAAGAAAGAAGGAAACAAAAATATCATTAATGTCAAAATGAGAGAGATTTTTATTTTCAAAAGTTTTATCCATAATATGAACAATTCATATATATCTGTCACAGAAGGTATGCTTATTCTGTTTGCTACAATTTATTTCCATATTTTATATCATCATAAATTATACTTTTTACATTACTTTACTTATATTTCGAGGAATTATTATGTTTTATAAAAATATATATATATATTTATATATATAGAGAGAGTCGAATATGGAATTGATTTTTTTTTTTCAAAGCTTTAGCTATAAGCCTATATGTTTAAAAGTTTATTCAACTTCGTGATGTGCTGTGTATTTCGGCCGTAACCGAGTTTGGACATCTTGACCGCCCATTTGGAAATCCGGGCCTCCTCAGCCATACTGAAGTATGGTGACGGTCCTGGCTTGTTGATACCTTCGGGCCGTCTGCCCGTGATCTTGTCATGGATCGTGCTTCTCGGTATGCCATATTCCTTCGCTGCCTGCCTTTGGGAAAGCTCCCCTCCCTTGACTCTAGTCAGAGCCTCCTGAAGTGACTCGGCAGTATACCTCGCCATGTCTGAGGAAAAAAAAGTACTACTCTTTTAACCATAGCCAAAAAACAGGTCATTAATCATATTAAAGAAATCTGTTAACAACGCTTTTGTATCTCTACATGTTTCACTTCAAATATATAATTATACATATATATATGTATATACATATATATAATTATATATATAGATATATACATACATATATTTATATATATATATAATTATGTATATATATATATATATTATTCATTCCTTATTTATGTATATATTTATTTATTTATTTGTTCGTTTATAGTAATGTGTGTTGCCCCTAGTTAGGTTCCGAAAAAGTACAAGATACCTAAAAATAAAAGAAAGAAAAAAAGTCTAGACGCCCTAAAGAAGACGCCAGCCCGAGTCGATTTTTTTTTTATCAATAGTCTAGATGTAACTGTTGTTCTTGAAAATGCATCACATCTCAACTTTGTAATGTCATTTAGATCTATAATTTATTTATTTATTTATATATTTACATATATTTATTCATTTATTAATTTATTAGTTTATTTATTTACTTATTTGTTTATTGATCATATTTACACCCTTAATATTAGGCAAGCGACAAATACTGTAGGTCTTCAGATTATTTGATTAATGATCTTCTTTCCAAAGATATTCTTATAAAAATGTTCAATAAAATTAGTTTAGAGGAGACATAGACCTCTTATTGTAATTTTCTATGAAATATCTAGATTTAGTAATCTGCACTGTAGCCTAATAGTTCTCACATTTTAAATACTAGTACTTGCAAGCCGTTTGAAGGTGCAGGTACAGAAAATCAGAGTTAATTTGTAATAGATGTAAATGAAACGCAGATCAAAATCAAACAGTTCATTTAATAAATAAATAAAAATTATATTTATATCTTTTTTCGGGGCGCGGGGGGGGGGGAGATGACTTGAGCCCCAAAGCCCCCCCCCCCCCAATAAAAAATTGCCGACGAAAGGATCTAGCTAGAAAGGGTGTGGAGGGGGTGTGGAGAGGGAGTGGACGTGTAAAAATTCACACGTCATAATAGATTTTGGTTCATTTAGAAGATGGGGGTTCTAGATATCTTAATTTATTACTTTATTTCGTAAGAGATATTGACAAAAATTATTAATCCCCTGTTCCACCCCCTTTGATTAAAATAGATGATTCCACTTGGGGTGATACTCCTATTAATTATGACCGCAAGAAACTCGAATACGTAAGACCAAGGTATCTTGGTCTAATCTATACAGCCCGCGCACCTGTTCAATTTCTGTACGCTTATTTTGGCTGGCGTTTTACCCCCGGACGCGTGTTTTTTTTAGACGGCACAGATTGGGGACCCTATCCCTAAACCTAACCCTAATCCTAATCCTAACCCTAACCATCAAACCCTAACCCTAACCCTAACCCTGACCCCAACCCTAACCCTAACCCTAAGGCCAAAAAAAAAAAAGTGTTTGTTTGCCCTTAATTGTCAAAACCCAAGAGGGTCGGTAGGTCGTTTTTTTTTTTTTTTTTTTTTTTTGTGTGTTAATTCAGGGTACCCTTTTTTTCCATGTCAATGCACTCAAAACTCCAAGAGATTCATTCAAATTTACGTCTTGCCAGGGCCCGGTACGCGAGGCAGAAACGCTCACTGACAAACACTTAGAACGTTCATCTTTGTTAAATTTTGCAAACAGCTCCAAAAAAGTACCTTCCAGTGAGATGCTGGCAACTGAACTCCAAACAGTTTTGGTGCCATGACAGCTGGTAACGGATGCTGCCAAAGTAGCCATCTTGTGAAGGGCTGCACACTAACCCATTTTTTCTGCCGGTCCGACCTGTCTCTGTCGGACCGGTAAATGCCCCGTTTACAATTTTTTACAGGTCCGAACAGAAAATTTACCGGTCAACAACGACAACATAAAAAAAAAAAAACATTAAATGACTTGCAAACTTATTTCCTTGTTTTTTTATGGATGTACCCCCCCCATGTACATTTTACAGATTAATTTTTTTTTTTTAAACTGGCATTATTTATTGCACAAGAAATTTAAAGACAGGAAAAAATTTGAATGTTTGTGAATTAGTGTAAAATGGTAATGAACAAAATCAGATTGTATCAAATGCGTTTGTGACTTTTTCTAAACATCAGCGCACGAACTTGCTGCGTATACCTGCTCTTGGTGGTCAGTTGGATTGCGATGATTTAATGAATTAGCTGTGATATTTTCTGATGCACGGGATACAAGGGGTTCTTTATTTTTCTCCCGATAATCTCTTCGCATTTTGTGCATGCGTTCTTGAAAGGTACACGACATGCAGGGCCGAATTCGCAACCCTTTTTGCGCCCATTTCCACCTCAAATATAAGCGGGATTGTGACGATTTCATAAATTACTTCGGCTGTAATATTTTACGATGCACGCGCCAAAAGGGGTTGAAAATGCGTCCTTTATTTTTTCCCGATAAACTCTCCGAATTTCGTAAGTGCGTTCTTAAAAGATGTACCACACGGCCGCATTCATGATACTTTTTTGCGCCTATTTCTACCTGAAATGTCAGCGGGATTGTGACGATTTCATAAATACTTCGGATGTAATCTTTTGTGATGCACGCACCAGCTAGAATGGTTGAAAATGCGTTCTTTATTTTTATCCCCATAATATCTTCGCATTCCGTAAATGCGTTCTTAAAAGATATACGACACGGCCAAAAATCATGATTCTTTTTGCGCCTATTGTTTCCTCAAACTTCAACAGGATTGCGATGATTTTATGAATTATTATTCGGCTGTAATCTTTATGATGCACGGGCCAAAAGGGGTTGAAAATGTGTCCTGTATTTTTCTCCCTATAATCTCTTCGCATTTCGTACATGCGTATACGACACGGCCGAATTTACGATCCTTTTAGCGCCTATTTCTACATCAAATATCAGCGGGATTGCGATATTTCGTCAATATTTCGGCTGTAATCTTTTGTGATACATGCACCAGAAGGGTTGAAAATGCGTTCTTTATTTTTCTCCCGATAATCTCTTCGCATTTGTGCATGCGTTTTCAAAACTATACACTGCATCAGGGCCGAATTCGAGATTCTTTTTGCGCCTATTATTGTTTACTCAAATTTCAACGGGATTGCGAAATTTTCATGAATTACTACTCGGCTGTAATCTATATGATGCAAGCGCCAAAAGGGGATGAAAATGTGTCCTTTCCGCGTTCTTAAAAGGTATACGACACGGCCGAATTCACGTTCCTTTTTGCGCCTATTTCTACCTCAAATATCAGCGGGTTTGTGGCGATTTCATAGTACTTCGGATGTAATCTTTTGTAATGCACGCACCAGAAGGGTAAAAATGTGTTTTTTTTATTTTTCTCCCGATAATCTCGTCGCATTTGTGCGTGCGTTTTGATAACCAACACGGCATGAATTCAAGATCCTTTTTGCGCCTATTATTTCCTCAAATTTCAACGGGATTGCGTTCGGATTTCATGAATTTTTATTCGGCTATAATCTTTTATGATGCACGTACCAAATGTGTCCTTTATTTTTTTTTTCTCCTCTATAATCTCTTCGCATTTCGTACATGAGCTTTTGAAAGGTGTACGACGCGGCCGGCCGAATTTATTATCCTTTTTGGGACGATTTCTACCTCAAATATGTAAGCGGGACAGCGATGATTTCATGATTTTTTTTTCTTCCTAGTATTTAATATCTCTTCACATTTTGTGCATACGTTCTTAAAAAGTACACGGGAGGGCCGATTTCGTGATCCTTTTTGCGCCCATCTTCATTGTGAAATCATTCTGAACGAATGAAAATATTCATTTGTGAAATGACTGTGTAAAATGAAACTGAACGCAATCAGATCCATTTACTGTATCGCTGAATATCGAATATGTTTTTACTTTTCTAAAAATCGACACAAGTAAATTAGTTCTAACATGTCAACTGCCACGCTGCTGCGAAGCCGGGGACGGATCGTGAGTAAAATGACCCAGAAATGCGTGCGCTTCTAATTCTATCAATGCTTCTTGTCTGGCATGACCGCCGATCGCAAGCAAACGAAAAGCAGTTACACTGTACATGCTTTGCATTGCATGGCATGGCAGTGCGTGAGCAGCGCCAATGCGCAAGCTAGCGCGAATGTCGCCAGTGTGCAGCCCTGTTCTAAGTGCATAATAATACACCTTGTACATGCATTGATTGGATTTCGTGCGCGTGCACGCATGTGAGCCAAAAAGGTAGCTACATTGTAGCATGCAATGCATGCTATAAAACGTAGCCTGTGGACCGACGCGGCCCGACCACAATTACGACGGGTCGATCAGATGAAAAAAAAAAAAAAAAAACATTTTTAGACATTTTTTTATTCTTTCTCTAGCTTAAAATGGATAATTTTGGGTTCAAAACCATTCACAAATTTGTAGAAGATGAAATTTGTGGAAAAAAATAAACTTGAAAGAGCAAAAAAAAAAAAAAAAAAAAAAAAAAAAAAACGCGACCCGAAATTTCCGTGATTTTCGGTCGATCGGTCGCGAAGGGCAAACAAACCATTTTTTTTTTGGGCCTAACCATAACCATAACCATAAACCCTAACCCAACGTTTTTCCCATAGGTTTAACACGCGCCATGCCCCAATCTGTGCCGTCTTTAAAAAAAAAACGCCCCCCGCTCTGGACGCGATCAGTGCCGTATATCACGGCACTGGACGCGATATAGAGCAAGCGCCCTCTATGGTGTTCCGGTTCGCAACCTCCCCCCACCGACCGTTTAATTTCCTTCAATTCGCGATTCGTCATTTTCAATGTATCGTCCGTGGTGAGTAGTCATCACATTCTAACCCTCCTCTACGATCAATATTTCAACAAGAAAACGACATATAAGGACATGACAGCCGTCTAGCTACGTCCAGAATAGTTGACTTACGTGTTGATAATACCTGGAATTCAAGCTCTTGCGGTGAACACCTTGGTTTCCAAGAGATTTTACAGCGACTAGACCTCGCACTGCTGTTAGTCCCAGGTATGATGATGTTGTGCAGGATATACTCGCGAACTGGTGCATGGCCGCGAAGTAGTGCACATACTCTATAGAACCAATTAGCCTAGGGTCTAACTGTAGGCCTAGTTAATAGATGCTCTTATTGTTAACAAGTTACTTGTAGATCTAACCAGGGCCTACCTAATAGTTGATGATAAACTCATTAACGGTTAGACATCTGCACCAGACAATTGGCATTAACTGTTGGGCCTAGGCCTATATGGCCATACTAGGGTCTAGGCGTCTTAGGCCCTAGGTCTAAACGGCTACGCTAGTGTAGGTCTAACGTAGGTCGTTAGATCTAGTTCCAAGTGTTATAGAACCGTGTTAGATCTAGGCGTAGGCCTAACTGTTAGTTAGGCCTAACGTTGGGCCTAGGCCTAGGTAACATTGTTATAGATCTAACATTAGGGGTCTAAATGTTAGAGAATCTATCTAACATTTTAGAAGTCTAGATTTTAACGTTTAACGTTAGAGGAAGAGCCTAACCAGTTAACGTTTAATAGATCTAACAAATGTTAGGCCTAGTAACGTTAATGTTGTTAGATAGAGTCTAGGCTCCCTCATGAAAAAAACAAAACAACTAAAAATTCCAACAATATCACGTATCTATAGCTAAATACATCAGTAATCATCTGTTTCATGTGAGCATATTTATAAAACAGCTAAAATGCTTAAATTATTGGGAAAAGGGGGAGTATTTTGTGGCAAAATTTACATGAACAAAATTCTGCTAACGATACACCCAATCGCAATCGATAATTGCTTAGTAATATATTTCAACTGCGTGCCCGTTGCGCGCTCTGAATTGTCGGTCGGCTTGGAATTGTGTAGCGACCCCGCGAGATTGCTACAAAGTCACAGGGCAATATCTATGGGGCCGGTGGCGGTGTCGATAGCATCGGCGCCCGTAAGTCACTGCTCGCTGACACTTACAATTAATTTTGCCGTTTGATCGTTCGCTGCCTCATTGAGTGTATATCTATGGAAAATTCATTAATACAGATAATTGATTACCTTGGATGAATACTTGAACTTCCATAAAAACTTGGATATTCCAGGTATTCCAGGGTTCAAGTTATGTCTGGTTTTATAAAAAGTATTTCCGGCAACTTGATGACTCATCATCACACACACGTATGTAGAGATTCGTCAGTGCATGCCCAGGTTATGCACAATTGACATGTTGTGATCTCGGATGATCGCTGTGTGTCCTTGTGTGTATGTCGTCGAGGAGTACATTCAGGGGCTTTTCTTGGTGGGGATTTCATCATTCAGTATGCCCAAACAGCATGAGAAGACAATGAAATTAAGGCCCCCCCCAAAAAAAAAAAAATATATATAAATATATAAATGCCTCAATGAAATATTTTGAAGAGCTGTTAAAACTTATATTTACATGTGAATTTATGTTATTTACTTAATCTTTTTCATTTTTATTTTTCATCTATTTTTTCTGGGGGCAGGATGGAGGGGGGGGGGTGCAGGGACATTAAAATAGTTATTTTGTTGTTGTTTTCCTAAAAAAAATATTACAGAATTGATAATAATAAGAGTTTTATCATGCTTTCTCCCCCTACCCCAGAGTTGCTCCAGGAGGTGCTTCCAAGTACACTATCAGAGCTACATGTATATGATGGAAATATGTTTGTCTTCTTATGCAGATTTTCAATAGAATCCTTGCCTCTGCAATTAAAATAGTGTATTTAAAGTAATATTGGTGTATTGTGTTGCATTGTGCTCCCTTATGTCATAAGCCTACATGTGTTATCTTACATTTAGTTCTTCTTTTCGATGAAAAAAAAACTGGATTGAAAAAAAAATGAAAGCAAAAATAAATAAGTAAATAAATAAATTCTCTTCCATTTTATTACCATCTAGAGATAATAAAGAAAATGTTGCATGTATTTCACATAAAATTTTATGACTACAAGTTCATGGGCATCAAATTGATAATAATAATAATAATAATAATAATCTGGATTTATAGAGCGCCTAATACATCAGTAATGTCTCTAAGCGCTTTACAGATGTATTATTACCCCGGTCATCGCATTCATGGCTTGCCCGCACGCAATGTATGTACAATCAGCCGGTTTTCTAAGCTATTCAAATTTATGGATGTTTATTTCTGGAGGACCTATTCAATTCAGTTTATTTTTTGCAAGATAAAAGCAATGAATGTACGTCTTAACAATAAATTATAATACATACATGTATAAAAAAATCTTGTGGAGCTTTCCATAAATGTTAAAAACCTGTCAAATTTGGATTGCTCTGTGACAAGGTATTCCACCAACCTGTAATTAACAGATTGACTATAATACTAGGAATCCAGTTTTCATACGTGTCATGTTGATATGTCGGGCAAGCCTCGGGCAAGCTTACAGGTTGTCAAGAACAACCTTGTTAAACAAGCATTCATAGACTTTGAATATAATGTGAGTAAACCAGTCTATTTTATGAGTACTCTACATGTACATTCATTAACTCAATAGACTGCTTCAGTAATCAGATTCTATGCCTATCTTTCAAAAGCTGTTCTGGACAACCTGAAAGCTTGCCAGACATAGCAACAAGTAATGCATGTAAACTGGATTCCATGCATCGGGGATCATTTATGAAAAGCAGGTTAATGGAATAGCTTGTCACTAGGTGCTCAGAGAAGAAATGTGCAACGTATGATAAGCCGTCTATTGACAAAACTGAATTGTTTTTTTTAATATATTTTTAACCTGCTGATTATTTCCTTTTCTGTGTGCACTCCCTGTTTTGTATCTAAAGGGTTTATGCTGCAGTATAAAATTTATTATGCAATGATGGCACCATGTTGGGGCAGGATATATTATGTTTGCAAATTCTATAATGCAGTTAAAAGGTGGAGAGGTGGCACATGGATCTGCTAGAATCATTTGCATGGTGAGTTGGCAGATAAGGTGCTCCTCATAATTTGTTAAAAATCTGAACTATACCCCCCCCCCCATTAAAAAGATAGAAAAAGACTGCCATGTCCTACAGGCTTACAAAAATAAGTTTTTAAAAGGCATTTTTTTTTTATAGAATGCCCCCCCCCCACCTCACCCCCAACACAGATTTACATTATGAATGGATGCAGTGCATTAGTGGTATTCAACTGAACTTTTCGCTTGAATTAGGCATGAATGTACATTTTGTTATTTGAAATAGAGTTTACACATATTGATACTAGTACAAGCATGTTTGTTTTCATATTTCCCTCTCCATGTAACAAAGAGCCAGTTACTCCTGAGTACCCAGACATGTGTACATGATGAAATTAAATCTTCAAGTTTTCAATATTCATGCTAAAAGTTTTTTGAAAAATGTCTTTGATAAAAGGGAAGATGGAGTCTTGAACAGCATGTATCATTAAGAGATTTGAGATTAATCTCCACATATGCTATTTAATTTTGTTTTTCTAAATAAAAGTTGTTCTTTCTTTTGTAATCAATTCATGAATATTGTAACCTTGTGTTGTATCAATTACACTTATACAGTGGAAACGCAGTATAATGAAGTCTTTGGGACAATAAAAACTACCTTGTTACATAACGTAGCAGGAATCTCATATTGTATCAGATAAAAATAGAATGAAATAAAATATAGAGAGCTGTGACCAGAATATCACTGTGTTACATCAGGGCCCCGTCTTACAAAGATTTGCGATTGATCAAAAGTTTCAAACAACGATTCTGATTGGTTGATAGTGGCTATGTTGAACAACATGTGCATGCTACAATGATCTTGATTGGCTATTGCCATTTTGAGATTTGCAATTCTTTGTAAGACGGGCCCCATATCTCTTCACACTGAGTTTCCACTGTACAATATACTGCATTTACTTGAATTTTAAATATGACAGTGCAAGCCATTTAATAAAATGACTGACACATCCACTAACAGCTCTCTCGTCAGCAGGTCACACATGCATGCATTTTATCCATACCTTATTACCTGATGTAACTTTATGTGATAACTATGTCCTCCAGGTACAGGTCTGTTACCAATTCTCCAACAGTCATGTAGAATGGTTCTTGGGTACTGTGATACGTGATTCGGAACTCCCGCTCCACCAAACCTTCAATTTCACCATTATACAAACTCTCCACACCAGCATCTTCCCATCGGTGTAATATTGGCTTCCCAACCAAGTAGTTCGGATCATTTACAGTTTGCAGGATGTGATTGCCTTCTTCTTCTTCGACAGGGATTTTTCCAATCAATTCTGTCAACTGCTCTGGTGAGCACTTTGAGAGTGCAATCTTCTCAAGTTTTTTCCCTAACAACTTGGTTCGAAATGCAATCTGCTTACGTAGCAAGAGGCAGGCCCTTGTCTTAGAAAGACCTTGCATGTGTTGTCCTACTTCCTCTGCTGACCATATACCATGTTCAATGACATGATCTACCAGCTCCTCTATTTTGTCCCTCTCTTTCTCTTCCTTCTCTGAAAGCTTTTTTTTTTTTTTTTTTTTGCTTGTCCCGGACTCTTCTTCGAACTTCCTCAGCATAATAGGCTTTTCTCTCCTTGTCTTCGACTCTGACCGTCTTGCCGTCCTTCACAGCCTGTTGTATGAGCACCTTTCGCTCCCTCTCTGGTTTACTTTCGAGCCAGTGGCGGGTCTTGTTGGCCTTGAATATCACCTTTCCCTCAACCTTTCCAAGGGACATGTTTGGAGCTCTCTGTAGTGTAGCGTCGACATAGGCGAAGTTGCGCTCACCCGAGATGTTGGTTGATGAACAGGACTCTGCTGCTTGTGACACAGATGCTGTTGGTGCCCAAAATTCACCACCAGGAAGTTGAGATGACAGTTGGCGGTTGATGACTGTTATCATTCCTTCAAGTAGGTTGGATAGGAGATTTCTTACATCCTCTTCATCATCTTCGGGTAATTGAATGAGTGATGCCCAGCAAGAACCCTTGAAGACATCCTGACCAAACACAGTCCGTCCCTCCAACATTCTCAGTGGGTTGTCTTTCCAGTTTTCGAGGGTGTTTCTTGCCTGCACAAACTGGTTATTCGTCTCAAGGATTGGCCTGTCCAAGTCTGCCATTTTCTTCCATGGTTCCATGAAAGGTCTTTTACAGCAGGCCAAGGCACCTTAACGGAGTCCTGGATGTATTAGTCCATGCATTCACGAAAGCTTTCTGCAAATTGTTCTGCGGACGGAGAACCTTCGTAAAATACTCTAGGATACCATCTCCTGAACAAAAAAAAAAAAGAATAGAAGCATTCTTACACAAAATATTAAACCTATTTCCAACCCATCTTGGAAGACTGGATGGTAATCCCTTATCCGATAGATACGTTTTTAGGGCCACATTATCCCCACTAGCTGCATTGTTGAATAATTTGTCTGCAGCTCTTATCACTGCTTGTGTGCTGCTCTCTCCAGGCTTCTGGAAGGGCATAGAGCCCTTTGGGGCTGGCCTTTTTGCTTCCTCCCAACCATCCTTGAATGAAAAAGCAGTGGCGGATTTTAGGGGTGGGGGCGCACATCCAGCCTGTTCCCCAGTTTTTTAGAGAAAAATATACATTTTGCCCACCCCCCTAGTTTTTTTTTTTTTTTTTTTTTTTTTAGAAGTGAAAACCTTTACATTTTTTGCTAGTCAGAGAATATTGGAGGAAAAGTACACCCCGAAAAAATCTGACAACCATTTTTTTTTTTTTTTTTTGCTCGTAAGAAAATTTCTGAGATTTTGGTGTCTCTCTATTTCTTTCTCTCTCTCTCTCTCTTTTTTTTTGTAATTCATGTATCTAATTGTTCTGCATCTGTAGATAGATTCATGAACACTGGAATTTGGAATACTGACCTGAAGGGAATATGACACTTGTCTAATACTACTGGAGAATTCCTTCCCTTCTTTTGTTTGAAGTGGCTGGGACAAACTTTGGACCTGAGCCTTTAAGTTATCAATGTTACGATGGAGGTCATCAATGTAGTCGGGTGCGATAGGGGTTTGTACATCATGTAGGGGTTGTCTTCTTTTACACATTTTCTTAGCATTCCTGGCTTTTTCGCGGTCCAGTCTAGCCCGGTACATTTTGCACCTTGTCAAAGCTTTTCGATGCTGTGATGTTAGTTGCCTGTGCCTGGATTCTAGTGCCCAGAACTTGCGCCACCACATTGATCTACTCATGTCAAGTCTCTTGATGTTCTGGATGACGTCTTTCGGTCGTCCAACTTCCCCGAAAAGGGCATAAATTGCTTGTTGTTTCTTGCTTTGCTTTCTTCTTTCTTCTCTTCTCCTCTTCTTGCAATCTTCCAACTTCTCTAAAAATGTCACTCTCTCTTCCTTGCTCTTCTGTAGGGATTTTATACCTTGCACAAGGTGGACACAATTTTCACATGAGGTAGTACTCTTCTTTGTCATCCTGGGACTGGGATCTTTATCCTTGCATTGAGGAAGGTGGAAAGCCGACCTCAGGAAATCATCAGTGGCCTTCTTTTCACCCTTATTAATGTTCTTTTTTTAATTTTGCGTATTTTCCTTTCACCCTGTCCATTGCTGACTTCAGAGATACTGGATTGCATTTTAATTCTTGGATTACAGCTTTCAAGAGTTCACTGTCCAGGATTGATGTAAGTTTCACAATGATTTCATTCGTCAAAGTTATCTCGTGAACACGTGATGTAATATTAGATGCCGTGAGCCCTACCTCATTGCACCTCACACCTATGAAGCCTTCCATTGTCCTGTAGAATATGAAATGTTCAATTTCCTTGAACATCTTGTCCAAGTGTTAACCAGTTTGTTAGCAAAATAATTCTGAAAGGTGTGATGAAGCAGAGTCATCAAATCATAGTTTAAGTTCAAAGTAAAGTACAAAAAATTACGTAAAAGAAAATGAAAATGGGGAAAAGGTGAAAATAATAGCAAACCTTTCTCACATTCTGGCAAATAAATATGCGCATTACTTCAGACAATATCCACAACATCAAAATAAAACTGCATGGACTAGTCAACATGCAAATCAGTGCACCACACTCAACCAAAGATATTTTTCTACTCCATCTCTCTCTCTCAAAAAAAAAAAATGGAAAAAAAATAAATACATTTTTTAAAATGCAAAGACATGTACTGTATACACATGTCACAACAAAAACATGAGAGCAGTCAAATAGATTCTTTCTTGTAGTTTTGTTACAAATTTGCAGTGACAACTGCACTTGATCTCCCACTCCCACGTCACATGCCAGAACTTCCTATTGCCTTGGATGGTAAAGGCGGACAGGCCACACTGCAGATGGAATAGCAGTGGTTCTGGTTGGATTAGATGGTTGGGTCATGCGATGTTAACTGGCAAGATCAAGATGCATCTTTTCTTCCGAGCTTGTCCAAAAATATCTGCAAAAAACAACAACATCAATGACGGTTTATTGTTATGTTTCCTTTGCAAAGAGCCAACAATGCTATGATTATTGCCAAGGCTTAAGGACAATGGCTGGAGCCAAAGACAGGGTGATTATGTTTATAATCAAATTTGTTTCATGATTCAGGTGCACGTATCAAAATGCAACAGTCACAATAATCACTATCTCATTCAAATGATTGGTTAGTAAATCATAATTATTTTGAGAGTCACTCTATCACAGTGCAATAGAAGTGGAAACTCAACTAATAATAAAATCATATAAAACAGAAATAATTGAAAATGAATATGGATGTTAGTAGACATATCTTACATACATGTGTATAAATTATCACTTCCAGAGAGCTACTGGGATGCTGCAAGAAAAGTGATTTTATCCCATTTTCATTTTGGGTTGAAGGGTAATTTCATACCAATTAAATAATAATGATAATAACAACAGGTAACCAAAGCAGTTACATTATTATTACCCCGCAATCACTGGATTCAGGACTAAAGCCCCTTTCACAACTGGTGGTGCAAGTGTTCCGGTAAGTTATCAGCTGTAAGGCCTGTTCAGAACTTCAGATATGATGAGAAATGACTCCCCCCCCCCCTTCCCATTTTATTGTTGAGATATGGTGGAACAATTAAATCACCTTGCTTACAGTAGGTCTGTATGAATGTGCATAGGCCTACATAATGCAAACTCAAATGTATATATATATATATATATATATATCAGCACTTGGACAAATTAGTTTTACACAAATTTTTAAAGACTTTGATTGGTCCACTCCGTTTTGCTGGCAGCAGAAAAGGAATAAAAAAAAATGTCTGCATTTTTTTTTGGCCGCCTCCTCAAATCAAACTGACTTGAACACAACAAATGTTGTAAAGCTTTGTGGCATACATGTACATGGAGGCCTACAGACCTCATAATCTGATTCTGAACAAGCCTTTAATAGTAAAATGCAGTAAATTGATCAATCTACTAAATTACTACGTTCTAGCTTAGTTCAATAAATTTTGATTTTTTTTCTTTTATATAAAAATAGAAGTAAATCCTTATTTTTATCAATAAATAAATTCAAAATTTGCAGTTGGAATGCCCACATCAGTGGCGGATCCAGGCAGGGGCGCAGGGGATGCGCGCCCCCAGGCCCAGTAATCTGAGAATCGTACATTCAACATGTAACCGTGTTACATTGATATACCTAAATTTAAAAATTTTCATTTTTGCGCCCCCTCTATTTTCAATTTTGCTCTTTGCGCCCCCTCTATTTCCAAATCCTGGATCCGCCACTGCACATGCATTAATCAATTTGTCTGATGAAATATATGACGGGTCCTTTCATCATGTTCATAAAACATCCCCCCCCCCCCCCCGATCAGCTAGTCACAACCTCCAATAAGTCTGAGTGAGACAAAATATTTACAATTTTTACATGTAAAGTTAAACTCTTTTTAAAAGTAAAATATGGTTACGAGTCATGAATTCGTTCATCATCTGATTCTGAAATCTGATCATTTATTAATATTTGTGAAACCATGAAATGAATTAGCAAGAAAGAATTTCAGCATTATTCTGAACATGCTGAAATAGTCCAAACTTTTTAAATTTTTATTTACTAACTATGCATGCTAGGTTAATGATTTAGGGTTAAGGGATTTCTTATTTGAAGGTTTGGTTGGGTATTTGGGGACTATATCGCAAATATGCCTTCGCCCAACGTACGTGTTCATCCTCCCAAATCATCACCCATTCACTTGTACATAATTGCTTAGCACGTAATAACCCATTTAAAGGTATTAGCCCACATTTGTAAACCTGCAGCAATTGGTCTCATAATTAGCATGGAGTTTGGGTATGATTGCAGTAACACCTGTGCAAAATTTCGTTCCAATTAGTCCATTACTTTCATAAAAATAAATGAAAATGCACCGTAATCCGTATGCATGCGTATAACGCTCGCTAGCTCCGGTCCACGTACGTGTTACATGTACAATGTACGTAGCTATAGCCCGCGCTCGTAATCGATTTTGGGTCGGGTTGACCCGGTTTGAAAATTGATTTTAAAACGATGATTTTCTGTCTGTTATCGAATGGTATAGACAAAGAGCGACAGGTGAGGTATGTTACTGTTATAACTTGTACTTGAAGTCATATTGGACCTGTTTTATGCAGTTTTGATTTTCGTGGGTTTGTAAATGTGGGCTAGTACCTTTAAACACGCACGGATTTTGTCCCGCACGCACGCCCTTCCTCGATCTTGACCCCCAAAATCTCCAAAATTTGGGTGGTGAATGGGTAAGTTTCCCGCCATGTAGTTTGAAAGCGCTAACTCTCGCAAGGAAGGGAACGATACATTTGAATCCATAATCACTTCAGCTTTCATAACATACCAAACTTTCACTTCTATCTTGGTGGATATATAATGCATGTACGGGAAAATTTCACTTACTAGTGAATTGAAGCAGATTTTGACCAGCAGAGGGACCCCTCGGCTCTGGAAATCTGCTCGCAGTGTGTGACGTAAGTGTTCATGAGTTGATTCGTGCATGTATTGTAGGTACAATAGGGTAAATATTACTTAAGAAATAAGAGGAGATTCATCCGCCCTTCCATATGGCACATACACTCAAGATAGGCAGCGATAGCACATTCGCGGCTGCAAGTAGGTCGCTTGGTTGACAGCGACGTTTCGCAGCAGCTCCAGCTACGTTCATGGGTGAGTCTAGACTTTAGGACTTAACATTAGACCTCTATGCCTACCATTCTACAGGTCTTTTAAACGTTAGACCCCTATGCTGTCCAACCAACCCGGATGCCGTTCGTTATTCCGAAGATTCGTTATTCCGAAGGTTCGTTGATCCGAAACACGCAAATTTCCTATAGGCCTAGGGCCTACCTAACGTTAGAGGTTCGTTAATCCGAACATTTGACACATGTGGCGTTATTCCGAAGATTTGTTAATCCGAAGGTTTGTTGATCCGAAAATGTAATTAGACCAGAATCTATGAGCCCGTTTACACCGACTTTTGGGCCGGCCTAAAAGTCGGTGTAAACGCACGCTGGCCCAAATGCGGTACCAAATTTGGACCCGCATTTGGACAAGCTCCGGAGGTTGTCTCGGGCCGGCCCTGGGCTGACCTATTCTCGGTGTAAACGCACGCTGGCCCAAATGCGGTACCAAATGCGAGTCCCGCTTCCTTTCCGCAGCGATCGTGACGTACCGGTAATTGCGTAATGTTTTGAGTGCTTCTAATATTGTGCATGCTGTCTTGTCTTGTCTTGTCTTGAAGGAGCGGAGAATTTCGTCCTGCAATGTCTCACAATGTTTCATCTCTGTAATTTTTTTTTCCTCTCTCCAGAAAATTTGTGCATAGGTAAGGATGGTGAGAAACTATGAAATTGATTTTTGTTGGGTAGTGGCGGTGATCCGTGATGTGACGTTATATGTGATTTGAGTTATCCCCAAATCCATATGCTCTGTGTCGGACAAAATTGTAATTACATCCCCAGGTATTTAGTTCACAGAATTATTGCATACGTCTACACAATACACATTTCCGGCGGGCGCGCTCCAATGAAATCATTGTTCACATGCAGAGCGCCGCTACCGTCAGAATAGGCCGGCCCAAATTCTCGGTGTAAACCATAGAGATGTAATTACAGCTCTATAGTGTAAACGCACACTGAGTAGGCCTACCGCAATTTGGGCCGGCCCTGGGTCGGCCCTGGGCCGGCCTAAAAGTGATCAGGCGGTGTAAACGGGGTCTAAGTTTCTAGGGTTCGCTATTCCGAAGGCCCGTAAGTTCGTTAATCCGAATATGAAATAAGGTTCGGTATTCCGAAGGTTCGTTAGGGCCTAATCCGAAAATGAAATAAGGTCGCTATTTCGAAGGTTCGTTATTCCGAAGGTTCGCTGATTCGAAAGTTAAATAGGGTCCGTTTTCCCGAAGGTTCGTTAATCCGAATATATGATAAGGTTCGTTATTCCGAAGGTTCGTTTATCCCAATATATCATAAGGTTCGTTATTCCGAAGTTTCGTTAATCCGAAAGTGAAATAAGGCTCGTTAATCCGAAAATTAAATGAGGCTCGTTAATCCGAAAATGAAATGAGGTTCGTAATTCCGAAAATGAAATAAACTCACTGTGATAATAAAAGAAATTGTAATGAGGAAAAAAAACACTGCTTGGATATTACGCAATGAAAATTCGATATTGTCTCGGGGAGGATACACGTGTATATTTTCAGCTAAAGCACGTCGTATTGCGTGAAGAAGTGGCGTAAACAAAAATCTTGATTTTGATTCAGTCTGAACAATTACTTACCGGAGCAACGGGGGCTGTGTAATTTTTCTATATCCTACCTTCAGACACCTGAACATTTTTAATGATAATAACAGTAACGACGATAAGACTAATACAGAGAATGATTACTACGTATTGACACGACTAAAAAGTATCATTAATAGTATAGCAATGGCTATAATTATTGATGGTAACAATGATGATAACGCTGGGCAACTTTAATTATGCCTCCGCCACGAAGTGGTGCCGGAGGCATTATGTTTTCGGGTTGTCCGTCCGTCCGTATGTACGTCTGTACGTCCGTACGTCCGTACTACGTCCGTACGTCCGTACGTCCGTCCGCTTTCGTTTACGCGATAACTTGAGTAATATTTACTGGAATTTTACCAAACTTGGTCCAAGTATGAAGTATGATGGGGCAATTATTTGATTAGATTTTGGGTGAAATCAGCTAAAGGTCAAAGGTCAAAGGTCAAGGTCAAATCATGAAATTGTATCCGTTTACGCGATAACTCAAGACTGCATCAAGCAAATTTCATTAAACTTTGTTGGAGGATGATGTATGATAAAACAATTACTTGATTAGTTTTTCAGTGAAATCGGACAGAGGTCAAAGGTCAAAGATCAAGGTCAAATCCTAAAATTTATCTGTTTACGTGATTACTCAAAACTGGATGAAGCAGCTTTCACCAAACTTGGTCCAAGGATGATGTATGATGGGACAATTAGTTGAGTAGATTTTAGTGACATTGGCAAGAGGTCAAAGGTCAAAAGGTCAAGAAATGGTACAAATGTTGCAATTTCCCCCATATCTATGCAATGCCCCAAAGGTATTTTCTTGAAACTTGGTGTGGACATGTATTACTGCGTAAAGATTCTCCAGAGAGAGTTTCATGTCATAAGGTCAAAGGTCAAAAGGTCAGAGGTGAGGTGAAAATGTTGCAATATCACCTTTCTCTCAAATAGTTCAATGTATCTTCGTGGAACTTGGTAAATATGCATGTACTGACTGGCAGGGATTATCTAGGGAATTTAGGGGTCATGGGTCAATAGTCAGGGGTCAAAGATCAAGGTCAACTCAAAATTTTATTATGTCCCTCATATACTAGTATATGCTATGCATGCATTATTAGTTTCAAAACTTAATACATTGTACATGCATTACTTAATGGAGATTCTCCGGGAAATTTCCAGCCAGAAGGTCAAAGGTCAGAGGTTTAGGGTCAAAGGCCAGGTTTGAATCCCCCCCCCCCAAAAAAAAAAAAAAAAAATATATATATATATATATTGTACCATCATTACACTCTTTCTTCATACCTTGGAAATTACTCAATGCATAAACTAATAAAAAGGTCCATCAGAATTCAAGTAAAAATTCTCAATTCCCCAAATATGTGTACCTGCACTCTTAAAAATTATAGCAAACCCAGATCAAGACATTTCTGACAGACCTGTCATTTCAATATTTTGCCAGTTATGTGAAACTGTCATGGATTACACATTGTGAAGACATTGTACTATACACCTATTGGGAGAATCATGCATTATGGCGGAGGCATCAGTCGCCATAGCGACATTTCTAGTTATTACTAGATTCACAGTGAAAAGTGTTGTTGCCGTGGTATCAGCATTTCATATCAATCCGATAATGAAATGACCTGCATGCGGCAGGGGACCTAGGGCAATTGTGACCGTGCATCACAAAACGATCAAAAAGTCACACCCTTGATTTTATGTGAGGACTCAAAAAAGGTGAAATGGGTCAGCCAAGTCATTCTTGAGTTTTTTCATATTTTCTGAAAGAGATATCCTTCTACATTATTCTTAAGTTTGGGATCATAACATGAATGGGAAAGTGGGTGATAGTGCTAGTGCTATCTCACCACAAGCACCGGCGATAAAACCGAACTTGAAGTTGAACCACAGAAATAAAAAGTATGTAAATAAATAGGAAAAAATAAATATATAGTTCTGTGACTTGAACTAGTTGAAATAACGTCGGTGTTGGGAGTTGACCTAAAAAAATATGACGTATTTCCGGTTGCTGGTTCTGGGCTCGGTGGTGAATGTCGTCTGCTGAACCGAGCTCCGCCGATTGTGTTAGCGATTTACGTGCTTTTTCTCCATTGACTAACACTAGCCCCTAGGGATTATCATTTTCTTGATTTCAAGTTCGGTGCTGGTGTTAGCGTTGCCGTGCGAGACCCATATTCACTTCCATAATAGATGCACGTTTTACGTGCAAAGTCTATGCTAATGCAGTGCTAGTGATCGATAATTTTGATCGGTATCGCCTCTGACCGTCGGTGTTGGATGTTGATTTAACGCTGTTATTTGGGGGCTAGCACTAGCACTAGCACCGAACTTGAAATCACCCAGTGTGTTTTCAGCAGTTTTTCTGCAACCCATTTTGGGGAGAGAATACATTGTAGAATGATCAGTTAGACTGTAGAGTTCCCTTTTCATTTCTTGAAATCCTTTACACATTCTTCACTTTCAAGTCTAAAAACTTTTGAAAGGATAACTCTGCTACTTTGAAAGTTAGCAATAATCATGGACAGAATGAGTTTTTAAAACATGCTCAATTTCAGCTTAATCTGGTAATCCCTTCATTGTTGTTGCTCCTGTGGTTTACCTCCTGTTTTTTGTTCCTTTCATTGCACAGCTCGCACGACTTGTTAAAGATTAAGCGCTTGAAAAGACCCTGCACTTCAGAGCCTCATTTCTCAGTTCACATTTTTCAGAGTGTGTGCTTTCTTTCTAGTATTTAGATAGGTTAGGAAAGTCCATTTGAATTGAGTTATACATCATTTTATGCATCATCCTGATAAAAGGTGACTGGGACCCACCTTTTATTGAGATCGCTTTGTTTTACTTTGTTTTGCGATATCTCAGCCATTTCAAAACCGATCTTTATCAGATAAACTTTGAACTCCCCTTAGAATTGTATGCTCTTTATCATTTCATAAAGCAGTTTCTAAGTAACTCTCAAAATGTTAAATGCTGAATCCTCACCTCAACCGATACTATACCATCTCTTTAACCATGGCCGCTGCAGCATTCTTTTCAAATGGATGTATATGACGCTGCACATTGTATTTTCCATAATCATAACCGAGAAAGGTTGATTCTCAGGTTGATATTCTTTATATTTGAAGATGGAAGTTCGAATTATAGATCATTCCCTCAAATAAGATGCACAATCATTTCAACCGTCATGCAAACGCATTACAGCTTGGGGTTCGGGGCTGGGACGACGTCCCTACTCCCAGGCCTATGAAAATAGTTTCCTTTCATACAGAAATTATTGTTCTTATATTAATTATTGTATATATCTCGTTTGAACGTTCAGTGGATGTTCAAGCAAGTACGGAAAAATATTTGGAGTTTCGTGATTGCTAAACAGGCATCATAGTATTAAAACGCTAGACCACTAAGTTTTAGTTTCAGTGAGCCATAGTTGGAGCATTGTGTATTTAGTGATATAAGTTATGGCTGATGCCAGCGCTATTGTTCTATCAATATTTCTGCAAAGTCGTTGCTATAGCAATCACCATGCCCTATAGGGGAAATGTGACTTTGTATAACCAAGATGCTAATGGCAAACAAAGCTTTAAACTGAAAGAGATATTATCAGACACTTATGTCAAGTTTTTACATTATTTCATTATAAATACGTGGTAGTTTCCCGAACTTTTAAGTGTTACCATGGCAACATGAGAAGAAATAAGGGAATAATTTGGACGTTTATTGCAATAGAATAAGTAATTCCAGTACTATGAAGTGAGCCACTTTTCTTGAACAATGGTATCATATTAATGGAAACATGCGATTTTTTAATGTTGCCATGGCAACGGGAGAAGACGCCAGATTTCAGAAAGGCTCATTGCAAAATCTGTTTGAATATTTTAAGCCGAATGTGGTACTTGTACACAGTTGAAACAACTTGTTCATTATGTTGGCAGGAGAGAGAGAGAGAGAGAGAGAGGGGGGGGGGGGAGAAGAGCGCGTTCTCAGTAGCACGAACTATGAGGGACTAAAATGGGAAAATAAAGGTAATTTCTTCATTCTTTTTATAGTAACAAGCAGAAATAAAACTTACACTGTTTTGAACATATCCCGTTTTTTCACCTTAAAACTGAAAAAAAAAATGAAAGGGAGGAATTTCCTTCATAGCGGTTCACATACTATAATGGCCGTCGATGGGCTCTACGGCGTACTACGTCCGTTCACGAGTAAAAACTGGCGAGTAAGCACTTTAAGTGCCATTATCCCCAGAGATGGGGCAAGTTTGATATTACTTTTGTACAATTTGCTTCGAGTTTCCCTGAAATTTTAGTGGTTTTGTCGTTTTTTCGTTTACATAATAAAGTTCATACAAGGTGTATCTCAAACTGTTATTTTTACTGTTTTTGAGTCAATGAGGACATCATTTTGTAAGTTTGAAATCAAGTGCTCCATTCCATGCCCCACCTTCCCCATACTGTATAGTCCGGATCTTTGACATGCAGCGGTTCATTATGAGCTCACATCGTCCACCTTCATAATGGTTATTATACCCCCGCCAAACGAAGTTTGAAGGGGGTATATAGGAATCAGCGGACGGTCGGTCGGGCGGTCGGGCGGTCGGGCGGTCGGTCCGTTGCAAATCTTGCGTCGCGAACTACTTCCTCAGTTTTCAACCGATTCCCATAAAACTTGGCACAGATGTGTGCCTTGGGTTGTAGATGTGCAAGACGTATTTTTTGACAGTACCCAAAAGTACGTTGCCATGGTAACGGCATATTATGGGCAAAAATGGGTACAAATCTTGCGTCGCGAACTCCTCCCACAGTTTTTGATCAATTTTTATGAAATTAGGTACAGATGTTCATCTGAATATGTTAATGTGCAAGACACATATTTCCGCAGTGGCAAAAAGTGCGTTGCCATGGTAACGGCATGTTATTGGTAAAATATAGGGCAAAATGCTTCATGGCAAAACTGCTTCATCAGTGTTCTTCCAATTCTCATGGAATTCATATTGAATGTTTGTCTTAGGATATAGGTCAGCATGACACATTTCTTGAGAGTGACAAAAAGTATGTTGCCATGGTAACAGCTCACATATTATGAGCCAAAATGATGGAAAATTTTGTGTTGCAAACTACTTCCTCAGTTTTTGCCCAATTTCCATGAAACTTGGTACAGATGTGTGCCTTTGGTATGGTTGTAGATGTGCAAGACGCATTTTTCGACAGTACCCGAAAGGACGTTGCCATGGTAACGGCATATTAATGGCAGAAGATCAAGGAAAGATCTTGCGGATTTAACTACTTCCTCAGTTTTTTGACCAAAGCTTATGAAATGTTGTTTTGACCAAAGCTTATGAAATGTTGTTTGGCGGGGGTATAACCAGTCGCTGTAGCGACATTTCTAGTTAATTTTTAGCACTCAGAATCATGATTATAATTGGTGGTACGATAACGACCAATATAATGGGCAACATCTATACGTACATTTATTTTTATTGTACCAATATCAAATGACGCGGTGTGTCTTGTTTTCGTAAGGTGCTTGCAGTTATTCCCCTTTTTATTTTGTGTCTGTGTGTATGTGTGTTGGGGCTTGTATCGATCTTCTGGGGTATTAAAGTCTTATACAGAAATTTATTTCATACAGGCAAGGTATTCTAAAGGGATAATATAGTTTTGGTTGAGATGGGAGATTAAAATTTTAACTTTTTTTTTAAAACAATTAGGAATCACCTGAGAAATTCAAAAAGGATACAATTCTAAAATAAATTCAAAGTGTGTTGTATCAAAATTGGTTTTTGAAATGGCCGAGATATACGAACAATAAGTAAAAACAATGGGCAAAACAAAAGATTGGTCCAACGTTTTATTAGGATCCGTTTGCTTTGGATATCTCAGCCATTTCACAACCAATTTTCATCGTATAAACTTTGCATTCCTCGTAGAATTACGTGCTCTTTCATATTTCATGAGAAGTTTTTCATTATCTCACAAAAGAAAGTTGGAAACTTCAAGCTCCATCTCAGCCAATATTATACGATTCCTTTAATGTTGAATGCCTTCCCTTTTTAAGATGGTGACCGCGGCCACCCCCGCCCCGCACAAAACAAAACAAAAAATAAAAATAAAACCTTATGTTTAAAGAAAGTGAAATGCATGCAAACTGACAGCTCTGTTTTTTTTTTTATTACACTTCTAACAATGGGTATCCTAACTTGAATATCCAAACAGTACACCTCACTATGTGTCCAAAATCGGGTTTTACACAGAAAAGTTGTAGTTTCTTTTCGTACATATGAAGTTATAGACGTACATGTAGGCCTATATACATGCATTTCTTCTCAGAAAATGAATAATTTAACGCACATGTAAAAGACGTCGAGCTACTAAAGCAAGCATGTCAAGGGTTTATAGAAATTGAAAGAGATGAGAAATGAAAGAAATGCACTTGCTGTAGCAAGAAATGACGGGGAACAAGCTGAAATACAATGTGGGCCTACATTTAATTCCACTCTTTACAAGAGATTCACTGTTTCTGATGGATATAATAGCATAAGGGCGTATATTGCAATTATTATACTTTATCCTGGGCTTGAACCGAATGCAAACATGTCTCTGTAACTTTTTCAGAATCCTGCGAATGTTATACGACTATAGTGTCATGGCAAAGGCTATCATTATGGAGTACTATAAAACGCAATTTACTTAACTTTACGAGAGCTAGAAATTATACATACACTGGCTTACATTTTGTTATTTACCATAACGACATGAATTCCATGTGTTACCATGCCACACACAAAAAAGTGAAGAACTGCATCTAACTTCTCATTGCATTCATGCAAAACTAATTTCCTATAATGCTATTGACTGATCGGTAGGATAAGTTCGATTACATTTCACTCTTCACAGTGAAGCTTATTAAAAGTGACGTAGCATTTGTTTTCTGCTTGTTGAGTATATTTCATTTATTTGTTTAATAGCCTTTTTTCAAGACCACGCATGTGTGTGTGTGTGTTTGTGTGTGTTTGTGTGTGTTTCTTTTTTTTCCTGCTTGAGACATGTTAGAATGGCAGAATATGGTAATCATTTCAAATAATGAATGTATTTTCCTGACAATGATGAAGAAGTGAAGAAGGAGTCGGAGGGGACGAGCTCATTCCCCGGAGGAGAAAATACCTCTACTTTCATCATCAGTATACATGTACAATAGTGGAGCGGCATAGCCGAACAATTGTGCATTTTGTGATAAAAGCACCAAATTTCGTACACAGGTTGACAATCACGTTCAGATTAAATCTAGATATTGGGCCATCGTAAATAGCGCCCTCAACGTCCATGGTAGCCATTTTTCAAAATGGCTGCCATAAATACCATGTTTTCGTACATGCCGTCAATCCCTCGTTTGAGGCGAGACCCCACTTCAACGAAGCTAACTGGGGTGCTATACCCTCCCTAACGATTCTTCGTTTGAGAGTTGGGAGTCGAAGTATTTGTCCATTGCAAATTAACTCTGTGCTCAGGCGTGACAAACCTGGAGGCCAAGCCAGGGTTTAATGACTACAGCAGCTGTCGTATTACTTAAGAGCATGATAAGGATATCTGCCTGTGGCACACCATTCAAAGTGAACTCAATTTTCTCTATCCTTTCTTAAGTTTTCAATTTTACATTCTATTGGGAAATTCTATGGTCATCCATTTTACATTTCGAACGAAAAAAAAAAAATTGACCCGTAAATAACGAAAATACAGGAATAAGAAGTAGTGCATTGCCAGTTTGCCGGTGCTGCTCACTGTTGGGGATAAAGTACAAGCCGTGGATGAGTTGGGGAGGTGGGCTGCAGTACAGGAATGGTCTGTCTGCATACGCTGAATGTCTACACTCACACACACACACACGCACCATGGAGCTACATCCTAGTAGCCCATGCCAAAACCAAAACAATCTCCTCCTCTCGCGGTGCCCCCCCCCCCCCCCCCCCCTGTGGCGCAGTGGCGATGACTGATGCTTAGATTAGGCCAGGGTCAAGAAACAGGTGTTTTATATCTTTGGTTTTTAAGTCATTGATTGCCAAGATATACACTGGCATTATTTACGGGGGTGTAGCCTCTTCAAACGAGAGATTCGCGTCATGAAATTTGCTAATTTTAGGAGAGAGAAGTAAACAATATTTTGGTTACAAATGGGAAATTACATTCAAAATAAATCTAGATATCGAGCCATCGGAAATAGTGCCCTCAACGCCCAGGGCAGCCATTTTTCAAAATGGCCGCCATAAATGTCATTTTTTCTAAACATTTGCTAACTTCAGAGGGGAAAGCCAGTAAGATTTTGCAAACATGTGGGAAATTACATTCAAAATGAATTTAAATATTTTGCCATTGTTAACTGCGCCCTCAACGTCCATGACAGCCATTTTTTTTTTTAAATGGCTGTCTAATGTGCCACTTCTTCGATGATTTTGCAAATTTCAGAAGGGAAAAGTTAATAAGATTTTGCCCATAAATGTTAATTGAATTAAAATAACTCTAGATATTGGGCCATCGGAAATTGCGCCCTCAACGGCCATGGTAGCCATTTTTATTCAAAATGGCCACCATAAATGCCATTTTTTGTTAAAAAATGCAAATTTCAGAAGGGAAAGCCATTTTTTTTCTCTTTTGTGCAAACAAGCGGGAAATTACATCCAAAATAAATCCAGATATTTGGCAATTAAAAATTGCGCCCTCAATGGCTATGGCAGCCATTTTTTTTTTTTAAATGGTCACCATAACTGCCACTTTTTCATTAAAAAAGATCCTAATTTCAAAAGGAAAAGTCAATGAAATTCTGGTTATAAATGGGAAATGACATTTAAAATAAATCTCGATATTGGGCCATCGGAAATTGCGCCCTCAACGCTCATGACAGCCATTTTTCAAAATGGCCGCCATAAATGCTATATTTTCGAAAAGATTTACTAAAATCAAAAGGGAAAGCCAACGAGATTTTGCAAACAGGTGGGAAATTACATTCAAAAGTAAACTTAGGCACCACAGAAAAACCTGATAGAGAGATATCTTCGTCGCGACGATGTCGCATTGTGCATGTTTGATGATTTGCATATGAACAGGCGTCACGTGCATATGAATAAGCAACCGTGCATATGAATACAAGTACATTCTATTCATACGTTTGTTTATTCGTCCCGACGATAAGCGACGATAGAGAAAGGATTCCCTGTCACTAATCGTCGCTCTTCGTCCCGACTTACTAGCTATTTTCAAAGTTCGGCTTCTATTGTGCCTTGCGTTTCTTTTGTTAAAAACGTCGCATATCGTTCCCGACGAATCATTGTTTAACCGTCGGGAGACGTTCTGGCTATATGGCTTCGTTTCAATGCCGTTCGTGTTCAAGTTTATGTTTTGTTCAGCTTTACTTGTCACAGCATAAAGCCCGTTATCCGTGTGATCTAAAACGTCGCATATCGTCCCGACGAATTACCATTACTGTACCACCGAAATTCCGTCTCTGTTCCATCGTCGAGCAACGTCGAAAACGCGTGGCTACAGCTAATCCGCTGGGTGATATGATTCGCAATGCCGAGTACGATAATGAATGGGAAGTTTTGTGTTTTCACGAGAAAAAAAAAATATTCTCGCTGCTATAGATAATTGTGAATAACAGGCTGACTTTCCGTCTTTTGTGCAAATGGTAGTTACGGCGATGTGAAAGGAGACTTGACCGCAGTCGATAGACATTGAATTTGCATTATCTTGTCTTTACGCGTAGGAAACACGGCGGAGAAATTTTGTCCGGTTTACAAACGAAAACTTGACCATCGTTGCAAAACTTATTTGATGGTCGCCGTTCGTTGTCAAACTCCGACAACTTCTGTCATATTTTTTTGCTGTAGAATACATTGATTTTGTTGTTGTTATTTGACACAACATTGAATCAAATATTTGTATTTTAACAACGTGTTTACCTATCTATTCTGTTGCGGCATTTTCTTCAACTGGTCGTCGGCCTTCGCGTGGTTGTAATCATTGTTGACATTTATGTCGTCTTGTAAAATTTTAGAGCGGGCGGAGAGATTCTGTCCAGCGTTCAAACGGGAATTCGACTGCTGAACTTGTTTCAGCTATCAATCCCTGCTGACTGTTCTCATTCTTTGTTATGCTAAAAAAGGGATATTGATTTCATGTTGTCAACAGACCAAAAATGTCAGCTGCATTCGCCTTTTAACCTTACTGTAAAGGCGGATTTTTTTTCACCCACTTTGCGCAACCAGAAACTAGCGCAAAAAGAAAATTATGCGAATGTTTTCACTTGCCATTATGTTTCAGGAGATGATATCTTGGTTTCGGTAAAATACGAAACTCTCTTTCACGGCCAAGTGCGAAGAATTGGTCACTAAGATGGTTGATGGTAGCTACGACGACTTGAAAGGAAACTTGACTGTTATCGAATTAATTGTTAAGCTTCAGGTGGAGAGATTTTGTCCGACTTCCAAACGGGAACGAGACTAACATTCTTATACTTATTTCAGCTGGTTGTCTTTCTTTGTTAAACTCCGTTGACTTCGGTCATTTTTGTAGCTGCATAGAATACATTGATTTCTGTGTTCTTTGACACATCATTGAATCAAATCTGTGTATTTTAATACCAGGTTTACCTTTTTACTTTGTTGCGGCATTTACTTCAACTGGTCGTCGGCCTTCGTCATGGTTGCAATATAATTGTTAAAATTTATGTCGTCCTGTAAAATTTTAGAGCGGGATGAGAGATTCCGTCCAGTTTTCGAACGGGAATTCGACTGAAGGACTTGTTTCAGCGGTCCATCCCGCTTCTGTCGATCCCTGTTAACTGTTCTTATTGTTTGTTATTCTTAGAAAAAAACTAAAAGAACAACATCAGCATCGGTGGTACACAGGATGTGGTTGCTTAGGCGACGCTTTCTATTGTCGGGATGGGGATGATGATGTAGGCGACGCTTTCTATTGTCCGGATGGGGATGAAGAAGGTTCTTTTATAGCGTGAAACGTTCAGCGTAGCAAACTTAATCTCCAGAAAGTAGATAGCGGGAGTCCATTCAAAAAGAAACTGCCGCGTATTGTTGACGTGCTTGTACATTATACGAAAAAGCTATTCTTGCTTGTTGTGATGACTACACGCTGGCACAGCGGTATTCACACTGTTGCTGATCACTTGATGATCTGACAATTAACCCACATGTTGCATAATATTTCAAATGGGCCATTGGAAGTTTGACGGAAATTTGTATACATTGCTAACCATTCTCCTTTCGTCCGTGTATATAAATTCGTCAACATAGAAAGAAATTTGAAGATTTGGCGCCTAATATATTTGAACCGAATTTTGGAATATGCTTCAGGTTCTCTTCCTGCAGATGTTAATCCCACAATGTCGATCAAATTATAAGACAGTTAATCTTTCTGAAGCGGTGGACACACAAAATTGTCATGTCAGTGATCATCCTAAGAATGATGTGTAAAGAAGACGAAGTTTAACCTTGCCTTTGGTTTTGTACAATTGTTTTACCGCTTAAGTTGCAACATGCGAACACAAGGTTTTACTGTAAAACGAGGAATAATTGCGTGCATGATAATTTTGCAAATTTCCCGAGAACCAAGAGATTAGCATGCAAGTGGAAGTTCTTGCCTACACTATATGCATTGAATGCCAGCGACAATAAGCATAATTATTATTTATGCCACGGATACTTTAATGATATCAAGAATCGCAAATCTTCGGTATTGCAGGGATGAACCATAAAAATCAAGCATAATCATGACTGTATTATGCCAAATAACATTGTTTGTTTTTTTCTTTTTTTTTGTTTGAGTGTTTTTTAGGTTTTCCTCTTTTTTTTTTTTTTTTTTTTGGGGGGGGGGGGGGGCGAGGGCGCCGTGGCACGGTGGATATTTAAGCTTCACGACTCCCAGTCGAAGGACCCGAGTTCAATTCCATCCCCGCAGCGATTACGTCCTATTCCGTCCTATAGCAACTTATATATACGATAATAATGTCAGGCGGGCCCTCTGATAGCTAGAGCACTGATAGCATTGAAGAGGCTACTCTAAATAGAGAAGACTTTTTTGCAATTATCATCATTATCGTTATTGTTATTATTATGATTATTGCGGGGTTGTTGTTTTTTTTTTTTTTTTGGGGGGGGAGGGTACTATTGCTACAATATCATTAGTCTTGCATGAATGCGGTTAGGATATGTTCTACCTCCTATCTCTTTGTAACATTCATCTATCATCTTCACAACAAATTTCAAGACATCATTATGTTTGTGTCATGTACTGTAAAAGTGGATATTTTCGCGCGACTAATTTTTCGCGTTTGGCCGGGTAAGAAGAGATTCGCGTGTTTTTAATTCCGCGGAATAAAGACATCACGCACAGGAACATACAGCAAGCAAAAAATATTCACGTGCTTTTATTCTCACGCTAGTTTCTGGTTGCGCGAAATTCGCGAAAATTTCAACACCGCGAAAGTTTCCACTTTTACAGGTAGTAACTAGTTAGTAGGGATATTTATTTCACTTTGAAATACTGCGATAGTAATTGACATAATCAGACAATGATTATTATTTTTTTAGTATGACAGGAAGGGCTCATCGTGAATCCAAAACCCAAAGAAAAGTGCGATTTGAAATGGCTGAGATATAGGTGCCCGCCCTTTACAAGGATCGCTATGTTTCACTTTGTTTCTGGATATCTCTACCATTTCAGAACCGATCTTCACCAAATGAAATTTGATTTCCTGTCAGAATTGTATGCTCTTTAATATTTCTTTCTTTTCAAAGTACGTTGTATCTGTAAAAAGGCTAATAGCTGAATCCTCATCTCAACCAATTATACTATTTCATGCTTAACACTTTGAATATGCTTCTCTGCCCCTCGAAAAAAAAAAGATGCGGACAGTTTATCAGCATGTAGCACATTGATTTGATGAAACTGCAATACTGAGGCTGTACTTTTTTACATGTTTAGATTAGTTTCGTTTTGATAGCAGCGGAATAGTGTGCAATGAAAGCCGACTTATGGATGTTATCATAAGTTATCGAGTCTTATACGATACACTGTTACCTGTAATCTTTAATTATAATTTTGCTATTTTCGTCTTTTAGGTTAACTTTCAGTATATATATTATGTATCAAAATGGACATGCGCTATTTTAGATATTGAATAGAGTTATTCTTGACTTTAGATATCAAATAGAGTTATTCTTGACAACGGTTTGTTACATTAAACATATTCAAAGTGCTTTTTTTTCAGTACCATGCATTCTATCAAATGTCTAGTAAGTTTACAACTAAGAATCAGTATGCTTAGAAGTGCACCATTGGCCCATTTTTATGCAAGAGCCAAATTTCCCTCTTTTTTGTACGCGGTGGACACCTCAGTGTCTATAATATGAGAATGATAGTTATTTCAGGCTAGAGGGGCGCATCAATTTTGAACTTTGTGTTTGAACGGCTATTGTCATCTTAAAGACGACTAATGATGTCGCTCAAATCGACTGGAGCAAGCCCTCTTATGATTCATGCTCGGATCTATAAAGACTTTATGGTCTAGACATTCCCAGTAGTATACGCGAAAGAGACGGGACGAAAAGCATCGGTGGTACACAGGATGTGGTTGCTTAGGCGACGCTTTCTATTGTCGGGATGGGGATGAAGAAGGTTCTTTTATTATGTGAAACGTTAAGCGCGTGGTCATCTTAATCTCCTGAAAGTAGCTAGTACAATATAGGAGTCCATTCAAAAAGAAACTGCCGCGTACCATTGAATTGTATATCAGAGAGGCTTACAACCTGTTTCTTTTCTCGGACGAAACGCTAAAGCAGTCCTGCTTAGCGACGGCGTTCACGCTCCATCTCACGCACTATCATGAGAAGGAATAGCGATACCACGCATGATACATGAAAACATGTTTGAAAGGCGAGAAAACTAATGAAGTTTAAAGTTGACTTCTCCTTCCTCTTTCAATGAAAACAGAATAATTGAATAGATCTATTGAAGCGGATTGTCACTGCTGCGAACGATCGCCATAGCATCGTTAGTCTTGCGAGCAAATCGAAATCCTAATACTTTTATTTTTGCATGATAATATGAGTAGTAACCCTTTAAAGGACTCGTAAATTCGACGTTTCAAACAGTATAGTAAAACAATGAAATGTATTTCAAAAAAATTTGGATGCGTTGGGTGTTAGCATTTAATAGCATCCATCTGCATTTTATTTTCCGTCCGTATTGCACACAGAAACGCAAGCAAACATTATACTGTGAATACGCTGTAAAGCATCGTATCATTATTAAAAGTGTATTCATTCTTCTTTTATTTTTCAGCCTGCTTGAAGTAGTAGTCAAACCATGTGATCAGTTAGGCAGCCTATGTATAAAGATAGTCGTTACTCAATATTCGTTTGATTTGTTACTGTGTGGTTACGATTACGAACGTTGGTTATGAGTCCGAAACACTCGTTCATATTGAACTACATGTATAACATGTATAAAGGTCAAAGCTGTTTCGATAGTATAGCTCGGTACGAGTTCAAAACGCAATCGAAATCATCAGAATGCTATCATAGGCGGAAATTATAGCTGTGGAAAACTTGTATTAAATATAGGTCAATAAAGATTGCCATATCCAATCTCCGTAAAAAGTTTTGATTCATACCATCCTCTGAGCATTTTGAGATATTTTGCTTGTGTTTTGATTATGTTACGATTTAGGTTTGAACTATGAAAATTGAAAGGTGTGGTTACCTCAACGATGCCGCAGTTCCATTAACCATGATAAGTAAGGCGAATTCATGACTTTATAAGACTAATCCTTGCTAAATTGAAGATCAGTTCTTTAAACCATCACTTATGTCTTGTAAATAGATACGTCTGTAATCATGACCAAAATGCCCTAGGAGACAAAAATCATCAAACGTTTATAAGCGTCATCCGACAAATTTACAATTGACAATGCGAATGTATGATTGCCCCATTTGCATGTAGCTGTAAGCTATCTTTACGTTGAAGTTAATTTCCCTCCTTGAGAAAAAGAAAAAAAAAGTCGGGTTTTCGCTAGAGGTACTTATTAGGAAACGGTATAAAAACAATTATCAAGAGATAACCTATACAAACATGAAACAAACGCATATTCTGTTCGTTATATGCATGGATCTGTTTATTTGTTTGTTTGGTCATTATTTTAATGGCATTGATCTTGTTTTTTTTTATGGCATCGGTCTTGGTCGGGGGAAAGATAACAAAAAAAAAAATGTATCACTCTGTTATCAGATCAGGATGATTGCGAGAAGGGTGTACATGTATTCCCGCCTTTTTTTATACAGGCAAACGATAAAAGCTTTGTATGTTATTATAAAAGCCTGGAGGCAAAAGGCAGTTTCAACGTTCAACTTATAGTAACCATAGTTTATCCAGGGCTCGACACTAACGGTGGCCCGGTGGCCCGGGGCCATCAAAAACGCACATCGGGCCACCAAAATTTCAGAAATGAAGACTTTGGTGACCTGATCGGGCCACCAGAAAAGGACGAATGTTTACCTTTGGGCCACCAAAAATAAAAGTTAGTGTGGAGCCCTGGTTTATAGGACATAAAGTAAGTTAGCGTCTCACTGACTGTGGTTCTTTGTTTTGGCAAAACATGAACACAAAGGGGGTCTGAAATTTTTTTGTACATAGTACTTGTAGCAGACATTTATGCAGATTCTCCAACAGCATCTCTCCATTACGTCACTTCCTGTTATCAATGGCGAAGAAAGGATGATGGCTGCTTGATTATCCATTCCTTGAGATTGCAGGAAGCTCACCTTTCTTGTGTGTGTGTTTCGTTGTGTGTGGTTCTGTGGTACTCAGTTACAAGGCGTGAAGGTCCGAGTCTTTTCATTCTGATTACACATTTCAATACAGGCAACTGATTCGAGTTTCGCAAAGCTGTTGAGGCAAATTCTTTGCACATTTGACCTCTGAACTGTCAGGTACACCGTACTACACGAAAAACAACAAACACATTTTGTGTAGCGACAAAGCTTCCTGTCATTTTCCCAAATAGGCCCTACTTCTAAAAAGTGCTCAGATGAAGAGATTTCACAAAGAGAAGACGAGTTAAAAATGGGCACCAGTTATTGTTCCGATTTCTCTCCCTGCCGGCAATAACTTATTCAATAAGTCTTTGGACTGGGAAAAGTACACATATATTCATTTGGCGAATTAGCGAAGGAATTATTACACGAATTGTCTTTGCGAAAAGGAAATTAACCTTGTATATCTCGAAAGATAAACTTTGAACAGCCTGTCACATAGTAGGGAACAGCTGATTATTATCATTATTTGAATGAATTATCTATTGATAAAGCCAATAACCTTTGTAAATGTACACACGGAGAGCTGTCGTAATTCGCTATTTTGTGTTTTAGCTGTTATAAAATATCTCACATTATATATATATATATATATATATATATACATATCGTACTTTGTGTCTACACTTTTCAAACGCCATTCTGCGTCATGCCAATCACCGCTTCATGAAATGTGGTGCGTGTATATCGCCGATCAGAGTCTTGCTCAGCTCATCAGTATAAGCCAGTTCGGAGTTAGCTCATGGGCACATTGGTACGAATGACCTTTCTTTTTTCTGAGTTGGTTAGGGGCACTTCACTCGTTTTCAGAGCGACATAATGCATAAGCTTTACGTAACAATTTATGGGATTCATCAATTCCGTTCAAACAAAGAATAAACTTGCGTAGACCAGATGAGCAGAATGATCTGTCAATTCGCACTTGAGAAAGCATCCATTTCATTATTTTGCATTGGATATATTGACAATCTCTTTCTATTGATATTGCCAAATACCACTTTTGCTGACAGGTGGATGTGCTGGCAAGCGGCATTTATAAGGATTACATGAATAATCATTACGTGACAGATGCTTATCCCAGTAAATTTAAAAACCAACATGCCTGTTGGTCCGAATGACCTTGTTTCTGCTCATGCGCAAAGTGGAACTCCGAACTGGCTTATTGCGCAATTCTAAAGCCCTCGCCGCCGCACGCTCTATGCCTTTTGTCTTCAATGGGGTCAAGAGCAATGCTCTTTAGCATCTTACGCTCTACAACGGAAGCGGAGTCTCGATCGGGCCAGCCTTTTGTCAAGGCCCTCTCGTTGTATGGTGAAGAAAGCCCAAATGTAGCTGAGTGGGGTTGCGCGCTCGCGCGGTCGGCTGGGCTCTCTTCGCTCGCTTCGCTCGCCCATTACAGCGAGAGGGCCTTGACAAAAGGCTACGATCGGGCAAGAACAATAGGTGCAAAGCGCACCGTAAAGTCGATGGTTGGAAAAAAAAATTGTAACGGAAAAAAAAATGTTTCAAAGCAACCGTGATTTGGACACTTTTACTAATTTTTCACACTGAAATTTTCTTAATAGATAAATAAAACATCAAGGAATCATTATCCGTCATAAAATAACTTCCCTATTTGACCCGAGTAGTGCATCCCCTTCATCTCTGGCTCATTACAGGAAAACTCCACGTGCGACATAGTACTCATTGTGAGAGAGCGCCACACCGAATAGACGTCACCTAGTAGGTTGCAGCGTGAAAAGCTTAAACTAGTTTAGACGAGCATAGGATCATTTTCTTTCTTTCTTTCTGTCTGTCTGTCTGTCTTTCTTCCTTTCTTTCTTTCTTTCTTTCTTTCTCTACATATGTAAAATAAAGAGAATATGTGCGGAATCAAACACAAAATCCTTACGTTTTGTTTTCCCGTTACCCGACTATTGCAATAATGTCGAAAGATAACTTTACAACGAGAAATGACAGTGTTTGAGACAGAAAAAACAACAACAAAAAACGGGAAATAAAGATTTGTTGGATTTTTTTTTTCATCACTGGGTAATACTGTTCCGTAGAATCTTTGGTTAGAGGGATTTAGCATTGCGTGCTGGCCAACGCGGCTCTAGCTGAAAGTCAGGGGATCGCGGTGATCGAACAGCAATTACTCGTTTACCTTCCTGTATATCAAAACATCCTTTGAACTACTGCGTATTGAAAGTAACGTGTAAAGGATGGAGAAAAAGAGTTTGTTTTGAACAAAACAAGCACAAGTGTGATGATGGCACAATACCAATATACACACTGTCTCGAATAAAGAGAATCAGGCGCTAGTGTAGGGCCTATTTTCATACCCATGGGGACTTATCAAATTAAACAAGTACCAACTTGCACCAAAATGACGAGAACGCTAAATATAGAAATTCCGATCACCTTCGTAAATTTGCACCGAACTCGTTATCGCGAATTACGGCAAATTGCATGACATCGATCAAAACAACTCGTGACTATATCTGTTCGATCTGAAATTGAAATTAGCCTCCTACACTCTTAAAAAGAAAAGGGTAAATCAACATTTAAAAGGGCTGAGGAGTGACAACGTTTTTAATGTAATGTTACATTCACCCTATCTATCCAGCTGAATCCAACGTTAGATGTGCTAGATACAGCTAGAAAAAGGGTGAATACAACATTTTGAAAACACTGTCGCTCCTCGCCCCTTTTAAAACGCTGTTTTACCCTTTTCTTTTTAAGAGTGTAATGATACGTGTTTTGGTTGAGCAACCGCCTCGACAGACCAACGGACATTATGCGCAATATGTAATCATACAGCCAACTTCACTTTCAGATTGTGTACGTGGCGGTCGTCGCAAAGCGAATAACTTTGGAGCTGTATTTCTTTATTTATATATCTATCTTTTTATGGCATTCAGTTACATATATACCATCCATTCAATCCTAGATTGGAACTACTTTCTCCATGTTTTCCTCTCTATCTGTCTTTCGGTATATGCAATGCTGAATTTCGTGTAGGATATTTTCTGCTATTACTTTTCGAACAAGAATCCGCCTTAGGGCTGGGTTCCACTGCCGATCAATCTGCATGTTATGATCTATAGTCCGACAGAGTGTTAAAAAAAATATCGTGTATAGGAGGAAGCCAAAACCAATGTCGATCAAGGTAGATCGATCACATCCAGATCGATTCCGATCGCGTCCTTGTCGAGAGAGATTTGATTGGCAGTGGGAATCCATCGTTTCCATACTTGACTTCATGTATAGTTGCTAATACAGGGCCTACAGTTCGGGACATAGAGTCAAACTTTCGTTTTATAGGCCTATACTGATGGTATTACGCATGCATTGATACATAATAAAAGCATTTCCTTCCTTTGTACGTTAGCGTGGGGACGATTAGTGAAGTTCACCACGATAATAATGAAAGGCTTGACCGTCAAAAGAAAGATGACCCTTTCCCAGGAACAATGGAAGCAGTGTCCAGCTGTCTTGAAAGACACCATCCTGGCGGAACAATACAAGAAGAATCGAATAAGACACGCTGATTCAACAACACACACAACGAGACTCGTTTTAGACACAGCTCGCAGAGGGTGCGCTCGCTTGTGAGTTGGGGTAATCCCTCTTGCCAACTAGCTAAGAAATCATGTAAGCCATTATAATAGTGTAATATTTGTATGAATTTTACATACTAATTTTGGTGCAAACACCACACATCACGAACAGCTTCTTAGTGGAACTGATTAGGCCTATGATAACACAAGCAGTTGTATGGGCATAGTATTCGCGCTGTTACGTCACTGATAGGCAATCACGGGACGGATACACTGATTTGGTCTATCAACAAACATCAATTAGAAAAGCTTTCTTTTTCGATTCTCTGATTAGATAGAATGATGTGGAATCGGGTTCTTTAGTGTGATCACTGTAAAGGTAGGATTATATGCCTAACTAAGACTTGACTCATTTCAAAAGAGCGCGTACCCTTATGTGATCCCCAAAATTCATAAAGAAAGGGGGAATGGAGTAGGGGATATAATAGGCTTTACCAAACATGCCAAATGGAGCAGCATCGCGCTGTCGACGATGCTTTTAACACATGTCTGAAATCATTAATTTTCCTTCAAAATATATGCAGCTGAGAGTGATCAATTTCACTAACATAAAAGTCTTAATCTCATTTTCGTTCTGTCCCTTCTTTTTCATTAATAGAAACCATAATGATGAACGAGGATTCAAATCCTTAGGTTGTGGCATTTCTATTGCGTTTGACGGTTAAATTGCGGTATTGTGAAGGTTTCCAATTGACGGGACACATAATTCGTTGTAATTTAGATCAGCTGTAGAACGCGGGCATCCAATATTGATCATTATTTTAAGAACTATTTGTGAAAGATCGTGAAGATATCTTACGATACTCAAATTTACATAATCATGCTACCAAATACCCAACGTCGAAGAGCTCTGCAAACTTCATAGTTGTGTTGATGATATTAAGCGATGGTCTCGCGATAATCATTTGAAATTGAATTCTGATAAATCAGAATTGTCAGGCGGGCTAGTTTTCTCACAAAAATTTATCTCCCAGTCCGTCAGAGATCTAGGAGTTATGGTAGATAAGCATCTGAACTTTAAAAAACAACAACAAACGAACAAATGAAATAACACACACATTAAGAACTCATGTCGTTCTGCTGCTTCAGGGGTATTTGTAAAAATACATTATTAATATCCGTAAGTTATCGGAGCAGTCTTCCGCCGAACGTCTAATTCACGCATTTGTTACTTCTCATCTTGACTACTGCAATTTCCTTCTTGTTGGTCTCCCTGCTTCGAGTATTGCACCAAATTCAAAATTCAAAATACAGCTGCAAGGCTTGTAACCCTGACAAAAACATCTGACCAAATTACTCCAGTTATCCAATCCCTCCACTGGCTCCCCATACATCAACGTATCACCTTTAAAATCATCCTTATTGCTTAAAAGATAAATATTATGGATTAATCTTACTTCCCTTCCGCTCCTCCACTTCAGCCTGTTCTCTCTCTTCTCTCCAATTATCACGTGGTCCCGCACATACCCGCTATGGTGATATAGGACCTTTTCTGTATTTCCCCACCTCTTGGAATAAACTCCCTCTCTATATTCGTATAGCTGAAAGTGTTGATATGTTCAAATCATTGTTGAAAACTTGTCTGCTTACTCAATCCTAATCTTGTTGTTGTTGTTGTTGTTGCTGTTATGTACATAATGCTGTATCTTAATTATACCTCAATATCTTTAATGTATATATCGGGCATCCTTTCTCTTTATAAGATTATTGGTGCTGTTCGTTATTCCCAGGTTCGCTATTCCGAAGGGTCATTAATCTGAAACGCACAAATTTCCTATACCGAGGTTCGTTAATCCGAAAATGAAAAAGGTTTCGTTAATCCGAACATTGCGTTATTCCGACGGTTCGTTATTCCGGAGATTCGTTAGATTGAAAATGAAATTCGGAATAACGAAGCTTCGAAAAAACGAATCTTCGGATTAAAGAGTCTTGTGAATAACGAACCTTCGGAATAATGAGCTGTTACCAAGATTATTGGGCATTGGCAGGTTGATGTGCGATGCGTTGTAATGTGCTGGATTGTAAGCTAAAGTAAATAAATATGTTATTTTTATGCCTCCGCCACGAAGTGGTGCCGGAGGCATTATGTTTTCGGGTTGTCCGTCCGTCCGTCCGTCCGTACGTCCGTCCGTCCGTACGTCCGTACGTCCGTACGTACGTCCGTCCGCTTTCGTTTACGCGATAACTTGAGTAATATTTAGTGGAATTTTACCAAACTTGGTCCAAGTATGAAGTATGATGGGGCAATGATTTGATTAGATTTTGGGTGAAATCGGCTAAAGGTCAAAGGTCAAGGTCAAGGTCAAATCATGAACTTGTATCCGTTTACGCGATAACTCAAGACTTGATGGAGCAAATTTCCCCAAACTTTCTTGGAGGATGATGTATGATGGGACAATTACTTGATTAGTTTTTCAGTGAAATCGGACAGAGGTCAAAGGTCAAAGATCAAGGTCAAATCCTAAAATTTATCTGTTTACGTGATAACTCAAAACTGGAGAAAGCAGCTTTCACCAAACTTGGTCCAAGGATGATGTATGATGGGACAATTAGTTGAGTAGATTTTAGTGACATTGGCAAGAGGTCAAAGGTCAAAAGGTCAAGGTCAAATACTAAAAATGTTGCTATTTCCCCCATATCTGTGCAATGCCCGCAGTTATTTTCTTGAAACTTTGTGTAGACATGTACTACTGCGTAAAGATTATCCAGAGAGAGTTTCATGTCATAACGTCAAAGGTCAAAAGGTCAAAGGTTAGGTGAAAATGTTGCAATATCACTTTTCTCGCAAATAGTTCAATGTATCTTCATGGAACTTGGTACATATGCATGTACTGACTGGCAGGGATTATCTAGGGAATTTAGGGGTCATGGGTCAATAGTCAGGGGTCAAAGGTCAAGTTCAACTCCTCAAAATGTTACTATTTTCCTCATATACTAGTATATGCAATGATTGCATTATTAGTTTTAAAATTTAATATAAATGTACATGTATTCTTTAATGGAGATTCTCTTGAAAATTTCTAGCCAGAAGGTCAAAGGTAAAATGTTAAGGGTCAAAGGTCAGGTTTAAATGCAAAAAAAAAAGAAGATATATTTTGTACTGTAATTACACTCTTTCTTCATACCTTGAAAATTATACTCAATGCATAGACTTATAATAAGATCGGTCAGAAGTCAAGTAAAAATTTTCAATTCCCCAAATATGCGTACCTGCACTCTTTAATAGACAATTATAGCAAACCCAGTTCGTGGAAAGTGAACATTCCAGATATTTCTGCCAGTTATGTGAAACTGTCATTACACATTGTGAAGACATTGTACTATACACCTATTGGGAGAATAATGCATTATGGCGGAGGCATCAGTCGCCATAGCGACATTTCTAGTTTCTTAATTGATCAACTTCATGTACATTAAAGTGTAGAGAGTTATACACGCCTACGCATGATCATCTTGATATCAGTGGCCTCAATTAGAAGACATCCCAGTGCAGCTGTTAATCTGTTAATCCAAAAATTACACGAAGGTTCGTCATTCAAAAAGGCGAATTATCTATTTATGCCGAAAAATAAACGTATGGCTCATCCTGCATGATTTAGAAAATGAAATAAAGTCTCATCCACAGTTACAAAATAAGGAGATGTAGTTGAAAATAAAACAAAATGACCGGATTTCACAGCACACTCACCCGAAAGAGGAATACGTATCACACACGAAACCGCTTTCATCAATATTGGAGCATTGTACTATACATGGTGAATGTATGCTTTGCGTAAATCCAGTTTCCGAACACAAAAGCTATACTCTTGATAGCTTAGTCAGGGAAGCACAATTGACTGAAAAAAAAAAATCATATCAATGAGATACTTCAACAGACTAAATAGAGAAATCACAGGCCTGCTTCTTAAAGAGTTAGTATTGATATTATACACTCGATTTATTTAGTGCTCCACTGTGAATCGAGCGTAAAAAATACAGTTTTGGTTATTGCTGAAAGCAAAACAGAATACTTCGAATCGCAGCGTTTATGATTATATCATTATGCTTTACTTTAATGTAGCTTGTAGATACATGCATAGTACTTCCCGTGTCCGAGGCACTCGGATAGAGGTCATGAACTTCATGTCCAGTTTTATCATTTTTAGTATGTCAGTGTAGTTCATTCTTTTAATGCTAGATTTCATCAGCCCCCCCCCCCATGCTGAGTCTGATATATCAATACCCGCCTTCACGATGTGCAAAATAGCGCGTTACTGAACATGCTCCAATACTCGAGGTTTTTTTTTTTTTTCCAACTTCTCTGACAAAAGAGCGTACACGCGAGGATTGTACACTTTTTGGTTCAGACGCTCCAGTCACCCTCGGAAAGTTGAGGGTTTTTTTTTTTTTTGCAACCGTTCACACGTACAGAAAATAACCCGCTAATTGCCAATCGATGAAACTATTGTTCTTGTGCCTCACAATGGTGTGGAGAGCACGCTGTTGTTAATGATGAGAATAAAAGAACTCAATCAAGTTTCTAAACCCGACCGTTCAAGTACTGCCGGGGCAAATACCGCGCTCATTCAGAAATATCAGCAAGATTTCTGAGGTTATGCATCGCGCTACTGGTTCGCACTAATTTTCTGTTGTGTGTGTGTGTGTGTGTGTGTGTGTCCACATGTGCAAAAGACTGGAATTTGCTAAAGGGTAACAAAAATTGAGTTCTGTAACATGCTAATTTGTGTACGTGTGAACCCCCTATTACAGGTATGTTGTAAGACTTTTGTTGGACTTTCCTACAAAGGGAGGTTTGATTCTAGCCTGCTCGCTTGCTGTGTTCTATCATTCATTTTGCAGTAACGTGTCTGTTTGTATTGCTGGTATGCCATACGGAATATTGTACCATGAATCCACCTTCCTGGGGACCGTTTCATGAAACTTTTTGTCAGTGATTTACACTGACAACTGTTAAAAGCTACTGAAATCCTTGCGTCTGATTGGCTGATGGCAAATTTGTCGGTGAAAACCTCCGACGAACTCGTTGATGAAACGCCCCCCCCCCCCCCCGTTGATCTACTTTGCGATTCGTTTGCTTTGTATACGCCCTTGAACGGGTGACGGTTTTTTCCTCTCTCTCTCTCTCTCTCTCTCTCTCATGTCATGATGATGATAGTCGTGTATTGAATGTTATAGGATATGACTATAAAACTGATCTGAATAGCAATGGTGATGACAATTACTACTGCTGGCATAAGTGACAGCTAAATGAACAGATGTTTCCTTGTTCTGATTTCACCTCTCCCTCATTTCTCACTCTTGTTTGCCCCCTCCCATGAATGATAAAAAACAACAACAACAACAACAACAACAATAACAACAACAACAGACTTAACCGCACAAGTCAGATAAATGCGTGCTGGCAACCAATAGACCTACGTGACACGTATCTTTTAGGTTGATGGCCACGACAAATCATATCAGAGGAAATAATGGCAGAAGAAAAAAAAACTGACAACCTTTCTAGTGTAAATTTCTGCAAAAACAGGTGCCCCCCCCCCAAAAAAAAAAAAAAATGCGCGCACTGCAACTATTTCAGGTTATAAGCAGTCTGTAAACCGACCGAACGGCATAATTCTATTAAAATGTCGCCTTATCTTGGCTTCTTTAACAGTAAAAAAAAAAAAAACCACACGTTGAACAGTATTGGTGTATTACACATTAATGTTAACACTAAAACAAAACAAAGGGGTTATTCGTCGCTTCATACTTACAATCAAATCACGTGTCAAAAAAAAAATGATGATATAAAAAAGGTCCCGAATGCCGAAGAAAATATCGCTTTCCTAGATGCCGCTGCAACAAGCTGAAGTTTATAGTGTAAGAGCTATACCTACCCAGTTACACAACAGTAGGCCTACATATCATGGCAACATATATTGAAACTTCTTTCGATCTCACACTCATAAAATCTGCGTACCACTGCGTGTGAAAATTAGAATGAACATCACGGACATATCAACTGAGAAGTTCCTCTAGATACTTCTTCCCGACTTGGCGATCATCAAACAGTAAAAGACGTGACTATTAATTTATTTGTATCGAATGTAAACTGTTTACTGTAAACGAAAAAAAAAAAAACTATACGGAGTGCCTCCTCCGTTTATTGTCTTTGCTGTAACCATGGAGCTACTACGAAACCAAACAAGAAGCACGCATGGACGGCGCGTTTCATTGAACTTGATAACCACGTGTTTCGCACTTCGGCACATATTGCACTGCGCGAAACGTAGCGATTACCGTACTTGTGGCGGACATACTGACTTTGGTCAAGGAATGAAAATTGAATACATTAAGAAAAATATTATGATATTGAAAATACCTACATCATGACAATGTTTGGAAACAACGAATGATTATGGAGTATAGAAATGAAAATGCAAAACAAAGATTTTCATTCGCTCATAGGGAAGCTCTCTAGAAGAGATGAAAGCATCTCCCCTCGTATGACAGTATAAGTTTCCCCAACAAGCTGAGGTTAGTGAGGTGTACACCAGGGCTCGACACTAACGGTGGCTCGGTGGACCGGGGCCACCAAAAACGCACGTCGGGCCACCAAAAAAAGTCGGATGTTTGCCTTTACTTTTGGAAATGGACAGCGGTAACAGTCGACTCCCTATAAGATGCTAAAATAAATGTCAGATGCTGTTTTTATTTTTGGAAATGAATAACGGTAATATTCGACTCCGTACGGTACTAAAATAAATGTCGGATGTTTGCTTATACCAAGGATGCTTATACTTTTCGATTTGAATAACGGTAAGATTCAGCTCCGTACGGCGCTAAAATTAATGTCAGAAATTCGATTTTGCGTTCGGAAATGAATAACAGTAATATTCGACTCCGTACGGTGATTAGATAAATATCGCATGTTTGCTTTGACGTTCGGAAATGACTACTAATGATATACAACTCCGTACGATGATAAAATAAATGCCGGGTATTTGCTTATGCGTTCGAAAGTAAATAGCAATAACATTCAGCTCTGAAAGATGTTAATATAAGTGTCTGAAATTGGCTTTGACGTTCGGAAATGAATAACAATGATATTGAACTCCGTACGATGATAAAATAAATGCCGGATGTTTTCTTTCAAGCTCTGGATTTGTGGAAAGATAATAATGTACGTTCATCACTTTTTTTTTTTCATGATTCATTCAAGAATTTCGGGAGTCTGACAGCCATCGGATCTCGTTACGATGTTTTTGTATTGTTTACAGACAAGTATGGCAAACATGAGAGCAAGGCTTCATAGAAGATGAATTACCCTGGTGGCAATCATCGAACGACAATTTCAATTCAATGGGCAATCGTCGGGACCACTCGCGATGTTAGAAAAAATAAACACCTCAGCATCGAGCACTTTCTATTATTGAATGAGCAATCGTCGGGACGATGTGCGACGTTTCAAACTCATACCAAACGGTGATTTAAATTCAATGGGCAAGCCTAGGGACGATGCGCGACGCTTTAACAATTACTAAACGCGTCTCTGACCAGTGATTCAAGTTGAATGGACAATCGTCGGGACGATAAGTGCGACGTTTGAACAATTATGGATTAACAAACTCGCCACGGAACGGTGATTTAAATTCAATGGTCAATCGTCGGGACGATGAGCGACGCGAAACCATCACCAAAACCTTTACAAAACGGTTAGTCAAGTTGAATACGCAGTCGTCGGGGACGATGTGCAACGTTTGAACAATCACTGAAACGCTTCGCCGATCGACAAAAGACCTCCTTAATTGATTAGTCGCGACGAAAAGAGACGACTTCGTTCCGACTCGTCGGAACCATCTTTTGTTGCTATTTATGAGCCAAAAAGAGCGCAGTAATGAGCACATGAGGCCCAAAATTTGGATCGTCGGGGACGATTGGCGACGATCTTTTGTCTCATATCGTCGCGACGAAGATATCTCCCTAACACAGTTTTTCTGTTGTGCCTTATTGGGCCATTGCAAATTGCCCCCTCAATGGCCATTCCAGCCATTTTTCAAAATGGCCACCATGAATGTCTTTTTCTCGTGAAGTGTTGCAGACGTCAATCAGAATTTCCACAAAGGTGGAAAATTACATTCAAACTGAATTTGATAATAGGCCATCCAAAAGTGCACCCTCAACAGCCATAGCAGCCAGGTTTCAAACAGCTGCCATGGATGCCCCCCCCCCCCACCTGATGTCAGAAGGAAAAGTCAATAATCCTTTGCAATCAAGTTGAAAATTCTGCTCAAAAATAAATTTAAGTATAATGTCTTCTTAGAAGGCGCCCTCAAGGGCCATGCTGACCGCCTTGGATGTCTGCTTCTTTTTTATTTATTTATTTATTTTTTTAAGATTTGCTAATTTCAGAGAGAAAATCAATGAATTTTTTACATAAATTGAAAATCATATTCAAAAGAAAATAATATATGAGGCCATTACAAATGTCACCATCAACGACCATGGCAGCCATTCTTTAAATGGCCACTATAAATGCTATTTATTTCTTGAAAATATGATAATGCCAGAAGACAATACAATTTCTTGTGGAAATTGACAAAAGACATTCAAATAAATTCAAGTTTGAATTTGAATTTGAATTTGAAATGAAGATATTGAGCCACCATTTAAACATCTTCCCCAACGGCTATGGCAGCTCTTTGTCAAAATGGCTTCAACACACTCCTTTTGCCTTTTCCAGAAGGAGAAAGAATAGAATAGAACAAGAGCAGAAAGAGCAAGAAAAGAACAGAATAGAGATAGAATACTGCTAAAGAGGAATTATATCTAATGCAATCTGGTGTTCAAAGAAATTTGAATTAAAAAAAGGTTTCATTGATGGGTTAGTTCTAAATTCATGTTTTCAGTTTAATTCTAATCGCAGTATTTCGCGTGTGACGGCTAACAGTATGGATATCAAATGTATGTGTTTTTATGGAAGCATAGCATAAAGTAAATTAACTTTTTTCGTAAAATGAAAGGCCATTAAGAATTTCTTAAGAATGTTTAGGAAGTTACATTTTAGAATAGATACACGTCATATAGTCCCATATATTCAATGATATGGTGTTACTGTCAAAGTTGATACATGGCGCCATTATCCCTGGATATTCATATTATTCTTTTTCGGAAATTTTTCATGTTTGCCACCTAAAATATGCATTCGTCATTGATGAGATATAATCGCTAAGCATTTGCCTTGTTTATTTTAGTTGTTCCTCATATGATTTCTTTAACACCATATTTCAGATTACACAATGTCTCTGTGAGTATTCTACTGTCTTCTCCTTCTAAAGTTAAGCAAATTTTCAAAAAAAAAAGGGAAAGAAAAAGAAGAGTGTATTGTAGCCATTTTGACAAATAGCTGAAATAGCCATTGAGAACACAGCTTATTATGGCTCAATGTTTAAACTTCTTTGTATGTAATTGTAAACTTGCGCAAAAAATGTTTATTGTCTTCTTCCAGCATTAGGACATCTTCATAAAAGAAAAATGGCATCTATGACAGCCATTTTGGAAAATGGCTGCAATTACCGTTATTAGCATTTTTTTCTTGAAAATTTGCGAAGGAACGATTTCTAGAGTTAGTGCAACCTGGATATATATAGTTTGATTTTAAACATGATTTTCAATTTATGTACACATTTGTTGACTTTTCTTTCTGAAATTACCATTTTTTAAAACAAAATGATTATGACAATTGCAGCCATTTTGGAATATGGCGGCAATGGCCGTTGAGGGCAGTATTATAATAATCTAATACAAGTATTTATTATGGTAATCTAATACAAATATTTATCGTAATAATCTAATACAAATATTTATTTCAAACACGATTTTCGAATTGTGTGCAAAATCTTATTGACTTTTCTTTTTGTGAAATCAGGAAATAAAAAATAATGGAATCCATGGTGGCCATTTTGAAAAATGGCTGCAATGGCCATTGAGGGCGCTATTTACAATAATGTAATACATAGGCGCAAGATATATTTCAAACGAAATTTTTGAATTGAGTGCAAGGTCTTATTGACTTTTCTTGTGGAATTAGTAAATTCAGAGAAAAAAAATTGCATTTATGGCGACCATTTTGAAAAAATGGCTGCCACGACCATTGGGGGCACAATTTGCGATGGCCCAATATGTAAATTTATTTCAAATGTTTTATTCCAGTCGTTTGCAAAATCTTATTGATTTTCCCTTCTGAAATTTGTAAAATCTTACGGAAACTGGCATTTATGGCCGCCATTTTGAAAAAAATTGCTGCCATGGCCGTTGAGGGCGCAATTTGCGATGGCCCGATATCTAAATTTATTTTGAATGTTATTTCCCACTCGTTTGCAAAATCTTATTGATTTTCCCTTCTGAAATTTGTAAATTTTTACGAAAAATGGCTGCTATGGCTGTTGATGGCGCTATTTACAATGGCCCAATATCTGAACTTATTTTGAATGTTATTTCCCACTCGTTTGCAAAATCTTACTGGTTTTCCCTTCTGAAATTTATAATTTTTTTTTTTTGCGAAAAATGGCATTTATGACGGCCATTTTGAGAAAAATGGCTGCTATGGCCGTTGAGGGCGCTATTTACAATGGCCCAATATCTGAACTTATTTTGAATGTTATTTCCCACTCGTTTGCAAAATCTTACTGGTTTTCCCTTCTGAAATTTTTAAATTGTTTTTCGAAAAATGGCATTTATGGCGGCCATTTTGAAAATGGCTACCATTTCCGTTGAGGGCGCAATTTGCTGTGGCCCAATATCTAAATCTATCTTAAATGTTATTTCCCACTCGTTTGCAAATCCTTATTGATTTTTCCTTCTGAAATTTGTAAATTTTTACGAAAAAATGGCATTTATGGCGGCCATTTTGAAAAATGGCTGCCATGGCCGCTGAGGGCGCTATTTACGATGGCCCAATATCTGAATTTATTTCAAATGTCATTGTCAACATGTGTGCGAAATTTGGTGCTTTTATCATAAAATGCACAATTCCTCTAATTTTCAAGCTATGCCGCTCCACTACAAATGAAATTACATATTACGACGGCATTCTACATCGTTGAAAAAAAGTTTGTATGGAATCGCGTGCTTTTGTGATTGCCTGTTTGCATACGTGTGTGTGTGTGTGTGTGTGCGCGCGCGTATGTGTTTATGTGTCAAAAGAGAGTTTGAGTATGCTGGCATCCCCTTTTCATAGTGAACATGCCTCCTGAATTGTTATGATAGATGATGAATTTTAGACTACCGATAAACGATGGCTATAGGCGACGATAGTGGGGGTGAAAGCTGAGATGGGCATTTAAACAGTTAAAATTTCAAATGTTCTGTGTACTTGACCTCAATACACACAGTCACACATTATGCGCACAGGTGACAACGAACACATAAGACAGTGTTCTAATTATAACACAATATTTTGTCCCGACAAGAATTTTACTCTTTTGTTCGGAATTTAAGAGACATATTTTATTTTCGGATTAACGAACCTTCGGAATAACCAGCATATTTTTATTTTCGGATCAACGAACCTTCGGATACGAGCCTTGTTTCATATTCGGATTAACGAACCTTCGGAATAACAGACCTTATTTCATTTTCGGATTAACGAACCTTCGGAATAACGAACCTTGTATCATTTTCGGATTAATGAACCTTCGGAATAACGAATCTTATTTCATTTTCGGATTAACGAGCCTTCGGAATAACGAACCTTCGGACCAAAGAACTTACGGAATTACGAACCTTCGGACCAAAGGACCTTCGGAATAACGAACCTTCGGTATAACGAGCTGTAACCGTAAGGCATAGGTTCTAACGTTAGAAACAAATTAAAAATTCATGGCCGAGGCCATTGAGCAGATCAATGATGTCGCATGTTTCTACTCCTAACAAACTTACCAGTACGTTAATAATATACAAATATACTTGGCCTTGAGAGTTTCTTGTTAAAACTATGGGCAGAGGTGACTCCAAACTACTTGTAGTACTATTAACTGAGGGGCGCAGCCCCGAAGTGAATAGTGCTAGTTTGGAGTCACCGAGGCCCATAGTTTTAACAAGAAACTCGAAACTAGGCAAAGTATATGTGACCCGCTACAACAAAAAGGTCCTAAAGTCGCGCACGGTCGAAGCCGTGAAAATCGAGTTTCAAGTCAGAGCATTAAAATTGGTCAAAACTTACGATTTTCTGATTTTGATATATTATTGGAGTCTAACATGTCTCCTATCATCTGTCGAAATTTTGAAGCAAAATGATCAAAGGAAAGACCAAAAAATAGCATTTTTCTGAGCCATGTTTTTTGGCGTTTCAACGAAGCAGAAACTGGTTCGAAAATTTGGATTGAGCGCCACAGATAGGTTCTGCCCCTAACAACGACCAGAGCGATCTCATTGGTCAGTTTGCTGCTTGCTGCCAACCGAAGCGTGAAGCTCGCACACTGCCCAGTCGACTGGTGCGTGCGGGCGGGGTGCGCTATGCTCAGCCGCTTCTCACATCCTGGTCACTGATTGGTTGGTGAGGAGACCGCCGACGCTGATGTGCTTGAATGAACTTTTCGGGGGTTGCTAGGGCTTACCTTCTATTGTCCAGAGGTGAAAACTGCCTTGCGTGTCCGTTGATCGCGATTGCGTCGAAAGGAAGACTTTTAGGACGCTTTTCTCGAAACAGTGATTTTCCAGACGTCTCGACATGCTCTCTTTTAAACATCGATATTTCCGCAGCCGATTATTTTTACAAAATGTGTTATATATCGATCTAAAGCAGAAAGATTAGGGGATTATATTGTGCAATTTTCAAATAATCGACCTCGCCCGACTTTAGGATCATTTTGTTAGTGGGTCACGTATTTGTTTTATATTTTGGATCAAAAATTTGAATAAAAAGTGAAAATCATTATAAGCTAGCTCCGTGTACACAGTTACACTGCAACACTTCGTGTTGGGGCTGGTCGCAGTTAGGCTTAGCCGCACTGCGGCGGCAGCGCAGCGCCTGCAATACGCAACAGTGCGAGAGACCGGAAATTGAAAAACGTAGCAGCCGTGGCACCGCCAGAGTTGCCCGTCGCATGTATCCAAGCGCTCGTATGGCCGCTGCAAACCTGAACACTAGAATTCGGGACCGGACGTGGACGGACCACGTACACTTGATTGTAAAGAAGGGTGATTGTGACATCATTTTGCAAATAGTATATACTATTTGCAAAATGTCGTCATAAAAGTGACGTCATTTTGCAAATAGTACTTCATGGAGTGTCAAACACACCAACACTCTAAAATAGTTCAAAATACCTATAATCACGTGAAGCTCTTTTAACCAATCAATGGAAGACAAATTTTTGATCCAAAATATAATAATAAATATATACTAGTAGATACCCAAGTCGCCCTCTACCTAGACTAGAACGTAGAACTAGTCTAGATAGTCGAGATAATGGTTTTCCGCTGCGAAACGCAAACTTTGAAGAAAAAAAATTGTTTCAACCCAGGTAGAACATCTAGAACCCTTCTAGAAGGTCTATATCGTACAGATCAACCATTACTAGGTAATACTAATAGACTTCTAGACCATTCACAGTACTACGGAATACCAGTAATTGTCAGTATCGCAAGACCAATGTCCATGCGATAGTATACAAATAGTGAATGGTCACGAGTGCAATGGTACGAGATTTCGCACGAGGTGAAAGATAGAGGCGCTCAATTCAACGAGGCGAAGCCGAGTTGAATAGTGCGCCTCATCTTTAACCGAGTGCGAAATCTTGTTCCATTGCACGAGTAAAGACCATACACTATTTGTTTTATACAACGTCCAAGTAGATCTTTATTTGGTTGGAGGATTGTTGGGTAGGTCTAAGTAGGCCTAGAAGTCTATATATGTATGAAAACTATAGCCATACTTACATGTGGATCCACTGCGATTCTCTTTCTGGCTTGTGCAATCAGTGTGTATAGATACAGGTCACAGCTAGCGCTCAAACGTTACACGTGCACTAGCACTACGTAGGCCTACATAGTTACGCGCATGCATGTACCGCACACGTACACTGCGCTAGCTGCATATGCGATCCTCAATATGCAACACACACAGTACATGCAGTACCGTACAATTTCTCGAACCGTGGAATAGAACGAAAAAATCGAACCAAGTTGCACGCAAAAATAGAACCAAAATTGCACGGCGCGTTGAATGGAGTACTTATTGAATAGCAATTTCTTAATCTATAGTTTACATATCTATTATGATTAATAAAACTATTCTGTCAAAATTTTTCATCAGCTTATGAGTCATTTTGATTTACAAATTCGAAGTTAGTGGACTTCAAGATAGTTCAAGGAATGTGACGGAGGGGAAGAACTAAAGATCAAGGCCAGCTGTGAAATTGCCCAAACAAGTCAACAAATATTTGCATGGTCTTATTTTGCCTTTAAAAAAAAAAAATCATAGATCTAACAGTTAGTCAAAAATATTTTTGATGCTTTGAGTATTCTAGTTTTGAATGCTTGATTCTATTCCATGTTCTGAAGAAATGAAAAATGAATCATTTGAATGGAACTGAAATTGAATTTAGATTCAGTCTTAATGAATGTGTGTGCGTGCATGTGTGTGTTTTATTGAATGTAATCTAGATCTAGACAATCTATCTGACTGAGGTAGACCTCTAATAATCTATTTGTAACTGTAAGCAAATTTAAGATTAGGATCTTGGCTATATAGACCTAGTATTACTAAGTAGGAGTGATTAGAGAGGGATCAAGTTAGAATAGGGCTAATGAGGACGGATAAACGGGTTACAGAGAGGGTTCAGTTGTTTCTCGTGGCGTTAATTTACGGGATCTTCACATGGTCGCACTTTATATCGTCGGCGTTCATCCGAACCATCGTATCTCATAGGTAGATTCTACTATTCTTATTTCTAGATCCTATGGATATGTCAGCGGTGTGCGAGAACACGATATCCGGAAAAATGCTTTTGAAGTTTGGGGGTCCTTTGAACTCTATTGTGAAGAAATTTGTTTATGAAATAAATACGAATATGAATTAGAATCTGAATATTTGTTTGTTGTTGTTTTTTCTCCGAACTTGAGTTGAATGTACCAAGTTTATTCACCTTTTTCAGGATTTGATTTGATTTGATTTATTTCTGCATTTTCACAAAGTACATAGGCGCCTCCAAAGTAACAATTTTCCAAAACTAATCACAACATATTCAACACAAAAGGAATATAAACATAATCATAATCATACCAATAATTAAATCATTGTATAGGTGAATTATAATCATAAAAAACAACTGGAAAATCATTGGTAATGAATATTCTATCGAACTGATACGTACAAAATGCTGTAGACCGTCATTTTAAGCTGGAGCTCGAGTTTGATATTAACGGCCTCTGGAAAAGCATAATGGCTTATACTATAGTATACCAGTAGTACTTTATTACAAATTGTGTAATCGTGTACGGTAGGTACAAAATGCATCAGTGCAAAAGTGAGTAAGGTTGCAAGTGTATAATGAATTATCTGCAGTTCTGTTGTTTCATTATTGAACATTAATAATAACACTCTGCAAAAAGTCCGGTGTTAAATAGTGAACACCGACTTGGTGTTAAATTTTCAGTGCTGATTTATGGTGTTAAATTAACACCTCCGGGTGTCATTTCCAAATTTTAAACTGTTTTTTGAAGAGTTTCTTAGTAACTGCACTTCTTGTTGATTTTTTATTTAAACAAGACGATCAAGAATTTTACATTAAAATACTAGATTTTTGAAAAAAAATGTGAAAATAAATTTACACCAAAGTAACACCAGCTGGTGTGGTCTCTTATTGCAGCTGGACGGGTGTTAAACCACTGATATTAACACCAACAAATATCAAATCAACACCATGTCGTGTCATTTTTTAATTAACACCAGTACAGTGTCAAAATAACACCAGGTACAGTGTCAAATTTACACCACGAAGTGTCAGGTGAACACTTTTCAACACCATCACAGTGCATTTTCAACACCTGTGGGTGTGGTCCTTCACTGAAGTTTGATCGGTGTTAGATTTAACACCCGTGGTGTTAAATCTAACACCGATGATTTACAGTGTTTGCAGGGTATGCCCTATGTTATAATTATAAGGATATGTTGCTTATTTCGGAAATAGCCGATTTTCGACATCTTTACCGCCAATTCTGAGATTCTTTCCTCTAATAGGCACGCTGAAGTACAGTGACGGCCCTGCTTTGAATGCTGTCAGGGTGCCGCCCGTTAGCCTGCATGCAAGGTGCTTGGAGGCCTGCCTTTGGGAGAGCTCCCCTTTCCTGATTCTACTCAGAGCCTTCTGCAGGGATTCGGCGGTGTACTTCAACATGTTTGAGAAAAGAGCACATTTTTAACCGACTCAGGTAATTTATCATTTTAAAGAAAACTGTTTATAACGCTTTTGTATTTCTACATCGTGTATACAGTATGCTGCAAGATATAAACAAATCATGTTAATCATCCTAAATATTGTGCAAACCACACTAATTTCTAACTGATCATACAACAGCGTTTAGTTTTACAAATCAAATGGTTTTCTTTTGAATAGTTTAATTTCATGATCTTGTTTCTAAAGATATTCGAATAACTTGTTTTTCAATAAAATTAGATTATGGATTCATTTTAATTTTCTATAGAACATCGACTAGCTCTCATTTCTTTAATTACCAAAACCGTTTAAACACAGGTATAATACATCAAATCAAAGAGTTTATTGAAAACATATAAAAAAAAAGTTTATTTGCGATAAATGAAAACAACTTTATAATTAAATGAAAGGAAGATTTTATTTAGAGGGGTGAAGGTTTATATGTGAGTTTCTTCAGTTTGTCTCCCTCTGCAAATGAAATTTGTTAAGATCGCAACTGCTGATCTGTAAATTAACATTTAGTCCACCTTGGACTACTTAACATAACAATGTCGGAATTTCGGAGCTTGGGTATTTTGTTCCATGTTCATCGTGTCACTGCAGGCAACCAGGGACAGCCTGTTGGTAGTGTCGGTGCCCGGAAAGCAGTAGATGACAGGTTCGAGTCCCACTGGTTCCCTTTTCCCGACATGTTTGTTAATTTACAGATCAGCAGTTGCGAGCTTAACAAATTTCAGTTGCAAAGGGAGACAAATTGAAGAAACTCACACCTGAACTTTAATTCCGGTACCAGTAGATCTCCAGATCTACGTCTAGCTATAAGTGTTGATCTGTTCATTAATTTTGTTTATGCAGACCTATGCATATGGCTGCCTATCTTGGTTCAACATACATTGTATGCAGCCCGCGCACTTGTCTCGTTTCTAGTATTTTCGATAGCGTTACTGAGTATACCCCGGCCGCGAAATGGGATCAGAACCGTTTATCAAGTTCCGAATCGTAGCCTCCCCGGCTCGAGCGCTTGCGATCCCTATGATCTCGCTCGCAAATTGTCATTTTCACTGTATAAGTGGCCCTATCAGCCGTGGGAAACAGGCGTTGATTTCTAAGCTTCCTCTACGATTAATATTTCAAGAAGAATACGACAGGATACGAGCGGTCGTGGTATCTTTCTATTAATAATTTCTCGAAACGAAGATCTGGGAGTGAGGACCTTGTTTTCGGAAGGTTTCTTGAGAGGCTATAATACTATACCTCGCACTGCTGCCAGTCCCAGTTATCTTCGTAATATCGTGTAGGGTACAATCTGTTGAGTGGTAACAATCGCCGTAGTTACCGGGCTACAAGCTGATTGGTCAGATTTTATCCGCGGGAGACCGCTGGCCCTGCCGCGAACAGGCGCCTCGCCGCGAACTGGGACATTTACTCTCGCTCCTTTTAAGTTCTATACCGACATGTTTATGGCGCTGCCCTCCTCCCCCCCCCAAAGAAAATAAAATAGGCACTGTTAGTGTTTAGGTTTCGTCTGGATTTGTTGTCGAGCATGGAACTGACGGGACACCGAGGAACTTCTCAGACAATGTACGGGGTAACCACACCAGGCGTCTGTACATCAACAACGACATCAAGATCAAGAAGAGCCTTCCACTCTGGCTAGACTTGGCTGGCATTGTCGTCATCACGATGGTAAGTTGTACTTTGGTTTATCATCAAATCCAAACTAAAACCGAAACTTTGTTGAATTAATTTCATATCTGAATGACTAGTACAGGGATGTGATGCTTCACGTTAGCTTTTCCGGTAGACTTCAGTTTTGCAATAACTGACTTGAAAGCCTGACCTAATTTAACCTTATGAATTCCTTGTCTTTCACGATGTCAATCCCATCACACTGAAATTGAAAATACCTCCGGCACTGTCCGGAGTCCGTAACGCGCAGAGCTTGCATGGACATTTTTGCTTGTATAATTGTCCATTTTGATTCCGTGAATCAGCATAAAACTTTGATAAAACGCTGTCAAAATCCTTAGCCCGATTATCCAGACTGTGCCCCTGATTTTGTTTCCGTCAAAGAACGAGTGAAAACATTTTAGGCAAATAGTTGATACAGAACTAGTAAAAATGCTTAGTCTTTATCATAACATTATCATGATTATCTAGACCGATAAGTCTGCCTCTTGTTCAATGTACAGTCAGTATAATACGGGGACCTAGCGATCGACCGTACTGTGTTTAACACTTAAAACAAGAGACCATGCACCGAACAATTTAAAGACACTCAGTCGTCGCAGGCGATTTCCAGCTCAGTAGAAAAGCACGACACGCTGCTCCTCCGGTTACCGTACCCCCCCCCCCCCCCCCCCGTACAGGATGTACGTACTGAATGCCGAACACGACGCTACGCAACGCACCAGCGAACACCCAGCTAGACTACAAGAGCCGTGCGCGTCTCGGATTTGATCATGCGCAGAAGCAAATTTTGCACACGGCACGCTCAACCACCGGCTGCGTCGTGCTTGCGAAAACTCGTTACTGTGTACGGACGGAGGTAAGTATAAAAAAACCGCGGAGGTGGAAAGTTACATGTATCAAGTGTGTCTGTGTACGCGCGCGCGTGTGTGTGTACACGTGTGTGTGCATGCTGATGTGTGTGCGATGTGTGTAGTTTTCATTGCTTAAATGCAATTACATGTGACTAACTTTCACTCCATTTGGGGTTGAGGTTCCGGGATGCGTTTTTTTTTTTTTTTTTTTTTTTTTTTTTTTAAAGACGGCACAGATTGGGGCATGGCGCGTGTTAAACCTATGGGAAAAACGTTGGGTTAGGGTTTTTGGTTATGGTTATGGTTGTGGTTAGGGTTAGGGTTAGGGTTTGATGGTTAGGGTTAGGATTAGGATTAGGGTTAGGTTTAGGGATAGGGTCCCCGATAGATTTTTAGTTTCCCAAATCTGTGCCGTCTAAAAAAAAAACACGCTTCCGGGATTAACGATTACCCATTGTCATTGATGGTCTCGTAACTCTGGGGGAGGGGGGGGGGAACTGCCAGCGATTGGTGGACTCCATGCTCGTAAAGAAATGCGTAAAATGCGTGTTGTGTCCACCTTTCAATACATGTAAATTCAATGACAGTTGCCCCCCCCCCCCCCCCCCCGGTCTTGTAATCCTTCAAAAAACACCACCACCCAAATAAAATAAAAATAAATTAGGCGCGTAAATTGCCTTATTTCTAATCTCATGTACCTTACTATAGTGCGTAGCCGTAGACGCGCATGAGCCGGTATTTTGACTTCTGTAAAAACACGAGAAATAAGCGCTCATGCGGGAGGTAAAATACCGGCTCATGCGCGCCGATGCGAGAGGCTCCTGTATAAACACGCACAATGACATTCGCATCACCTTTACCGGTAATATCTGTGATTTTTCTTTTAATTTTATTGTACAAATACCGGTAATGATATTAGTTTATTACTATTGTCTTTGTGCTTTGTGACGTAACAATGAAATCCGATGCTTAAAATGGTGTGTAACGTGCGGGCGATCGCTTGGCCAAGTTCGCGCGACGTTACCGGTAAATCTTGCATCTGTGGCGAGGAAAAAAGGACATTTACCGGTACTTCGTCCAACGGTGAATCTAACGGTACGGCAAGAATAAAGATCTTTCATTTACCGATAGAAAACCGTTATTCTCTGCCGACTCTTGCGACATGCATTACCGGGAATTTATATCGGCTAGCGGTACGGAACATTAAGTTACACTGTATTTCATTGGGGTAGTGGAGCTAAAATAGTGACCTGAGACTTGTCACTGTTGCCGAGTGAGGTTACTACACACTCCCCCTTTGGTGTCGGGATGCGCTGTAACCTCCCTCATGAAGAAAAATTAAATCCCGGTTCGTCGCAATTAAAATGCGCCCCATCTCTGTCAGGATGGAAGCGCCATTCATTATTGTTCAAAATTCCTCCAGCTAGTTGTACCATTCCCCGATTCGTTCTGGGGTCAGAACCGCCTGTTCTTTTCCTAGGAATTGTGGGTACGGTACATCCCGATGGTGATGTTGAAAATCCTTTAGCCATCAGTCTGTTGAGAGGTCGGCCTTGAAAGGCGTTTGTCTCCCGTTGTCGTCAAGCAACTTCTTCACTGTCTGATATAGTGAATACAGAGATAAGAAAACAATCATTAAAGAATAACTTAACTCCAAAGCTATATAGCGTTGACCATATCTCTATAATTCACTCATTCCCACACTCCACACCCGTTCTCGGGTGTCATAATTCCCGGACACAGATTTCAAACAAAACTACACAAGTTAGTGACGCCAGAAAGCTGCGTCCGTTTTTTTTTTTCCTGGTGAAAGATGAACTGTTGACATCAAGGCTGATAGAGACGTTAAAAACAAAATCTTCTATATGGACTAAACTTGTATGTGTTTCGAGAAGTAAATGCTTATCGTGACCAGCCACAAGGACTTCATCAGTTGAATAAGACATAAGGAAGGGGGTACAAGTTGGAAGTATGATTCTAATGCAGGCCAAATACACGTGTCATCGAGTCTTTTTGAAAATAGTAAATAGCAAATAGCTAACCGAACTGTTTTAAATGTTTATTTTTTTTTTCTCTCCTTCGAGCTTTGTCATGTACCTGTTTCAGTTCTCTGCGAGTCTGGCCGTAACCATGCTCTGCCATGTGCAAAATCCACTTGACAATTAGGCCCCTAGTGTAATGTTTTGATATTTCTCAATGTTCAACTGCCTTTTTTTCTTTCATTTTATTTTTGTCAGGCATATAGGCCTCCAATGTTAACTCGCGAATTGTCATCACTTGAAAGGAAGACCATACCACATCCTCATTTAGTGTGCGCCATGATTGTTTGATTTTAGGTTTCCTCAAAGTCTCCACCATGTTTGTTGTTGTTTTTTGACCGCTTGAGTGCAATACTCAGCAAATCGGATCAGCCTGTATCGTTTTACTTTATTCTGCCTGATACTCTCTCTCTCTCTCTCAAAAAAAAATAAAAATAAAGAGTGAATTTTCACTCGATTTTCACCTCCCTTGTTAGTGACGTCAAGGATCACTCGATCTGGAGTGAATTTCGAGTGAACAGAAATTTCACTCCAAAAAGAATGAAAAAAGACGGAAATATTTGTGGGGATATTCACTCCTTTCTCACTTGTAATTCACTTCACAAATTGATATGGCATAAATTACTTTACACATTTAGAAAGCAAAAAAAAAACAAAAACAAAAACAAAAAAAACAACATTACTGTTTGAGGTCCATAAATCTTTTAATCTTATAATCTATTAAAACCATCAACTCATTGTTGACATTTATATGTTCCACTCTTTAAACTAGCATGACGATACAAGTCTTATGGGTCGAATGCTTTGTGTATAGCAATACTGCACTTGATTCCCATGATGAGGACCTATAGTGTCTGACACGTGTTTTAAGAATTCAAGAAACAAAGAATAAAAAAGTCATAGTGCAGATAGACACTGTTTGTATACAGTTGTCTTGACTACATCGTCCCTATCTCTTTACTAAAACCTATATCACTTCAGTTCAGTTTCATTTATTTTACATCTGACATCTAACAAAGGTTTCAGCAAAATATAAAGTATATATGTATTACAGCATCACATTATTTGGTCAGTGTCACGTGACATGTTCCTGGGTTCTAATTGGCCAAGTGTTTACTGCAACTCTAATCCAATGTTATATTAGAATAACTAATCTAGTGTTAGATTAAATGATTTCGCTCACTCTGCCAAATAAACACTCTATTCTGGATTATATTTCAATGGAGTTGATCATGAAAAATGTTAATCGCTACTTAGACTGATATTCTTACTCTAAGGAATTTAGACTGCATGTCTATTTATATAGTTAAGAATGACAAAATGCAACAATCACACAATGAAAAAGTCATGCTCCTGAGAAGTAATCCTCCAGTGACGGAGGGTTCAGGTCAAAGTATGTTGATGTAGCTGTTCTTGAATAAAGACATGTGAACATTTGTCAGTTATAGCCCTTAGACAATGTAAAGCTTGCAACACGAGTTGTGCAGCACCTTCTGTGATCTCCTGAAGTCTGTGAACTTACAGTGGTTCAGTTTGTCCCCAAATGTCCACTCAACACTAATTCGGACTTTTGTCATTGCTGCATTGAAATCCTCTTGCGATCTTGTGATGTTTGTGGAGGGAAATAGCGCCTGCAGATTAAATGATTTCGCTCACTCTGGCAAATAAACACTCTATTCTGGATTATATTTCAGTGGAGTGGACATGAAAAATGTTAATCGCTACTTAGACTGACATATTCACTCTGAGGAATTTAGACTGCAGGTCTATAAAGAACGACAAAATGCAACAATTACACAATGAAAAGAAGGTCATGCTCCTGAGAAGTAATCCTCCAGTGACGGAGGGTCCAGCTCAAAGTATGTTGATGTAGCTGTTCTTGTATAAAGACGTGTGAGTATTTGTCAGTTATATAGCCCTGAGACAATGTAAAGCTTGCAACACGAGCTGTGTAGCACCCTCTGTGATCTCCTGAAGTCTGTAAACTTACAGTGGTGCAGTATGTCCCCAAATGTCCACTCAACACTAATTCGGACTTTTGTCATTGCTGCATTGAAATCCTCTTGCGATCTTGTGATGTTTGTGGAGGGAAATGGCACCTGAAGCTTTAGTCGCAGAGGATAAGCATGTTCACCGTAAATGCAGAATGTATTTTCCATCTGGGTAATGGGATCTGGCTTCGAATTCGGTCATGAATTTTGGTTGGTGCTAAAACGTACGCCTCGTACTTTCGACCTTCTACAGGCCTCACGTTCCTTTTCCGGGCTCCCATAGAAACCTGTGTTAAATGCAGCATATTCCATAAATCATAAAAAGTCAATCGAATCATAGAATTTTTTTTTTTTTTTTTTAATTGAAGCAGATGAAGGGAAATTTTCTCTGCTTTCAAGCAAACAACATGTTTTTTTTTTGATGTTTTCCAGCCTCCATAGAAGCCTATTCATCCAGTCACTCTCAAAAACAATAAAAATAGCAAATTACCTTATATATAAATAAAAATTCATTAAAAACACAAAACCCCTGATTCATTAAACTTCTTCATAGCCTGCAGGAGCTCCTGTCCTCAAGCAATGTCAAATACTACCAAAGGTGGCAATTTTCCACTTGACTGATTTTTAATGATTTTTTTTTTTGGTAAAAAATTAACATTACCTCATCTTTGTACTGCCTTCCCTGTAGGCAATGCGCGAGTTGAATTAGGAGCGTGAGGCCTACAGGACCGTACAGATGTGCGATTAGTCCATGAGGAGCATTTATTGGCTGGTACTTCAAAGCATGGACCCTCTTGTGCCCGTTGTACATTATCCTCTGGCAGTCTGGTGCTGGCTGGGTCTACATATCGGGCGAACTGTGCCGTCTACAAACCCCCAACAGTTGCTGAGTGAGGCACCCTTCCTGTGGATCGCATCGGCAACTTAATTTTGACAGATGTGGTAACAGCCAGTCCTGTTGCCGTGATGATATAAAATGTTGGTGACTGTCGTAGGTTAAATCTGTCATCCACTTATAAATCATACAAATTTGGGGTACTGTCCGACCATAATATCGCACACGGTCCCCATACCAGCATGAGTATATTATATCTCTGGAGTATGATATACAGTGCTTCCAATCGTACTAAAAACTTATCTATTAATTATCAAGTGTGACTTTCTCAGGAATTCCCATGGCATGTTTCAGGCGATAGAATACATGTACTCTGTGCGGAATCTATTGATAATTGACAAATTCATATGACATAAATTTCTTTCTATAGCTGGGTCTTGCTGACAGTCAGGGGTGGTATTCTGAGGTCGTAATTAAGTCTGTAATTAACTTCGTGATTAAGTCATGAAGTTAATTACCCCTTAATCATGGGCAAAATCGGTATTCTGAGGACGTAATTAAGGTATGATTAAGTCCCCTGTAATTATCTTAGGTCCCTCCCATCTAATTGTTATTCCATCCAATCAGACGCGTTGTTAGAAGCCAAAATGATGATTACACGCGCAAATATGCCCTCAATGCGCGCTCCTCTTCACTGCGTTTACAATCTCTCACCAGCGCGTGCATTGGGCACCCCACCCCGTTGTGAGTACCGGTATCAACGGTATATTATATTTCTTCGTTGTTATTGTTGTCATTGTATATCCGAGAGAAAAAAGCGACAATGCCGAAGTCTTTACAAAAGACTAATAAAGACGGCTGCCACAAAGACGAAAAGCAGTTGAAGCGAAATGAAAACTTCACTACAGAGGAGATTGAAGTCTTCATAATGGAACTTTTTTCCAGGAAATCCGTAATTCAAGGAGCTCTGAGTGTCAGTTTGACATGGCATATGAAGCAGGTTGCGTGGCAAAATATCGCGGACACGGTCAACCTCGTGTCAACGTCAAAACGTACAGTGGAGGAGTTGAAGACAAAACTCAACAATCTCAAATCAAAGGCAAAAAAGAACTATGCACAGAGAAAGAGAGTGGCAAATGCAACCGGCGGGGGTGAGGCACCGCCCGAGCTGCCGCTTTGGGAGGAGCGGTTCCTCGAGTTTATCGGACAGGGCGCCCTTGACGGCATCGAAAGGGGGCTTGATACTTCCAAGCCTGATAAAGCCTGTGCTTCGAGCGGACCCTCTTTCTTCAAACCAGGGGCGCACACCTTGTCATCAGAGGAAGATGCCGTCTCTAGTTTGCTTGGCCTGGCAACAGGTCGAGTAGAAGAAACAGGTGAGCTTTTCACGAATGGTGATATAGGCCTAAGCGTAAAAAAAAAAAAAAAATGTGCATTTGCACATGTGCATTCTGGCGTAGTGCCAATATGAAGAAGTGTAAATATTATTTGGTATAGGCTAATAAGTTTTGGTATACTACAAGCTGAAACATATATCCTATAGGATATTGTTGAGTTATTAGAATATGTGGACAGGCATGATGTAGTCACTCGGACGTCGGATTACTTCAGATGCAGGGACAATATTATTCAGGTCTCCAAGAAGTCAAACTACAATCAGACCCTTCCAAGGCATCTCCCTTATCCTTAAAAGTGTGCAAAATTAAATCTGTTCGACAGGAATTACGTGTGAAAACCACGCAGCAAACAATAAAGGCAGTAACATAGCCAATTTACCCTCCACGGGTGAATACTCGCCAGCCAGACAGAGCTGAAGAAGTGATGAGTCACGAAGCCGTTCTTAATGCCATTTTCATAAGTAAGTCCAGTCGAACAGAAATAATTTGTAAGCTTTTAGCATATAATATGGAAAGATCTAAATCTACATCGATAGACACTGATCCTTGTACAATCAGGCAGTGGGCCACACGGCCCTCAGTATAGAATGAATAGACTAGTGTAATGTTAAACAACGAAAGGCCAAGCTGCAATAGATCAAAGGAATTACGCAGGATTGCTATAGAGGGTGCCAGCGTTTTCGTTAACTCCCAGCATATTGGGTTGTGTGTTCATTTACTTATTAATGAGATATTGAACTCTGCTTTAAGCTAGCTGCAGTAGGTAGGTCATAGACCTATATATATGTATATGTATATATATATATATATTATATAGACCTATATATATGTATATGTATATGTATATATATATTATATATAATCCTATAGCATATATATATATTATATTTGGATAGATATACTAGTAGATTAATGTTTATTTATCTTTAAGATAACGTATGATCAGCCAATGTACCATGATTTTCTCGTCTGCATAAATGCATGACTCGACATCACTCTCATTCAGCCCCCCCCCTTTTTTAACTTTCTGCTTACGATGTTCAGACGACTCTAGCAGCAGACCAGGTAGTACGACATCTACTAATCTGCCGAGCAAAAGATCACCGCCAAAGAGAGTGAGGGACGACAATGTCTGGACTGAATGGATTTCAATCGAGAGAGAGAGAAGCTGGAGCTGGAAAAAGAGAACACGCGTCTTCGTCAACACAAAGTAATTTTCATAATTATTTTCATTTCATTTTATGTCATTTTATTTATTTGGTTTCTATATACACGAATGTTAATTAAATAGCATTGTGTTACAACGTCCACAAATGACAATTTAAAGTATAAGTCATCAATTAATCAATTATTATAAGTTACAATTGAAATCATTCACAAGTGTACATTGATGACGGATAAAAGAGATAGATCATGAATGAGAAATTATTGAAATTCTGTCTGACTCTACATTTTGATAATAATAACTTAGAAAAAAGGAATTACAGTATATAAAAAGTTTGCATATGTTCTATGATTTTTGTTAATACTTCTCTGCCCCAACTTAATTAGGCAATAATTCAACTGAGCAATAAAATGTCAATTAACGTATAGGTGCGACTGCTTGAAGGGCACTATCAGAGGATGGAAGGGATGGCCTCGGAACAGTTGGCATTGGAACGTCAGAGGATGAAAATGCTAGAGTGCTTCATCTCACATCACGTGACATCACAGACGGCGCACTTTATGACTTCGTCGGATATGTTGTAATAGTAAGACAGTTTCATTGTTAACACCATCTGTGTATACTAGTAACCGAGAAGGTACTACGTTACCTTCTTATTATATGTCAATGGCGCACATTTATACAATAATTCACACTCACGCACATGCACACATACTTACTGGTTTTTCAAACGAAAATAAATTCTGTATTGATGAATAGCAATTAAAATGATATACAATCAGAAAACGACAACCATGACTTTTTTCATATTAACATCATTTCCTTTCAGTTTCCTGTTTAGGAAAAGTGTATAGTATACACCAATATGTCAAATCTATATAGGGCCATCATAATTCTTGTTATATACATTCTAATAGGAAGAGCTCATTTGCAAAAGGTGTTACATCCATTTCAGATGAAAATTGAGTTATTAGCATCACTGCACAGAATTCCATTTGAGTTAGCTACAGTGAAAATTTCTAATCCAGACAAACAGTTGAATAGATCGAAATTACTGCAAAATTAGATTTTGATTTTCCATACACTTGTGTACAAATTCTCACAAACAAACGAGTTTTTCTCTAAAGTACTAGAAGTGGATCTATATATGCTATATGCTCCAAGAATAGATAACAGCTAAAGTATCTGGACATGACAGATTCTAAAGTGGATGCTGATTTCTAAAGTGCGACCAAATGTAAAAGATTTCATTAAAAACGACAGATCTGATGCAATATTTTTGCAATACTTTGTCTTATTTACACTTATGAATACTATCGTGTTTTCTCTTCAGGTCAACATTGGCTACAATACCACAAGCAATCCTTGATGCATGGGCAACGCTATGGACTGTCACCAGCAATGCACCGATGTTTCATCGTTTTCGACTCTTGTTTTGCCTTTTCACATAACTGTACACAGAATTCACGTTCATGAGAGTTCTCTCTTTTGTCAGAATACGTGAATAAAACTCATTAAGCAAGGGAGAGACAAAGATCCATTTGTTGTCAGTGTTGTTGTGCTATGTGAACCATGTGTCAATGAGATGTCGTCTAATTTGTTGACCCCTCTCAGCGTGCCTGTTGTCGCCGAAGTCCGGAAACGGGGCATCGTCTTGATCGAGTACCATGTTCACGATGTTGTCGGGAGGTTGAATGTTTCTGGCGATGCATATGTTGTGTAATACACAACACGATATGGTGATCTTACACACTCTGAAACATAAAACACAAAGTGCAATATGGTCAGAATGGATGTACATGTGTAGTATAGTTATTATGTAGGAATACAAACAGCAGTATTAATTTCACAGTAATAGCAATTTCTGCAATTTTACTAACTCTGTTAAATAAAACATCAATGTATATGTTTCTAAAATTAGCATTTTTAAAAATTATACAAAACATCACTGCTGTACAGAATGAGATAAATCTTAATTTGCATACAGGAGGCTTGCCAAGGATAAGTATAAAATTTGACTATTCTGCAACCTACAATGAACAATATCATTACAATGAAGACAAACAATGGGGTTCATTGCATCATTTCAGTCCACTTTTGACTATTAACAGTTTGCCACGATTAACCCGTAACGTACAAAACTCGCGCCGCGATGTTTCATTACTTTTGAAACCAAATACGCGGCAACCAGGTACCTACCTATTTTGAAGTTACGCAATATTTTGTAAGTGCACCCGAGTTGCTCAAAAACGTGATTTCATGTACAAATCAAAAGCAAATTTTGTTTCTAGCCAAAATTGAAAAATGTATCATTATCTTTACTTTTAATGATTTAACTAAATCGATGTTGTTTTTAGTGATTTGAATAGTGTTACCGATGACTTCTATTGGAGAAAACAATAAAAAAGAAGTTGAAAACAATGAACTACATATGAAATTATAATGCAAATTTAACACATATAAAAAATAAATTGATATCGCCACTTCTTATGCTAATTATTTACATTCGACACGAATCCTATAAAAACAATAACTATACGTTTAGAATATATCTGTTTTGAACCTACCTTAACAGAACAACAGCCACTTTATGCAGAGATTTGCATGAATTAGCATAATTTACATAATGGAGTAGATTTGAATTCTTGCGTAATGATATCTATCCCTTGTGGGTGACGCGCGTGCGTGCTGGGCTATTTTGATGCCTAGCGAGACTGGGGGGGGGGGGGGGGGGGTGAATGAACCCCCCTCCCCCCCCCCCCCCAGTCTCGCTAGGCATCAAAATAGCCCTGTCTCTTTAGGACTAAGGTTCGCAAAAATGATATCCACTCACCGAAGAGGGTCGTAGCAGAGCGAGCCACCGCTGAGATCAAGACATCTGAAACGGGACTTGAGGAGGCCGAACGCTTGCTCAACGCATACCCGGGTTCTTGACAGACTGCTATTGAATCTTCTTTCAGACTGCATATTGGGATTAGCCACGGGAGTTAGAAGCCATGGTTGCAGAGGATATCCGCTATCTCCTAAAATTTATTTGTAATTCAGGATAGTAGAAAGATAGTATATCGGAATGCCTCAGTTGCATTTGTAATATTGGATAGTATAAAGATAGTATATTGCAATGCCTCAGTTGCATTTGTAATGTAAGATAGTAGGAAGATGGTATATATTGCAATACCTCGGTTGTCTCATTTTATTTCCCAAACCGGGAATACAAGATCCGATAATCCTTGTTACTTATTACCCGTAAGATCACTAACCTTCAAGATAAAATTAAGAGGTATAGGCCTAATGACAGAATCATCGAATTCATTTTAACTTTAAAAAAAAAAAAGGATTATAGTGCATTAATGCGACAGCTTGCATTTCGACTAAAATGAAACTCTTTTGGGTGATTTGGTAAATCTCATGTAAACTCTAATTTAATAAGAAATCTTAAATATTTCAAAAAACATTAGTAATCATGCATCTAGCAGAAAAAATGAACTTTGAGAGATGAATTTTAAAATTAAAGTCATCATCATTCAGGCAATGAAATCATTCAAATTATGAAAAAGTGCTCATGATATTCACAGAATTGACAAAAAATTCAGAGGGAATGTGCAATTCCTGACCTAGATCGTAATAACTGAGATGATAATGTTAAAGAACCTAACAGTTCCCGCGATTTTTCTTATTTTATTGAAAATGCAAATAGTGTTATAAAGAACAGAAATCTATGGTGTTAACGCATTTCTAACCGCGATTTCAAACAGACTCGAGTTGTCATTCCATGCTTAACTCACCAAGTAACCATCCTGCAGGCATTCTGCCCATGCGGAAATCTTCCAGGACGTTGCAGGATTCCCAAATAAACGCATCATGGGTAGACCCCGGCCATTTGGCAACAACATTAAGGAAACGCATCTTTGAATCCACAATCGCCTGGATGTTCATGGTATGCCGACCTTTCCGATTAACAAAGGTGTGTTCATTTTCTGACGGATCACGTAGCGGAATGTGTGTGCAGTCAATACAACCTAGAGTGTTTGGCATTCCTGCCATTTCAGCGAATTCTACTTTCCTATTTGCTACTCGATCGATGTGAAAATTAATGAAGTCGGGTGCCAGTCGACACAGGGCATCGGTAACATCCGCTATCGCCCTACTCTGCGATGGTTGAGATATTCCTGCAACATCTCCTGCAACATTCTGAAAGCTCCCGCTTGCTAAGAAGCGCAGCACAGCAGCAACTTTTGTCTCCACATCCAATACGCGCCCGCCATTCAACTGCTGAATAGCGAACTGTTCATCTCTTTCTATCTTCTCACACAAGCGATGAAACTCCTCTAAATTCAGTCTGTAATTTCTTCTGAATTCTGTGGGATCCATCTCGGCTATTTTTAAGCGCTCCTTCTTGTAGCGAAGACGGTAAGCGTTATGGTGAGCGAGGAAAAACGCAGCCATGCTTGATAAACGTGGTACTTAATTACATCGTTTGGCATCATTAAGTTTTCCATTAACTTTCATACTTAATTACACCCTCAGAATACCGATTCGTAATTAACTCTGTGATTAAGTCCTCTCAGAGGTGCACGCGCATTGATACGCGCAAGCGCGTAAGTCCTTCCCGCCAAAACGCTTGTTGCTATGGTAGTTAAAGGGCCTGGGGAGGAGTGTTCGGTTGTGCAAAACATGCGAAAGAGAAGGTGTTTTGGGTATAAAATGAAAGGTAGATACTTAACTTAACATGTGTCAAAATATCTTGGAAATCGAAATCTTCTCAAATGTTTTAAAAAGCGAAAAACAAAACATACTTTTCTGGAAAAAGATCCTTCGATACGATGGCGATACGTATTTGAATTGCGGAATACTGCTTGTTGACTGCGGACATCAAGCCAACTTACAGCGAAATCAAGCCAACATGCCGAGTGAGCTGCGGAACTGCTGTACTAGTAGTTAGAGCACGTTAGTTAGAGCAAGCTAGCTCTGACGCCGGCTGGCTGTGCCTATGGGCGCGGCCCCGGCGGCGAGCGCTGGCCGCATCACTTGCCATAACTCGCAGCAGTGCAAGCTCGAGAGCTAGCTAGCTTGCTGTACGATCTTGCATGCTGTGTACGAGTGTATGAGTTCGCGTTGTGTTTTCATTTGATGAGAGCGCTAACCTAAAATCAAAGGACTCCTAGATCCTCCGATTCTGATTCACATGTCCTTCTTCCGAGATACTATGAGAGATAGTTCTATCGTCGGAAGACTCGGTAGGCTACGTGTCCTAAAAGCCATCAAACTCCATTACAAGATTCTTCATTGAGAAGTACGAGTACCGAAAGCGGGATAGGTGAACGCGGTACTACGCAGCCCGACCATGACCAGACGCCGGGCTATTACAGCGATCGACTGGTAAGGACACAGCCCAGTACGCAGTTACAGTGCTACCGTGCTTGCTTCGCACGGCGTCTGGTGACCTGGTCGGGCTACGTAGAAAAAAAAAAAAAAATCAACGAAATCTCAATTATTGATTACAATTACACGAAACACAAACGGGTTGTGTTATTACATGTACATGTAATTCAATACATATCTTTTAAACTTTTCATGCACATTGTCAAGAAATGCAATCTTCATGGCAAACCCATTTTTTTTTATTTTTTTATAGTTCTTCAAAGATTTGAAACACAAGTAGGCTAGAGAAGTACCAGGTACCATGTTATATCTAAACTTGCATTGGATCTAACCAATAGTTCATTTTTATTACCGGTACAACTTGTCATGTATTCGTAATTTCAAATGTGACTTAGTTGTAACATTTATTGTGGATGATTTTCTTCACAACTGACACATGCACTGAATAGGTTAGAAAATTGGTCATTGGTATGGCTTAGGCCTACCTTTTTTTTCTGTATGAATAGGGTTAATTGGAATTATTTCACAGATACACACAAAAATGTTGGGAATCAGATCATTTTCAGTCTTCGAGTAATAGTCTGTAATAGTCTAATAACTAATCCAGCAATTTCTGAGGCTACCTTACACATTTTTATTCATCATGCAATGCAACCACGCATGATGCAATATGTCTCGTTCACCTACAAGGCGAAAAGACACAAGAAATAATCTGTTCAAGTCAATTATTTCCACATAGGCCAACAACATTCACTCAGTTTTATCTAGAACCCTGATTCGGTTTTTATCATCAGAACACATTTTTTTCTCAGTGGTAAATTGATGCTTAACAATTAGACCTACACAGGTATAAATATCTTGTTCTGATATTTCAGTGAATAAAAATCTAACACATTTCTTATGTAAGGGTTCGGGTTCGCTTAGCTCTCTAGCACTCGTCACACTTAAAGCAAACTAGGGCAGCACACGTGTTACTTAGAAGGAGTCCCTTGGCTAACTAACTTGTAGCCAGTTTATTCTACACATAATTTGGCATGGGTTTACATGTAAATGTGGGTTGTAACAAATATTCATACACAAAATCAACATAACAAAAAATGCAAATAAGGAAACAAAGGTTAAAACTAAATATTCATAATATGTAAATGGTGTGTAGGCGTGGGTGATTTAGGCATGATTTCAGTATTACAGGGAACAATGGGTGAGAAGTGAAAGAGTGGAAAATGTCATGTGATATGTGGTGTGTCTGTGATAGGTGGGATGCGTGGATGAATGTAAATGTGAATACCACTGTATGTGTGGGTTGACGTATTTATGTGTAGAGGGGTGGTACCTGTTATAACAGAAGGGGGATACACTTATAATAAATGGTTCAAAGTAAATCCCTACACTTACACTGTACGTTATACTACCATGCATACATATACAAATTTCATGTGTACATATGAATTGCATGTGTACATGGGACCTACATTAGAAGTTGTGTGTACCAGGGTACACTGACCTTACATTTTCTTTTATCTTTGCATGAAGATTTGCATTTGGTGTTGCATCATGAGCACAGGTTCTAATTGCAAATGTGCTACATGTAGAAACTGCTCTCACAGTAATGTGATGTGATATACAATGTACAGATAACAAATCTGTGCTGATGACTTGCATGTAGGCCTATATCTTTTAAATATGAAATGTCATAATAGAAATAGTTGTATGGCAAAGATTGCCAATTTACACAGGTAAGGTAGTCATTTGAAAAAAAAACCAAACAAACAAACACTGCTCAGCATTCTGTCATTAGTCAATTTTGGCATCTACACATTATACTCCTATTATATTGAACAATTATGATAACAATAATATAACATGTAAATTAAAAAAACCTAACAAATGCAACCACTTTCAAATAACTTGCACATTTGCAGGGGAAAAAAAATTAAGTGAAGGTCCAAGAATCAATGTCACATGGTTTAATGACTTCAAGTACAAAGAACACTATACTATTTCAGTGTGGAGACCTTCTACATATTGCATTGTCAACACATTCAGTTTAGGGTTTTAGCGTATACAATTATATCAGTAGAACATCATGTAGGGACCTACCAAATGTATATTACAATGTATTTTTATATCTATGTGAATGAAAACTGAACATCTTGTTTGAAGTACTTCCAACACATTTGTTTATCAAAATTCATACCTATTTTTGGCTATAAAATATAGATGCAATGAATATTACAAGGGCACAAACTCCATTTACCACAAAAATATTGTCCTCATAATAATGTGATTTGATAGAGTTATCACAAAATTATGTGCTGAAAAGTGTCTTCCAAAATGCTGATGGACAATGCTACTGTGTAGGACCTGCTGTGCCACTTGAATGTAACACATGGCATATGATATCAGTGATCACATAAATGATGATGAGGATAATAATCATTATGAAGATGATGATAGTAATAAAAACATTAGCAATAACAACAATAGTAGTAGTAGTAATAATAATAATAACAATTAGAGCAATAATGAAATGTGTGAAAGGTCCTTTCAGTGATGTACACTGCTGTGCATGACAGCCCTGCTTAAGTTCACTTTAAAACACTGATGCAATATTTTATCGTAACGGAGTAATTGTAGCTTTTCACCACTGAAACACCTGGGAAACACAGGGGGAAAAAAGACCAAATGAAAAAAATAAAAGGACAAAACACTTTGTGCCTGGATATTGCAACCCTTTTAGTTTCCAGTAACAATTTAAGCACATGCAGTTTAGGAGTTTACAGGATTTATATTCCCTACTTGCCACATGGGGAAAGAACAAATTTTCTATGCAATCAATTCAATGTTTCATTCTGATTCACACATTTGAGTACTAACATGTTTGTTGTTACCTCACAGAAAAGACAGAAATAGAGAGTTCAGAAATATGAATGTAGTGTCATATCAGTTAGTATTGCCATCACATGAATGTAGGTCTATGATTGGAATTGATGTTATTCATGTTCAATGTGCATTTATCAGAATCCCCAACAATCCTGGTACAAAGGTGCAGCTTTTTCATTACTAACATGTCTTTTGCTATTATACACAATGAAGGCATAAATTGACAGTAGGCCTACAGGAAGAGCTGGTGTCAGAGCTATTATCATTGCCATCACTTGGATGCACTCAACATAATTATGATATTGACGTCATCCAAGTTCAGTTTTCAAACATTTGCCAGCCACAAAGAAGAACATGAGAGGGGATGTCACTGGCTTCATGGAGCTACATGTAAGTAGCTGGGAGGGCTGGTTCTGATTAATGAGAGGGGATGTCACTGGTTTCACTGAGTTTGGTGGTAGAGAGGGCTGGTCTCCACTGGCGAGATGGATGTCACAGGTCTTGCTGAGCTGCGTAGCCTAGAAGAGGTAGTCTTATTTGGCGAGAGGGGGTGTCACTGCCTTCAACAACCTGGATATCTGGGATGGCACTTGGATGTGATGCTAGCTGTTCCACTGCAATAGAGGCCAACAAGCACATTCTATTGATCTCTCATCTAATGACTGAATGTTGGTAATATAGTAACTACTACACATTTACAATGAAAAATTATTTTACTACTCATATAGACTCAATTAACTATTCAGTATTACACGTAGTAAATATTCTCTTTAATGACTAACATTCAAGCAATGACAAGTTTAGTACTGATGAAAGTAATTATGTTAGATGCTGAAAGTCCAATGAAAATACTTAGTAGCTCACTTTATTTATGATATTTACATAAAAATTCCTAAATATGCATGCCAAAGGGACGTCTTCATCATCTAACCTGTTATCTTCTAACATCTGCCCAGGCTCTGATAACATCAATATCTGTCAGCACTCTCACCAGGTTTTGATCCACTTCAATCTGACCCAAGTCCTTTCCTCAGAGTAGCATTTTCCTCCACAACTAATTGGAGAAGGCAACAGCATTCACGAACTTGTCCTTTTCCATTTCACAGGGGCATCTGGACAGGAGTTCATCTGTATATCAGTCAAAATGAAAGGCATTAACACTGACTTACAATTAGGATAGTCGCATTAGTTCTTCACCACTCTGTAAATTTAGTCACAGAACTTGCTATCCCTTTTATATCAGTGTAGAGTCTACCAGGTAGCTATATCTTGTAGTGCTCACATATATGCAACAGAGAAAACTCCATGAAATATGTTAGAAATAGACTGTCTACTGTAGAAGTTAAATAGCAAAAAGGAAAATAAGACCTACAGACCCTAGCCAAATTTTTGATGAGTTGACACTGCACATGACGTCGGGATGACCTCAGCCTCTCATTGTGCATCTACAAAGTAGGCCCTATGTATACAAGCTCGTATAGGGCCTATGTCTTTAAATCCAGCCACATGCATGGGATTTGGGGGGTCTGTAATTCCACATACATGTACAATCATATAGGAGGCCTATATGTGGCTGCAATGTACAAACTATGTAACTTGTAACCCTAAAAGTAATGATCAAGACAACCATAATCTTATTAACCACTACCACAGCTATGGGTTCAAAAAAAAAAATGTTATCAATTATTACAGCAAGAATAATAACAGCATCGTTTGAGAACACAGAGTTAAATCGAACAATTTATTGATGTTTTGTTTACTAAATATCAACATTAATTTTCATTTGCAGGTTCAAAACAGTTGTTGGATCTAGGTGTATTAAAACAAAATGTACCAGGTAATTAAAGACAGTTTGTACAAACCTTTTGTACCAGTGCAAGGGCTGGTTTCAATGGGCAAGAGGGGATGACACTGGCTTCATCAAGCTGGGTAGCTGGGTAGCTGGGAGGGCTGGTCTCGACTGATGAGAGGGGACATCACTGGCTTCACCAAGCTGGGTATAGCTGGTCGAAACTGACGAGAGGGAATGTCACTGGCTTCATCAAGCTGGTTAGCTAGGAGGGCTGGTTTCAACTGATGAAAGGAGATGTCACTGGCTTCACCGAGCTGGGTAGCTGGTCGAAACTGACGAGAGGGAATTTCACCGGCTTCTGACATCAAGCTCGGTAGCTGGGAGGGCTGGTCTCAACTGACGAGAGGGGATGTCACTGGCTTCACTGAGCTGCCTAGTCAGGATGGTCCTTGAATGTGATGCTGGCTGTTGCCCTACAAAAGATACCCACATTTGCCACAATAATATCTGACAGACCTTTCTCAACAACTAGCACCTACTGTGTTACAAAGCATACACCATTAACCACTACACTAGGGACTGAGTGAACTGCGCTGCAATGCATATACGCCATTAGCCACTTATATACGCACAATAGATACACTTCAATCAACATTTTTGCAATGCCATGTGTACCGGAGACAATAATTAGGTACCTTACCAATGAATTCACGTTTTTGGTCCGCGATCATAGCTGCCGTGACAATATATACACGGTTGACTCTCTACAAACTATTTGTAAAAACCGAGAGTGACCAGATGATCACTCTACGCAGCTCTTCGCTGACACTTTCACTCATTCAGTGTCGTTTCGTAAAATTGGATTTCTCGCCTATCGCCGATTTGTAACAAACGGCAGTTCTGATGAGTGTCGTAACTTTCTTATTTCGAAATTTTGAGACCCATAATTTGACATGAAGGTAAAATAGGGCAACATAATCCAGAATATGGTCAAATAGGAATTCGCGTATTTACATGCAAAACACTTTAGCGTGCCATTTCTTAATGTGAACAGCGATTTTGTGCAATTGCCAGAAGCACATTTCAAAAAGGAGAACTGTTGAGCCAAATTTGGGATATGTCATTACGCAGAAAAAAAAAAAATTCCAGTTATCTAATATATTGGCAGAGAAAAAGGGCCTCGGACTAGGAATGGTAGAACATTGGTATAGGATACCTACCATACTACCTCAATCACATTCTGAATACCGGTACACCTTTGGCTTTGTGAATCTGCATGTGGCCTTTCTTCAAATGTGAGTAAAATTTCAGGCAAATTGTGATATATCTTTTAGTTTACCATAATAGAAACAAGTTAGGGTGTGGGGAAAGAGTTCCTTATGTCCCCCCCCCCCCCCACACTAGTTTGCACAAATAATGGTTAGATAGGTTGCTGTTGTTGTTGGTTTTTTTTTTGCTAGGACTAATGGTGGACTAAATAAAGGTATAATAATATGGGAAGTCTTCCCATAAATGGCATAACCATTATTTAGTTTATTATCGGTAAAAAGGAATGGTAGGCCTAACTTGTTAGTCTGTTTGTTTTGTGCAAGTTGGTGGGGGGGGGGGGGGGGACATAAGGAACTCTTTCCGGGTGGGGCATAGGACACCGAACAAAACTACTAATCTAGGCCTACTCATAACAATAGTATAGTGTGTGTAGATCCTCTAAGTGACATCTCTATCAGCAATGTTACACTAACATTGTAGGTCCTAAACTGAAGTTAACTGTTACTCACACTGAACTGAATGAAGTCTTCCGAGTTTCACAAATTTATTAGTAATTACCGATCCAGCAGAAGTGAAATGACATCTCTGTCGTTCAGCCCCTAGTGTCTTGAGGGGAATTGGGATTGACTTCATTTTATTTTTCTGTCGCCATCTCCATACTCTGTCACTGGTTTTCATGGTCTTCCCCTTCTTGGAGACAGATCTCTCGCTCTCCTCCTGCGGCTCCATTGTTGTGTAGATGGAGTGGTACGGTAAGTAGGCCTATATACGCAGCCAGCAGAGTTCGAGCGGACCCGTGCTAGCTAGCTGCCGGGTGGATGCCGGGAAATGCACCGATAACGCTCGCTAGCCAGTGAACAGGCACCCGGGTTTCGCCTCGCGATCGCGGCGCGTCGATGTACAGCTGTACACTCTATCTTGGGCTTGCTTTTCGCCGAGGAGAAGGCAACAAATCAACGCTGTGCCAAAATCGGACAAAAGAGGGAGGCAAAAACAACACTTGAACGGAGAGCCTCTAAGCCGACCCCCTGTGATTTTGACAAGCGTTACATGTAACGCTCTTCACAAAATCATAGATATCTTCATAATGCCGTATTTTTCATCAATTCTTTTTCATTGCTTAGTCCTTTCATAGGCATTGGCCCTTGTTTTTGCCTGTTTCACTTCATGAAATAGTACTTTTGCATTTTGGGTTCCAACACTCCTCCCCAGTCCCTTTAATATACCCCCTACTTATTCATGCTCTCAGAATACCAATTCGGTAATTAAGTGCTAATCAGACACTTAATTAGCTCTCAGAATACGGCCCCAGGAGCTCAGAAGTCAGATCAGCCAGACAATTCAGTTACCATCTGATTTCTTCCCTATTTATAGGCTTATTTGCGCCTGTTTTGAAAGCGCTAAGATGCACATGGAAACAACGCCCTGAATACAGACTAGGCGCACTGTTTGTCTTATGAATATTCATTTACTAGGGTAACTGCCCGAAAGTCCGTTTCGTATGTATACGCATAGGAAGTGTACATAGATAGGGCGCTCTCATGACTGAAGATCATGCAAGCGTACTTATGAATATTCATTAGTTGTAACTCTCACTCGCAGCACAAAGAGTAATAGTAATAATAACAGTGAGACTCTTGTAGAGCGCACATTTCTACCTAAAAAAGATACTCAAGGCGCTATAGAACAGAGTATGGTAGGGGTCCAACCCACCGACCGGGTCCATAACGACCGGCCGCGCATTATAATGGCATTGCGCGTACAGAAAGAAAATGTACGCATGGGACTACGCGCAACGGTGTTCGATTCTTCACTGGGCTACGCTACCGAGTAAAATGTGGCGAAAACAACTAAGTATTCCCTCTAAATTACCGAAATTTAGCAAAATCGAATAAGGTTTATCGTGTAACTACATATAACTAGGCCTACCTTTGCTGACTCGTTGTTAGATGTAGAGTATCCTTCCGTAATAAATTTGACGATTTTGACCGCAAAATTGTCACCGCCGCTTGTACGATCGTGCACACACGTTACACATACACATGACATAAACATTTTGTCGCCCGCTACGACCGTACGAGTTGATGCAGAAACGAGAAATGAATGTGAAAAAACAAACCGACTCATCTAATTTATTTCAATTACGATGAAAAGTTTCCTAATGAAAATCAAGTCAAATTCACCAAACAGTCCTTCAAAAGTAATATCGAGGGATTCAAAATATATTCAAATATTATTGGGGAAAAAAATACGACTAGAAAAAAACAGCAGCTTGTCGAAAAACGCGTTTAAGTACGCTTTATACGTATTGTCAATAGAGGGCGGGGTGGTCGGTCGATATGAGCCGGGCAACTGAGTGCGGAAAAAATGACACTCCACGCGTTCGAAGCCGCCATCTAGAGCGCGTACCTCAGATCGCATTTTCAGTGCGCGCTTGTGAATCCGGAGTATTTTCTCCACACGTGAGTAAAATTTCAGGCAAATTGTGTGATTTTTCACATTTCTGTTGATAGAAAAACGTTAGGTGTCCGATATTATGGACACCCAACCATACATATTGTGTCACGTTACAACAGTATCACAGAAAATAATAAGACAATAAACCAACAAACAATATATACGTACACATACATTACATACAGGCATACAATTTTGTCAATTCAAATTAAAAATATACGTCTTGAGATTCTTTTTGAAACTATCAATGGAAGATGCTTCTCTAAGAGATTTTGGTAGGCCATTCCATAGTTTTGGGCCCATATATGAAAAAGCCCGATCCCCCCAATTATGCTTGATTCGAGGTACCTGTAATTTTAGCGAGTTTGATGAACGTAGATTACGTGGTGGTTGGTGAAGATGAAGAGTATTTTGAAGGTAGACAGGGGCAAATTTGCGCAATGTACGGTAAACAAGAAGAAGAATCTTGAAGTCTATACGTTTTTCAACAGGAAGCCAATGTAGGGACCGAAGTATTGGGGTAGTATGCACAGTTTTCTTCTTGAAAGTAAGTAATCTAGCGGCACAATTCTGAACACGTTGCAGTTTACTGAGTTCTTTTTGTGGAAGACTGCAAAACAGAGAATTGCAGAAATCTAGACGAGACGAAATAAGAGCATGCATCAGTTTTTCTGCTGCTGATCTAGTTAAATATCTCCGAATTGAGCCCAGGTTACGCAAATGAAATCTTACAGCGCAATTATGAACAGAAATACTGGACGATCTTGGATCGTATAAACAGTGGTTTTATTCGTGATTGTCGTCAGTAGTGCCAGTCACAGATCAGTATTATAATGAACACTAGTTGGCGCTATTGCGCTTTAACCATCAGTAATTACATGTACATGTCTACATAACAATATACTGGCGTAATCACTTCTTTCTTTCTGTCGATCGAAATAATAAATAAAACAATTCAACTTCGTTTAAAACTTCAAAACGAATCGAGTAAGGTATGACCACTTGTATACTCAAACATCCTAACAAACTTAAATCAAAACTGCCTGATGAACACAACTAAATCGTTTTACGATACATGTATAACACTTTCACCTATAGACATAAAGATCTGTTTGAGCTAACTCCAGACCAAAAGGAACAGCTAAAACTGTACAGCCTTGTACCACATCCTCTCCCAAAACTGCGAGCAACTTATGTTGTCACTACACATATAAACCGAAACCTAACTTATAAACTTTCCTTTCGTATCATGAATCGAAAAACATATACATTCTACATGTTAACAAACAATATCCAAAACCTTGCAGTAACCCTACGGCTTACTGCATCTTTCCAGTCGCAAACAGTAAGGTAACGAAAAACTTACATATATACTAGGCACGTTGGGAAGACAATAACCAAAACCCTGCAGTAACACAGCAGCGTACTCATCTTACAGAATTAAATAAAAGGTTGAAAATTATACAAAACAATTGTAGATATCACTGACACAGGGCATGGGATGCTGGTAGACGCAGACTATAAACTTGACCGATCGGAAATATCGGAACATATGCTGAGGTATGTGGACATAGTACGAACGAGGTGTGGACATAGTACGAACAAGTACGTACAATTACAATATAGCATTTAACATTCATAAACACAATGGCTAATGTGTGATGAAATGTAAACTATCTGCAGAACAGATGCTATAGATACCACACTGAGGCCCATGACATTGAAGGAGGGCATGTATCACATGAAAATTATGGCCAGCATGCCAGAAGGCTCTTGTCTTGCCTCAGCATATAATGACAAAACAGATTGGTGAATTAACAAAGCTGTCACATTTACATGCAATACAATATCTACAACAACAGAAAAAACTTAAAATGCATAACTACACATGAGAAAAGGCATGTATTACCATGCTGCTGTACAGAGAGCCTAACATACAACAGCATTACTGACCTTTTGAAAGTAAATAGCAGAATACTGTAATATGTACAGATGTACTCTACAACATGAGAAACACCAGAGCATAGATCTATTTGAGGACATAGTCAGTGAGATAAGATGGAATACGGTGGCTACGTTGAGGATATCGCCTGTCAGGGGAGGGCATAGCTAGAGTACCGGAAGGCACTGACGGAGCTGACAGAGATACAGGTTCATCGTGTGGAGTGGAAAGCTCATGTGGGATATCAGGAGGTTCGGGGGGTCTGGGTTCAGGGGGCACCGTCATGACATCAGGGGAATTCAAAGGGGGTATACAGTCATTAAACGCTGTCGAGAAATCAGGAGGATCTGGCATGGAATGGGAATGGTCCGTCGTCACGGTGAGGGGCTGAGCACTCTCGTCATCACACTCCTGAGGCTGATACTGCTGTGACGGTAGAGGAGGAAAGTCTGAAGGAACTTTCAGACAATCGGAACGTCGCACACGATATGAAGTAGAACGTAGCTGGTTGCCGATAAACTTGCGGATATTGCACCACTCATTCTCAACAGTACAAACGAGGTAGCGATGTCGAGACTGGGTCTTGGATCGGTCTGTTTGAAGATAGACGAGATCACCAACCTGAATGTCAGTGTCTGGCAAGGGGGGTGGACGTGTGGGAGCCTTCGACTTGACGCTAGGACCATGATTAGCAAGACGTCTGTTGTGCTGAGCTATGATGACGTCCTTGTCATTCACAGGAATTTGCTCACTTGTGAATTGATCACGTTGAGTCCACAATTCCCGAGCAGAGAGGCCGTTACCACGGAGTCGACTGTTGAGGCGGTTCGTAGCTAAGGCTAGTGCAAGGGGGGTAACCGGGCCACCATTGGGGTCGTCACGAAGGAGCTCATCCTCTAGCTCACGAACAGCTTTTTCAGAGACGGGATTCTTGTTAACATTTTTTGTATGACCTAGCTCTATTGTAATCCCCTGCCTATGGAGGACCTGATCATCTCGGAGGGCTGCAAAACCTGGGGCTGAATCTGTGCGCACTACAGCAAGAGGACCCTCTAGTGGCCGGAGAGGTGGGCATAACTGGAGTAGAGCATCACGCAGGGTCTCAGTGCGTTCATCATGTATAAGGAGACTTGAAGTATATGATGTGACGGTCTCTCTGAGGACAAAGATGAGCTGTCGAGCGCGTTTTATGACATCTGCCCCGAAGGATACACCCACTACGCTTGGCGGATCACATGTGGTCTGGGGTGTTGCAGCATGAGGGACATTCCGAAGAGAAAGACAGCCATGGCAACCCTGGGTGACTTGTTGGATAGCTGCATCTAGGTCCAAGGCAAAAAAATAGCGAGAAACCACCTGTCTGAGCTGGTGTGGGGTAGGATGGCTCAGTTGGAGATGGAGAGCAGTAAGGATGCCAGGAAGCACCTTGCGGGGAATGACAATACGCTCTTGCCGTGGCTGAAACGCACGTTCCTGCCGGACGACAAGAAGGCCATCGCCAGCTATAGTAGCAACTTGGAGATAGCGCTTCACATCACGAATATCCGTCAGCTTCTTCGACGGGCGGGTACCCTGCTTGAGGTGAGCATGCGTACGGCGGAGGTCTGGACACTCTGACTGAATCCGCCCCCATGCGTTGCGGGATGTAAATGGAATGCGTGTACGGCCAGAAAGAACATCTTCTATGGTACTGCGATGAACAGCAGCACCCTCCAACTGGGTGATAAACGAGCACACTTGACACTTGGACTCATGGCAGGGAGGAGCGTTTCTACTGGCAAAGTCTGCAGGGACATTTGCAGAGCCAGCCAGATGGCGAATAGACACCTGGTATCGGCTCACAGTTGTTAGGAATGTGGAAACCCTTGGACTAGCTGAAAACTCTCCACGACACAGCTTTTCATATGCTTGAACACATGGTTTGCTGTCAGAGAGGATACACACAGGGTGACGTGATTGAATGATATACGGGCTGAAATGTTTGGTGGCGGTGGCAATAGACAGCGCCTCAACCTCACAGGGGAGCCAGGTAACCTGGCGACCATGCAGCTTAGCGCTGAAGAAGCCAGCAACAAGAGGCTTCTGATCTCGTGTCACGTACATTGTTGCACCAAGGCCATGTTTTTTGACAGCCCCATCTGTGACGATCCACAACTGGTCAGAGGGGCGTGGGAGTGTGATGGTTCGTGAGGACTGAATGGCAGTCTGAGCCTTGGTGAAGGCATCATGCAACTCATCTGTCCAGTGGATACGGTCTTGTGATTTGAAGCCAGCAATGGAGTCATCAAGGGGGCTCAAGTATGCAGCACAACTGGGGAGCACACGAGCAAGCATCTTGTACGCACCAATGAAAGATCTCATACCTTTCACTGTAGTGGGAGGAGAGCAGGTTGACAATGTTGACATCCTGTGTGGACTTGCGCGAAGGGTTCCTTCCGACCATATCCACCCTAGAATAGTGGTAGTCTTGGGACATACTGTAGTCTTGGTCGGGGATAGGTGGAGGCCATTGGCAGCAAGGGCCTGTAGCACCCGAGACCAATTCTGTAACAGGGCTTGCGGTGTGTCAGCACCACAGTACAAGTCATCTGCCAACTTGACAACGATACCTTCAACCAACAAGTCCCCAAGTACTCGACACATCAATTCCTCCAAGGCAGTCTCAGAACCTGGCATTCCCATTGCACAACGGGTATAGACACGAATACCTCGGAAGGGTGTAGCCACACCACAGTATTTCATTGACTCTTGGGAGAGAGGTATTTGATAGAAAGCACTGGCAAGGTCGGATGCCACAAGATATTTCCACTGACCAATCTTACGTAATGTGGAATCAACATCTGGTAAGACTGAAGGCTGGGGCTTGGAATAGCGACCCACATCAGCGAAAGCTGTGACCAACCGGTGACCTCCACTGGGTTTCTTGACCAGGAAAGACGGGTTGACGTACTCGACAGTGACGCCAATATCCTCAGGCCGTGCAAAAATGCCAAGTTTCTCGAGGTCATCAAACTTTTCCTGCAACTCAACAAGCTTGTCACGGGAATACAACGGGAGTCTGCCCTTACGCTGAGGTGGTTGCACTGGGCCCATGTTCACAACAGCCTGGAATGGTCCGGACGCACCATTATAGCCCTTGAATGATGAAGTGAACACTCCATCATATCTAGAGTGAAGTGCCTGGAAGGCGCGCCTTGTCTGAGAGGGGAGAACCCCATCTGGATCAACAGCCACTGACTCAAAAGATCGGCTTGAGGATCGATTCCCAGGAGGCTGGGCAGATTTTGCCTGCTGATCAGACATAGGTGATTGCAACTGCTCTGTATCTTCCATGCCCATGGGGTTGACCTGGCACAAATGGGAATGGCGGCGAATAACGCAGGGAGCATCAGATAGATTGGGAATGCGGATCCTACCGGCTATGCTGGGGACCACTTGGGGAACCGGGAAGCAATCCTGCAAGGGGGAGGTAGGAGGGGAGTCTGCGCGCGGCTCTACAGCAAGGATCTCATCAGACTCAAACTGGGAAGGCAACTCAAGCTCAAGGAACTCCCCTGGCCAGAGAGTTGTGGTTGTTGCAGGAGCACGGAGAACGTGTGCACGCCGCACAGCATGACCAACTTTGGACTTTCCAGTGGAACCGTACACATACACTGTGCCATCATCCAGTGTAATCTGGCGCTTAGCGGGTCGAAGAGCTACATCATTGCGCTCCATAAATGGAGTCCCAGCGAGGACCTCAACATCGAGATTCTCCACAACTAAGCCCTCAAAATGGAAGACATGTCGATCACGAGAAAAGGTGAGACGAGTTTCACCAACAACCTCCAAGGGGGACGAGCCATCAGCTTGGCGAGCTGACTGGGATGTGGGAGTCACAGTACAACCGAGGGCATATGCTGTGGAGGCACGCAGCATGTTTCCTGTAGCACCACTATCAACAGTGATACGGACAGCATGATGCTTGTAAAAGGCATCAAAGTAAGGGGACTGACGCACTTGCACACGGAGTGTAGTGGAGGGTTCCTCACCATCTACACCAGAGTGGGTACCTGGATCAACCTGAAAATCCTGGGGGTCAATGCTATCGGCAAGTATCTCATCATTGTCAAAAATCTTTGCGACTTGGCGGGCTTTAGCCATGTACTGCCTATCAGAGTCAGGGAGATAGGGACACACACTAAGAAAGTGACTGCTAGGGCGACCAGCCTGAAGGCAGAGGGGGCAGGACTTAGCAGGCTTGGCACGGGATCGACTTTGAAATTGCGGTTGGGGACGCCTAGGAGTAGACTGACTACGACTGCGCGGGGGAAAGGCAGCAGCACGCATGGCTCTAGAACATTCAACTGACTCGAGGAGACTGGTAAGGGCTTGAGAAATCTCAGGCTTGAGAGAAGCCAGGGTACGTGACCGGAGATCTGTACCATATCTTTGCTTGACTATTTGTGGGAGATCAGGATGTAACAACTGGAGCCAATGCAGCACTATGAAGTTTTCGATAGTTGGCGTAAGCTCCTCATCTTCCTTGATGGGCTCACCGTGGTGAGTGATTCCCCCACCTGAGGTCAGAAGGTTATCCTCTACAAAGGCAAGTATCCTTTGATACAGGTCTTCAGGTCTTTCATCGGTTTCTAACTTGATGTCAGAAAAATCAATGAAATGAGCTCCTGTTGACTGAAAGCCATAGTGAAGGCGAATTGTTGACCAAATGTCATTGAGTGAGGTAGAATTGCGCACTATGCAGTTCCTGGCAATCACAGGACAGAAATTTGCAATCTGACCAAGCATGAGATCAAGCATGACAGCCTTTTGTTGAGCCGTCTTGCGAGATTCTGAGGGGACAGAGCTATTGTCATCAAGGTAACCTCTATTTGGATTTGCCTTTGTCTTTTTTGACCATGTCACTGACTCACCGAGAAACGGTGCAAAGTGGGGATCTAGGTTTAGAGTGTACAGGAGATTCTGTCTCCAACTTTCGAATGAGGTGATAGTCTCTATCTTGCCCAGGCACCATTGTTTGGGCACCTTGGGCATAGCACACGCCATTTTAGATGTGTGGGACTGTACACTACTGGCCAACTACAAAGGTACGTGATAACTATAAGTCCTTGTAAAAACTTACGTTTACAGTGGACCTGGCTGTTTATTTCCAGCAAAACTCCTCTCAGAGGCGGGCAAGATTTCACTTAGGCTGTGGGTAGTGATCCAGCGCTGCCACCACGCAATTATGAACAGAAATACTGGACGATCTTGGATCGTATAAACAGTGGTTTTATTCGTGATTGTCGTCAGTAGTGCCAGTCACAGATCAGTATTATAATGAACACTAGTTGGCGCTATTGCGCTTTAACCATCAGTAATTACATGTACATGTCTACATAACAATATACTGGCGCAGATTGGGATACATATGAAATGTGGTCTTTGAATGTCAGATTTGCATCATAAACAACACCAAGATTACGAACTTTGTTCGAAGGCTTTATATTACTATTGCCGATTCTAACAAAACATGTATCAGAATTCACCTTAGACAACATCTGTTTGGATCCTATCATAATAAATTCTGACTTACTGTCTTTAAATTTGAGACCATTTCTTTCCATCCATGCCTTAACATCATCAATACATAATTCCAATCGTTTTACATCTTCAGTGAGTTCAGTCCTGGTTGGTGAAAAGGATACAAATATTTGTATATCATCTGCATAACAGTGATACTGAATGTCGTGTCTTTCAAAAATGTGTCTAATCCTTGAAAGATATAGTGAGAATAGAAGTGGTCCACCTACAGACCCTTGCGGGACTCCGCAAGTAAGTGCAGCCGGATCAGAGTTACTGTCATTGATCTTAACATATTGTGAACGGCTGGCAAGGTAAGATTGAAACCACTCTAATACAAGTCCTGTGACACCAACAGATCTGAGAGTCTGGGTGAGAATGGAATGGTCAACAGTATCAAAAGCTGCCGATATATCAAGTAAAACAACAGCAGTGATATTCCCAGCATCCATTTGTCTCAAACATTGATCAGTTAGGTCAGTAAGTAATGTCTCTACACTATGATCAGGGCGATACGCTGATTGGTGGCTATCAAGAAAATCATTCTCCTGCAAGTAGTCTCGTAGGCGTGAAAAGGAAACACGTTCCATAACTTTGCTAACAAATGGCAGGTTTGAAATTGGTCGATAATTGTTTAACATGTTCTTATCTAAATGAGGTCTTTTGAGGGTTGGAAATATCACCGCTTGTTTCAATTCATTTGGCACAACACCTGCTGCAAAACTGCCATTTATTATGCTCGTAATGGCAGGGGCAGTCACTGATACACATTTTTTTTTTATCAGATCCGTACAAAAAGGGTCTAATTCACATGACTTATTTGGAGACTTCATAATCATATTCTTAACCTCAGTTACAGACGTTGGATTTAGTGAGTCTAATTTTGAAGTACATGTAGTTGCAACTTCAGCTTCACTTTTAACCACACTGACACATGGTAAGGATAAGCGTATATTCGCTATCTTATCAACGAAAAACCGATTAAACTCGTTAGCCAACTCTTTGTCAGAATCATGCTCAGGTAGAGGGGATTTTTGTTTTCTGCCAAGAAGCTTGTTTACAACCTGAAAGAGTTTCTTCGTGTCTTTACCACAGTCATTAACTTGTTTAGAGTGATATTCAGTTTTCGCTTTCCTGAGTAGTGAACGGACATACTGACGTTGTTTACAATACAACTGCCTATCAATCTCTAACAACGATTTCCTCCATTTTCTTTCTAATTGCCTTCGACGCAGTTTCGCACTTGCAATTTCTTCATTGTACCATTGAGTGTTTGGGCGAAGGTAATACGCTGTACTTGCTACACTGTGGATCACGCTGTGTTGACATACATAATAATGCTAGTCTTCCCCCCCCCCCCCGACTTTGGCTTTAGAGAAACATTTGAGAAAGACCTCTCCGTCACACTATCCCCCCTTTTCGAATTGCTGTCCCAGAAATTCAATTTAGAGAAGAAAAAATATACCAAAACTGTACAAATGTACAATATAAAATCACCATATTTTCAAATAAAAACTCAAAATTATGCGAACTATTGAAACACAATATAATGTCAAAAAAAAATACTCGAACAACTTGCTGTCCTAGCAATTTGAAACCACAATATAATGTATACATTTCATGAAAACAATGTTTTCCAATTGCTGTTTTTTCACATTTCAAAAAAAAAAGGAAACAAAGCAAACAATTTATAAGAACTGTTCATATTGTATAAACTATTTTGTACATGACATCTATATGTATACTTTCAGCCTGCAATGATAATCCTACAAGTTTACTATGTAAAATCATGTACTAATTACGAGGTGCACCAATAAGCAAAATAACTCATCAAAAAAAAAAAAAGGGCAAAGGAAAGAATGACACCAGTTATACAGATCTCTATTCATAGTCAAAGTAGTGCGAGTATGTGTTTAAGCTAGCTCTTTTCTCTTCTCCATATACATGGAAAAATGTCTCTGTCACTACAACAATTGTTTTCAGCTTAAGCGTTCCCATGCGATTACGTCCCTTATGCACTTTGATACTCACTAAATCATCCTCCTCATCCTTGTCATCAACACTCAAGGACACTGGGTGGATGGTCTCTGGAGTTTCCCATGTTTTAGGATGTGGGGACATCACACTTGAGGGCTCTTGGGGCTCCGATGGGATGGGGAATGCATGCACTGGACTCCTTACCGCACTGGTGGATGGGGTTGGAGATGGATGCACTGGATTCTCTTCCGCGCTGGTAGATGGGGATAGGGTGAGAGATGGATGCACTGGACTCTCTTCCGCGCTGGGAGATGGGGATGGCGTGGGGAATGGATGCACTGGGCCGTCTTCTACGCTGGTAGATGGGGATGCCGGGTGTGTTGGTGTGGTTGCATCCTCGTCGACATCTGACTCTCCATACAGACTGATGATACAGTCCTCGGGCGACTTTTTGGGGATTTTCGGCAAGGTAGGGAGCGACGGCCCAGGAACAGGGTTTGTTGCGTGTCGAGGGGCTGGAGGTGTGGAGGGGGTGCCCCGTTTCCTTTACTCCCTTTGTAGTTTCCTCACATATGCTGCACTAGCTTCTCTGAGCTTGCAGGCCCTTGTATCTTTTGCTAAACGCTGTTCTCTCCGCGTGTAGTGCTTCTTCAAATTAGTTATTTTCTCGCTCTCGTAGAAACAGAATTCACACTTCCAGGTCAGTGGCACATGATGTATTTCCTCCAGATGGAAATGTAGTTCAGCAAGGCTAGTAAATGCACTTTTGCATCTGGTACAATTGTGCAGCATCTGTACAAAAAAAAAACAATAACAACACAATACTGATACGTGGGTGTCGTAGATAACTGTGCCTATTCCAGATATCGTTCTGGTATGCGTCTGCTTCTCACGGGATTCTTTTTAGATACTGGTCTATTCAGCCATTTCTGTAGACGAGGCCCACAATATAGTTTGAGTCTCTCCTGATGCACAACTTTTGGTTGGCTAATTTCATTCTTTTGGATTCTATACACTACGTCTGACAGTTTGTGTGTGACTAGAAATAGACCATCCCACTTGTAGACCAATTTAGGACACACTTCTCGTTTTCTGGGAATACCAGATAACCAGACCCAGTCTCTAACATTATGTCCATTCAGTTGTGTATTCCTGCCGTAGCCTCGCGTCTGACTGTCATGTGACAAATTATTACATTATTTAGTCAGTGTGAAAAAGAAAATATGTAACGTAATATGAATCTTAAAGTATATGATAAGACATTAACCAAGAACATCAGTGCATATTTTGAAGGTTGACAGAACAAAAAAAAAAGAGTGCTCCAATACAAAGCAAGGCTTGTAATACGTGGATCACTCAGAACGTAATATGTCACTAAACCACATAATTATTAGCAGTAATCATTAAGCACACACACAAAAAAGAAGAACAGGAAGTCCAGACTAATCTTACAATGTTAATACAAGTGAAAGTTTATTCGAGGACCTGTGAAAATCACTGATATAAATTATGAATAAAAATGGGCCTAAGATCTACGTAGGTAAGAATATTGGTACCTACCTGTACAAAACAAAATTAAAATAAAAAAGGCATAATGTTATGTATTAAAAAATGTAACACTGGAAAGCTAAAGAGAGGCAAGAATCAATAATATGGCTGATGTGCAGTATGGTGTTTGAAACCCACCTCTACCATTTAGAGAAATATAGTATCACCCTCATAGTGATCGACCTTCACCATCTGTAAAGTGCACGTTCACCTTCATGAAGGTAAAGAATTCCATGCCCTTGAATGAACAGATCGCGTCCCCGTCTTGTAACAATAACAAAATCAATATCGACAACTACAAAAAGTTATTCTCATTTCCTTAAATTAAGGGATTTAACAGTTCTTATAACAGAAAGTTCTCTGGTCTCATGATATCTTTTGATATTCAAAGTCTTTTCCAAAGATTTTCCCAATTGGTTGGCCCGTCTGAGTATGGGTGGGTATATATAACGTCTAAACTGAGCAACTTTGATGTTTAAAAAGGCGTTTTTAGCCTATAGCCTTCAACTCTGGAAAAAAAAATCATCGTGTGACACTGATCCTTGTTAAATTTCTCCTACTGCATTGTATTTTTGTTACTATAATTATCTTAAAAAGCATGCAGATCTTGAGATTTGGTGTTTGTGGCTACACTGCCATGAACACTGTGTGATGCCATAAATGTGTGGCCGGGCTCGAAATTTGTCATTGTTATGGTTCTCGGTGAGTGAGAGGTGTCATTGACGTAAGAAGACAGCCATAGAGAGTGTGATTTTTGTTCTGAGAGGAACAGTTATTACAGTAAAATACAATAACAATTCATTTCTTCCTTATCTCAGTGCTTATTCAGATATGTGAAGTAAGTAGGAATTTAGAGTCTCTGAAGCTGACCGATCGGCTTCGTCGTGCTCAGGTCACAGTGGGAAGGTGCGTCTTTGCCTGATGAAGCATATGCCACATTAGATAATATTGATACTACTACTACTAATATCCATAATAATGATGATAATTTTAATGAAATAGCAATTATAATGATAAGTATGATCATAATGATACTTATAATAAAAAAAAGGACCTTATGACACGCTGCTACACACTGCATCAGTGAGGGAATGAACTTTTTCTTTCAAAACTAATTTTCGCATAGTACACTCGCTCTATGTAACTTTCGATTACATCCTTTTGCTCCTTTTGCTCCGGCATGCCGCATATATCACTACAAATTATATGAGTTAATGTTATGTATTGATACAATATTAGTTGAAAGGGGGAGATGTGCTCTCTCCAAATATTGAAGTGGTTAACAAATAGAAATTTCGTCTAGCGAAAGATAAAATTGATTTTATGTAATTGATTAAAGCAATTCTATAAGGTGAGGAAAAACAAGCAGATATTCTAGAGACAGCATTAAATGTCGCTTACATTAAATCAACGAATTTTTACATCCAATATAAGTACGGCCTGAACGTTCCTCACAAGTAATCAGTATCCTACACAATGCTGTGTGTGTTGTGCAATGCGTCCAAAAATCATGGATATGATAACGCCGCAAAAAGAAACATCATACTGTGATTTATCCATGGTTTTGACTTGAGACGGTCAAGTGTCACCATTTAGTAGACCTTTCTCATCTGGATGGCAGAAAAGGGGAGGGGTATTGTGATTGTTTTCGCAACAATAACAGAATACAAACACAGAAACACTAAACACCTAATGATAAAGTGACTGTCCTGCAAGGGGAAGTATCTTTTTCAGCACCTATCTGAGCAGTTTACCGAAACAATGACTGTCGCGATTTCTTGCATTTGCCTATTTTCACTCGTTCAAACATAAGATATAGATTGTTTAAAAAATGTTGAGCTTCTATAAAACACCTAACTAAACACTTTTCTCTGACAGATTAAAAACACTGCTTCACGTGTAATAAGACGGGTTTAAGAGTTGAATACATGCTGTGCTTATTTTCATTACGCCCTAAGTGTGTATTAGACATAGATTTTTGCGTTTTAGATAGTGTTAAAAGAACATTTTACTTCCTGGCCCACTGAGCCACAAACCTGTACAATATCTACAGCGTATGAGCTATATGTAATCACGTTCTATGCAAAAAACAAAAAAACAAAAACAAAAACAAAAAGAAGGAAAAAACAAAACAAAAAACAAAAGCAAAAACAAAACAGCAACAAAACAAAACAAGATACCAAAAGAAAAATCCATATCGAACCGTAATCTTTACTTATTAAAAGTCCTGAACAAAATTACAGAACTAAACTCACATAAATTTCACTGTATACTTGATTAGACAAGACTACAACAATGAATAATACGATAGAGCATGTCAATCGATGACCAGAAAGGCCTGTTCGGGTTTTGCACGATCCCCCATAATCAGGTGGGGCTCACGATGGGTTTGCTCATGTTCCTATAGGTCGGAATGTTGGTACTACCTGTACAAAATGAAATTACATTAAGAACATTATATATTGCATTTTAAGTGTATTAATAGAAATAAAAAATCAAGTAGTCTATATCTAACATTGGGAGACTCGAGAGAGAAATAATCAATAGCTGATTTGCAGTATGTGCTTGAAACCCTCCCCTACCATTAAGAGAAACATAGTATCACCCTTATAGTGATCGACCTTGACCAACTATAAAGTGCACGTTCACCTTCATGAAGGTCAAGAAGGCCAAGCCTAGTGTTTCGCCATTAAATTAACAGATCTCCCCGACTTGTAACAATAACAAAATTAATATCGACACAAGCAAAAAAAAAAAAAAAAATCTTATTTCCTCAAATTGCGGGGTTTCCGAAGGTTTTTCTCAATAATTGGTTGGCCCCTCTGAGTATAAGGTGGCTATACTATAACGTCTAAACTGAGCAACTTTGATGGTAGAAAAGGGCGTTTTTAGCCTATGGCCTTCAACTTTGAAAAAAAAATACTAAAGAAAAGAAATCGTTGTGTTACTGTTGTATAGATTTTTTCTACTGTCTTGGATTTGTGTTACTATGTTTTGAAAATCATGCAGATCTCGAGATTTGCTGTTTGTGGCTAAACTGCCGTGGACACTGTCTGCTGCCATGTACGTGTGGACAGCCTCGAAATATTTCATTCTTATGGTTCTCGATGAGTGCGAGGTTTCATTGACGTAGACCATTGCCATTAGTCATACTGCATCCCCACAAATTGTGTTATCATGGAATACAACCAACATTATTGTTAGAGCATGTAATCAATGGGAATAAATCCGAAGTTGTATTTCCCTTTAAACTCACAAACGTCTTAGTAATCAACGTCTCAATGTAATACCAATAGATGAAACTAATACCTTTTACAAACATTAAATACGTTAACCCCCTGCTCAATTATTCACACATTCATATTTATCTCCATTCCAAAGTCATTTAGATAATGACAACTTTTAATCATAAAGAGTTTTATTCTTTGCTGAAACCAAACCATCCATTACTGCAATTGTCACATTGTTTTGTAACATCAGGCCATTGACCCATTTACTTTTAAAAGAACTGAGAATTAGAAACAGTGTTATCTAAATTTACAACAATAATAAAGGCTAGTATAGTAGTTCTGATGTTATAATCATCAGATTTTCAGTAACATACCGAAGTGTTTGAAATTGGGCTTTGTCTAATACAAACTGATAAAGGCTTCAGATTGCTGAAATATTCTCTTTTCATTATGAAGGCAATGTGGTAAATTCGATTCTAATCAAGTTTGAAAAGAAGACTATAGTTATTTCAACTAGCACACCACTTGGAAATAATGTAGGTTCAGCCGTTTAGTTGCCGACAAAGAAGCCATTAATTATGTTGTTCCGGACTTGTCTCCCAATCATGGCATCAAACTCTTCATCTTGTTCCTCAACTTCATCTTCCTCCGCCCTGTCTTGATGTACTTCCTGCTGCTTTAGATGCTGATATTATACTGAGTATAGGCAAGCACAGCCGGTGATTACATAAGCAGCGCTCTCAGGGAACATGTGAAGACCTGGGCCAATTAAGCAACGAAACTTGTTTTTAACTGGCCGTTAAATTTGAGGTAAACCTCTCCAAACACCAGGTTTCAAGCAGCCTCCTAACAGACACGGCACTATCGTCCAGCGTCGCCATGATGACTGTCGATGGGATTTAGGCCAATGTGCGCAAAATGAAAGGGCCAATCAGGCTCGCCCTTTACAAAGATTCCTTCAATCAAATTACCTCCCCTGAACGTCTGCAAAACTTTGACCGCGAACGGGGTCACAAGCATTCATTCAAGTGCTAGAGCTCCAGAGATTGTGTCCAGTCGACTTCTTTCCTGGTCACTTTGACCAGGAAAGGGTGAGATATTTGTGACTCGGAAAATGGTCAGAATTCTGACCCGGGATTCATAAGAATGTAATTAATGCTATTAATATATACTATGTAGAATCTAGATCTACACTATGGCAATCTAACTAACGCTAGTTAGGTCTCATTTGAGCCTCATTTCACCAGACTAGACTAGACCTGGGCAAACGTTAGATGAATAGAGTAAGTTAAAGAAAAAAAAAAAAGAAACAAACTACTGGTAACCGTTAGAATTAATTGGCCTACATAAACCTTAGTTCAACAACTACATATCTATTCTCATTCATATCATCACAGGGTCACGTCATTGAAGAAGTATATTGTACGTATTAGACGTCAATAATACATCTAATGTTGCGTTAGGTCTACGGCAGATCTACTAACCTTGCTTGGGCTTTTTATTTTGTCCTTCAAGATCAGTCTTTTCAAGAAATCAAGGACTCCACGTAAGGCCGAACGAGGGAGTTCATATCTACCAGAGATGCACTTTGATGGAGAAGCGAAACAGAGCCTTCGGAGTTCTTCAGTTGGTCAAAACATATAGATCTACCAGCATAAAACCTTGACGAAAGGCGGTGTTGACACTACCCTTCAAAAAAAAAAAAAAATTGTACTGAACTGTCTGATCGTTAGCTTGTAACCAGCAGACCAATGTTGTTGATCCGAATGTTTTGCCTGGTTATAGACCTGGGCATGCCTGTACTGCATCAACTTCCTTGCGCTCGCGATACCCGCGACCTGTTTAGGGCATGTTATTTTCACGGAAAAGTTTGAACTCCTGAGTTGAACGTACCAACGATCATGATTGGCATTTTCGCTGTGGAGACCACGAATTCACAAAAGCTCTTTGCACATCGTTTTGAGGCTTTTGGACTTTGCAAAATATGTTCTACAGTTTTGTCACCAATCAGGAGAAGATTAAGACATTCTGAGAAGAATATTGAACCTGTTCCCCACCTATCGAGGGATCGAAGAAGGGAGGCCCTTGTCGGCAAGTATGATTTGAGACAGATGCTGGTTCATTGAATATTTTGTCAGCAAATCTTAGAAGGACTTGGCAGCTACTTTCTCCTTCCCTTTGGTATGGTTGACTTCCTTTCCTCACCCACTCTTCTCCCTCGTTTGATTTCAATACTGCATCAGCTGTTTTAGCGAAGGAGTTGAGGGGATGCATGCTACTTCTGAAAGAGTTTAGTTTCTTGTTGATCTGGTCCCCATGATGGTGGTCCACACTACAAGTTAATTGTGTTAAGTTGTGTAAAATATTTGTACACAAGTTAACACAGCCCCTGTGTACTATATGAACCATACAACTGTGTGAAGTCGTACTCATTTTACACAGCGTTGTGTACTGATTTTTACACAACAGTTGTGAAAATTTGGTTACACAACACGTTGTGTACAATGTTGCAAACAACTGTTGTGTAAAAATTGCTGGTTGTGTACTTCAGGTTTGTAACTGCTGCTGGAACAGTTGTGTAAAAATTACACTGGTTCTGTACAAGAGTTGTGTAACTTTTTCATGTGCTGTGAACCCCCCCCCCCTTTGTTTTGATGTAATATGCATAACTTAGTACATGATGTATGATTTCTCTGTGTGAAACATGGACAGACTACAGTGCATGAAAGGAAAATTAAGGTCTTTTGGGGGCATTCAATTCAAATCATCCATTGTGAAATTGTGAATACTGCCACAAATGATCTTTATGAACCTCATGAACCATACCTATTTGAACTGTAAAGCACTGCAAATCTACGTATAGTTCTATGAACTTCTGCCCACAAATGAAGATTGGTCATTGGATTCAGTTATCTTGTATAGGTTACCTGAAAAAGTAAGTTGAGAAGTCATCAATCACAGTTCATTCTATGGTTTGTATTCAACTCTGTACTCAATCACAAATATCACACAGGTGAAATTTAGAAAAAAAAAACTAGAAGAAAATTGAATATATCTTCCAACAGTTTCATTAATTTTATCTTAATGACGTAAACTTGCATAACTATACAATAGTTTGCACAACACAAATTAGTCAAATGCAACAAGCTCAGACTCCTGAAAGAGATCGATTACAGACATCTATGTAATTTATGAAAGTGCGATCAGGATGGATAGCAACAGCTCAAATACGCAGATGAGATATTAATACACGTATTACATGTAAATGCATTCTGAAAAAAAAAATGCATATTCAATACACAAATATTTTACCAATCTTTAAACGAACTTTTCTCCAATATTTCATCACATTTTCATAAAAACAAGTATCTTGCTAAACACTGAACATGTCAAACAAATTACAACAATTCTGTGATAACCACAACATTAAATTCAGCTCAAGTAAACTAAAATTCAAATAAGAGCGCATTCAACCTGTACTTAAAGCATTGAGCTATTTTCTATACAGAAAGCTTGTTAACATGCACACATAGTCCTCATAACATAGTGTTTGAAGGACGGCATTCATACCATATTATATGATAAACATGGATATAACTAGGGTTTCTAGCAAAATACTGTTCAAACTGCTTTCAAATTTTCTCGGCGGACAAATCAGAGACAGATAAAATGCGCTGAGTTTGTGGACAACTCGTCAAGACCCTATAATATGGGTTGACTGTTTCAAAGTCATCATTGTACAACACAAATGGAAGAACCCAATCTTAGTCATCTTTGAGAGCAGTGTTGTAGAATGTGCCATCACGATATGAGTTGAAAATTCCATCTTCAGCAATCACTGCACTCTCATTCATGATATTGATCGCATCATACCAGGCTGTTCGAGGAAGGCTTTCAAAACCTCATCCACGGGTACATACTGCTCTTGCCTTCTGCACTTTCCATGCGTCCACTATTAAAACTCTGTTCAATAGAGCTACGTATCGTTGTAATTCATCCAACACTTTGTCCACTGGTAATAAGACTAGTGCACCTAGTTGCCTGTACTAAAATGAAGACAACGACTTAAATGACAAGTTCACCTTCATAAACACAAGGATTGACAGAATGCAGCAATATTAGTAGAACACATCTGTGAAAGTTTGAGAAAAATTGGACGACCTATGCAAAAGTTATGAATTTTTAAAATTTTTGTGTTGGAACCTCTGGATGAGGAGACTACTAAGGCTCGTGATGTCATATGAGTACAACAGTATAAAGAAAATGTAAAGAAAATTCAACATATTTTCACTTTTTTTCACGTAATAAAAGAGCACTTCACTTGCCTCTTTCTAAAGGCAATGGGAATATTACCCATAACATATGTCAGTAACGAGTCAAGGGAATGTGTACTTTTTTTCAAAAGATGTAATTTTGTGAAATTCTCTTTATATTTTCCATATATTGTTGTACGCATGTGACATCATACACTGCAGTAGTCTTCTCATCCAGCGGTGACTGCACAAAAACTTCAAAAATTCATAACTTTTGAACGGATTGCCCGATTTTCCCCAAACTTTCAATGATGTGCTCTGCTAATATTGCTACATTTTCTCAATTCTTATGTTAATGAAGGTGAACTTGTCTTTTAATACTACTTAATGCACTTATTTTGTCACATACTGAGTGGGGTTACAAACAGTGATAGTCAGACTTTGTGTTCCGTTTTCTATAAGCCAGCATGGTCATTTATGTTGAGATTTAAAGTCATGAATCGCTATTACTCAGTCAAGAATGAATTCGCAGGCTAAAGGAGTAAATTTGTGAAATCCCTACTTTTTAGTAAACTGGTCATGTAATCAAAATGCCTTTGTGAAAATGGATGTTTTTGGTGGCAAATAAAACTTGAAGTGTTTTTCTATCAAATGCTATAAACAATTACATGTATTTTATTCATTCATTCATTTCACATCTGCATGTTATCTCGGCAAAAAAATTATTAATCTAGTCGTCTCTGACTTGTCGTCCCGACACGGCGTCAGCCCCTTCCTCATGCTCCTCGGCCTCTTCCTGATCCAAAGCTTGTTGCACTTCCACTTCAGGCTGGTTGAGTCGCTTTGCTGATGTTGTGCAAACAGGCGCATGCTGTAATCACATCACTGGCCCGCTCAGGCAACATGTGAAGGCCGGACCCTAGGAGACAGCGAAACTTACTCTTGCGCTGCCCATTCACCTGCTCGATGACAACCCGTGTGCTGCTGTGTGCTCTGTAAGAGTAGAAATTATTATATCAAGAAGTAAAGCTTTACCTTTGTGTAAAATTGTATGTCTTAAAAACAGAAGACTAGCGCTTTTATTTAAGTTCAGAAGTACAAGTTTTAAAAGTGGCTCAACTTATCTGACTTTTTCCTACTTACCCAAATGGGCAAGTAAAATTTGATAGCGATATAAGAAAAAGGTGTAAAATGTACTAAAAGTTGGGAAAAAAACCCTGCACAACATATGGAACTCATTTATCAGTTCTAATGCTCTGCCTTCAGCTATACAAACTATGATATTGATGACATGAAGAATGAGTGTAAGTGAAATAATGTTTTATTACCTGAAGTATTTGTTATTTTTAGGCAAGTAAAACTGTGACTTAAATTATAGTTGCTTGATGGGCAAGTAAGGAAAAAAAGTTATTGTGGAGCCCTGGAATAAATTAGATTTTGAAAGCACATTTAGCGGTTCATTCATCCAATATTTTTGACATTATCGGAGCTCGATCATAACTTCCTTTTTTCCATCATACCAAGACAGTTATAGTTACTCTGATAGGGCTAGTGTGTGAGCACTTAAGAATCCAGTTGTACATATACAGTATATTATACTGTGGACATTTGTTATAAATTACACTGATTTAATAAACTTCCATTAAAGCCAAATATTTTTCTTTCTGATTGTAAAGTTGAAATGTTCTATTTTTTATTTTCTGATTTAAAAGTAAGAACATTCAAATCTAATGAAGTAAAATATTTTGTCTTTACAAGTGTATTATAGAGTCCATTGTATATAGCAAGACATCCACACGGGGAAACCATACTGGTAATTGAGAGCTGCTATATTAGCAAGTTAATGATTGTTACAGAGGAATGACATCAATCAGGTTCATGTTCGAGTAACCTTATGGTCCATCATTATACTTCAATATATGGAGTTCAGATTTAGTTACATGATGCCTCCCCTATATTTTACATTTTCAGGATTTCAAGTGTACATAGCTATATCTTTTCGGTTTCAACATCTGGAAATATTGTTTATGATATCAATATATTTTTTCCCAGTGAGGTTTGATCATCATATAGTAGAAAATCACATTTCCCCCTATTCGTTCTTGTTAATTTTAAAAGGGGTGGTTCACGGGTGGATCGAGGGTGCCTTTTACTCAAATTTGAAAATGGGCCATTATTTACATATTATGAATGGATTAAGTTCTTTTTTAATGACTCAAATTAAAGAATGCTGTCAAATGTATAATATTAATTATACAAAGGCCTTTTGAACATTCAGACATCTTTTTAAAAATATTTATATGTGAATGAGTCAATTGTAAAATCGTCAATTATACATTGGTTTTGAACTTAAATATAGCTGGTAAGCAAATAAGTCACCACTGAAATGTTTCTAAAACGGCCATTCATATATAATTGAATACATAAACTATTGATGTGACATTTAAAAATTTTTTAATTCGAGCAAATACTGATCCGTCCCTTTAATCAAAATATTTTGATGGTATATCATAAACTGTTGATAACTAGTAGTCTTTGCAACCTGTTCATGGTGGTACATCTAGCTTGATTCAGTGGAAAAAAATAGTATGTAATAGTTGTATCTCCAGCTTGTGTGGCAGGCAAGAGTATCGGGGTAATTAACCATGCCTTGAGTCCATATCCAGAGTCCCCAAGCATCAGTCCATTAAGAACTCCAGTCTCAAAGCCACGGCCAACTGCACTGGTCTATTAAAAAAGGAGGATAGTTTTATAGTATTTCATTATCTGAATTATACCCCATTATATTCATGTAATTAAAAATAGTCTTTATTGAAACTTCTGAAGTATTATCAGTAAATAAGAGTAATTGTTAATGGAAGATTCTCAAGATAACATTATCCTCATGCCTTGTTCGTAAATCAAAATTGTGTCCTTTAATATTTCTGATTGTATAAACTCCTTAAAAAGAGTGGAAAAACCCTATACAGGCCCAGGAAAATAAGGAAATTGATGGCAATTTCCCTTTAACATTTCTTATATAAAAACCAATATAAATGTAAGTGTTGTGCATATATACAATTATCAAATTTGTGCTATGTCCTGACTTTAGTTCCGTTGATGGAATAAGTTTTAAAAATATAGGATAATAATTCAAGGGAAGGAATTGTACTGTGCATTTCTTACTCTCAGAATTCGGCTATCATGCGTGCTTCCGGGCCATCTAGCTGACACACTTGTTATCTCGTATTTAGCATTACACGTCAGCTGCACGTTGATGCTGTAGAACCCTTTGCGGTTAAAGATGTTCTACATCACTAAGAGCCACACCGTTGATCTGGACATGGGTCCCATCAATGGTTGGGGAATCGGGCCAAACGGAATAAATCAAGCTGTGTCTGTCGAACATCTTGGGGGGAATGAGGGAATTTGATGAACTGTGGAAAAAGAAAATATAATTATTCAATTGATTTAAATTTGTATTTAAATTCCCACAATAATGCTCAAGCCCAGTAATTATTCTCGAGGGAAGGACCAGTAGTTGCTCAATTTCTGAAGAAAAAAAAAATTCAATGTCATTATAGTTTATATATTCATTGATGTTAGGTTCATTGACTTTAAAAACGTTGGGCGACTTTATTTTGTTGACAAGTTATGATAAAGCTGAAAAACAATGTTTAGAATCTATAATCGGTTCTTCCACTGCTAGATATTTAATGAAAAGATGACTGATGGTTCTGCAATGCTTTTGTTCATTTGACACCATGCTTCAATAGTACAATAATATACTAATAATTTTACTATTGATAGTTATTCTGGTAAGAATAATATTGATTGTAATAATGCTAATAATTATTGATACTTGTAATACTTTTTAATGGCACCTATTTTGCGGGGGGGGGGGGGGCGTGGGTTAAATTGTTAAGAGTAATTAAGGCGTCACTGCCACTATTCATAAATCGAAGCAAATTCACAAAGTTGTGTTTACTCGGGCATCAACCCCGCAGCTTTTTTTTTTTTTTTTTTTTGGGGGGGGGGGGGGGAGGGGTTGTCCTGGGTAAGACTGATTTCAAGTACAGTTATTTTTTTTCTCTGTTGAAGTTCGAACATTCCCCTTGTATTATAATACTTGAGATATCGTAAAAATGAAATGAATATAAAAAATAAAGTAAAATAAATACTAGTTGAAATGCTGCCAACTTACGGCCGACAATGGCAATGAACAATGAAATATCCACTGAAAAAAAAACAAAAAAAAAAAACGACAACATTGCATTGCAATCGCAATATATATGCATTGTTCAAAGACTGAATCTGCCGTCGTGTTGGCCTGGCCCCGAGTCAGTGGAACTTCGATAACATTCCATCTTCTACAGACTACACAAGTAAGTTATAGTTTAAACTTCATAGTTTCTCTTTCTGAAAATTTATACGAAGCTAAGGTGGAAATCAATACATTAAAATATTAAAAATGTTGCCACTATTAAACGCGATCGCTATGTGTGTGCAAGGACACGCAACATTTGTGGTTAAGTATGGGACTGAAGAAATTGCATACTACGCTGCGTAGTAAGCCATAGCCTAGGCCGCACGGTTTCTCGGCCCGGTAGGGAGCATTATCCTTTTTATATTTTATTTTTCGTTAAGTTCAAACAACAAAAAAAAAATTAAGATTGGTACAGTTCAAACTAATGTTAAACTTTAATGTTTTTAAGTGTTGATTTTTTAAACCAATCATTCCATAACTTAAGTTTAAAAGTAACCAAAGATCTAAGTAAGTTCACTGTCAGTGAGAGTTGAAACTGTGACTGACTGTGAGTGTGAAAGTGTAAGTTAACTTACATCATATTCATAGTTTAAGTCTAATTAACTCTAACATGCTTAGAATTAATGTGATTAGTTTGAAGGATGATTGTTAAAAGTAACTTACTTGGTCCTTCTTTGCATAGATGGCTTTTGTTACTCTCCTCACTACTCGCGAACATGTCGCGATGCTGCATCCATGGAGACTAGCAAGATCGTCGAGGACATGCACTGCCAGAAGCGAAGAAATGGAGGGCAATGAAAACTTGTAGAGCTGCTGGCACAGGGTGACTTCGTTTTGTTTTGGGTTCAAGACTTTCCTCAAGGAGGTCTATGATGAAACGAACCCCCTTTCTGCTGAAGCGGTACTTTTTGAACATGTCTGTGTCATCGTACATATCGAAGGGGTTCGTGCGATCACGAAAAATGCGCTCTCTGCGCATGGCAGCTTCCCCCAGGACATTGATGAATGCAGCCATTTTGGTTGTCAAGGCTCAGGGCCAATTATTTTGTCGGTGAAAATCATCTTCGTCGGTAGGTTTTACCCACTGACGAATTTATTGAAAATTTGTCTGTGACTTCGAGATATTCGTCGGTGGTTTTCGCAAATTTTCATGAAATGCAAATTTGTCGGTGAAAACATGGTTTGTCGGTGAAAAACACCGACAAACTCGTTGATGAAACGCCCCCCCCTGATTTACTGGCACTGAGATCAGGTATTTTAATGAATTTACACAATTAATTGGCGGGAGTACTGGAAGAGTGTATCAAACATCAATTGGCATACATTTTGACATAAACAATAGTACGCATATTTGTTGTATGATGAAAATTGACTTGTCCATAAAAAACAATAAAACATAAAATGAAAAGATTGTAACAGAACAATGTACAAATAAAGTTCACTGAATAAATGCACAAACAAAAAGAAATGAATAGAATGATGAATAAATAAATGAATATATTAAGAAATGAAAAATGAAACTTCAAATAATGCTTTGAAGTTCCATGAGTTCCATCCTAGAAATTGCAGGTCTGTATTATTTGTACACTTCTGTGGTGGCACATCTATGCTGTGAATTTCTTTAAGCACTTCTGAATATCCAAAACATGTGTCATATTTCTTATCTTTTCCAAGCCTATTCCCACATATTCTGCATAGTTTGGACAGATAAGCCACATGTGCAACTATAAAAGCCAATGTTAACAGTGCTATCAGCACTGGCAGACATGCTGCCTTCAAAGTGAAATAAAAAAAAAATGGTTGAGATAGACTTGCCAACATAAATCTAGAAATTGAAGCTTAGATATCAAAACGTACTGTAAGTATAGCACAAAACCACTTTGAAAAAAAAAAAAAAACTGGTTTGTGTGGGTGAAATTGAAAGACAGGCAAATTTTGTGAGAATATGATGAAAAGCTAGCTGTAAGTGTGATCGTGTAGAGTATAGTGTGGGGGAAGAGGACTGATTTCTCAATCATCAGCAATAAATATAACCTGTATGAAGTCGGACAGAGAGAGCACTTTCATTTTTCATTTTTTTTTTCATTGTCTCTCACGGTGACCTCGTGATCACGTCAAATTTGCCGCCAGAAGAGGCTTATCGATGCGGTCGCCCGATAACCGGAAGTTAACTTTCGCGAAAACGCTGAACAATCAACAACGCCATCTCTTGTCCAGTGTGCGTACAATGCAAATATGCAGTGTGTGTCCACAGCGTCAATACACCGGGCGAGTACCGTGGCCTACAAGCGAAGCTCTCTATGCGTTGTCTTGCCTGACTTGCCTTCACACCTTGCACACATGTGATCAGTTTCAATTCACATTTAGGTGCAGCAACAACTACTGTTACATCTATGCGGTATTTACTGAGGTCTGACCCAGTGTGAAACTGCACTACATCTAGAGTAGCGCCATTAATTAATCCATCCATTCACTTCTTATCATTTATTCTCCTTTTAATTATTCATGATTCTAACAATTAAATGTCTAGATGGAAGAACCTCATCTAGATTTAGATGTAAGTTATACGAATTGGATTGGTTCATGCATGGAACATAAATCACGATATTGCAAATGAAATATGTAGGACTAGAAAAAACGAAAGCAAACCCCACCCCGTTTTTGTTGTGCAAAATAATGTCTGTTTTCTGCATTTTGAATATGAGCAGGACACTCAACATAAGTTGATAGCTTACCATAATTCTCTCGAGGTTTTTTCCTGATCAGAGCCATTATTGATATTTCCATAAAGTTTTGATTCCCACTCCCGAAAGCTCATTCTGTGCATTAACCGGAGGAAAATTAGAGGTTATAAATCTGACTATTCATAATAAGCATGATTGCTCTTTCCCTGTATTTCGCGTTTAACGAATTGATGCTGTTAAAAATGTAAGTGCTATGGGATATTACAAAATGGAGCAACACTGATGTGACCTTTTGTAAGGTTCCCACAATTGCCCTTACAGGTTGGGCTTATGAAACAACAGGGTATTACACGTTACTTCATCATACAAGACACATTGTTTCATAAGACCCATCTATAATCTAGCATTGGTGGTATTTCATGTGCAGTCCTTTTTTTTCTTCTTTTTTGTTAGATTGAATAAAAAGTATTCCCTTTTACAATCAGAAATTGAGTATTTTGGTAGAGTTTTGTTAGGACTTACATTTGTGGTGCCAATATCTCAATTTTGTACTTTTTTTTTTACAAATTGCCCATACAGTCGGTAAAACAAACAGTATGCCCCACTGGGTTTCTACTCACTTCTGGTCAGCCAAAGTCTGGTCCACACTCTCGGTTTCAGAGACCGCTCCTTTCTTTGTTTTTGCAACTTGTCCTGAACACGATTATTGCAGTTGCTAGCGTGCACGATAGAAACGGATCTTTGGTCCCATCAGTGTCCATCATCACTTGATAAGACTGTGCAATAGCAAAATAAGAGTAAATGGCAAGATTTGCAATTAGCTACTTGAAATCGATGTTGTTGCTTTGAACTTCAATTTCAGATGTTTTAGGCTATAAAAAAAAAGTACTCATAGGGGCTCAAAATTCAACTGTGACCAACTCAAATTTGCTTGTGTGCAGTAGTTGGTCACTCTGTAGAACACTGCTGGTGCGGTGATGATTGAATCATGATAAAATGCAGTAATTCAATTTAACAAAATAAAATGAAAAAAAAATGGAAATCTTTCAATGCCGTTATTGGTCACATTGCAGTGTGACATTCATGTGCTGTAAGTCATAAACCTTATCATGCTGAATCTGATATTATGTTTCACTTGTACTGATTCCTTAGGAAAATATTTTCTGCTTGTTACTTGATCAACATCCTGTATGAGTACATATATGCCAGTGTAAAGGCTTTCTTACCTTAGATCGCCAATAAGCACTTCCACACTTTGTACACTGCCATCATTGACATGAACAAGAAATGAAGTTAATTAATCCATTTTATTGTGGTCAAGCTTTTGTTTTCCAAGTGCATGAGAATATTTCCTACAAGTTGAAATGGCTGGACATGGAAAGTGGAACATTGTCATAATTACTGCCATCTGAATCAAGCAGTGCTGCCACCTCAAGCACTGTCCCTTGCCACCTTTCTCTTCTATAATTCATTGTCACATGAAAGCCTACACATGCCATCCCTTCTTGGAATGGGCCTTGACATATATCATATGCTAGAATGTCACAATTTTTTTTTATATGTCTTATCCATATCCTAATGGATTAGCAAATCACTATTGGGATCCATGGCATGCCCTTTGATTTAAAATATAAAAGTGTAAATTCATGAATACTCCTAATGATTATGCCTGTCGGCTTTATGGCTAGGAATTACACATTGTTTCATGTAAATTTATCAAGCTTTGAACTGGTTAAGTAAAAGTTAATAAAAATAAAGAAATGGCTGGAAGCATGTGACTACGTAAATTCACCATATTACATATAAAAAACAACTTTTAAATTGGTGTACGCATAATTTTCCCCTTTGTGTGGTGAAAACACAGTGAACTATCTTATATCCTGCCTCTTTTAAATTTTGTTTCCAAAGTGTAATCTTAATTTGTCTTCGTACAGCAACAAACTATCTACAGTAGATCTGAATGAATTATGGAGAGTCAATACTTCTCACAAATTATGAAATCTACAGTACATCTAACTAGAGAGAGACTAGACACATTTGCCGGAATTCTTGACTGGTTTTGCTTGACATCGAAATTAATGTCCTTTATCATGTAAGCGCTTTTAATGTATAAAAAAAATGATTAATAAAATACTGTAATTATGATACAAATTAGATGGCAACTACATAAATGACATTGGCACCTCATTATACCAAGGACCTATTTCCAAAGGGGATCATATTTGTATATCACTTCATCAGTATATGAAAGCAAAGAAATATAATGAGTTGGGGCCAGCAATATCACCTTGGGGTCTTATATTCAATCTTTTTGTGATTATATATATTATGGATCCTAAGTCACAAAGAAAGAAAAAAAAAACTGTGGGGACTACTTCAACTTGAAAAAACAGTTCTAGTAAATTCTTTTAACACAGATATGCTCTTAACCGTAAGAAAAAGGGGGATGGGGCTTAAGACTTCAGCTATTGATCATCCAATCACAGATAAATAAGACATTTGTTGTCAAATTGTCAGAAGTTGTCTTTATGATTGCATGATCGATGTAATGATATTTAATTTTCTTATGTATAAGTAATGATGTAGGAAAATACAATGTATGCACAACTTGTACAGAAATTATTTTCATCATAACCTTATTATCTTTTTGATATTGCGTATGGCAGAAACTAAATTGTGGCATAACTGCTATATTCATGGTGTCATCTTTAAAAAACAAAAAAAAAAAAACAACGAACATTTCACCAAGAAAATAAATGGAGTATTCCTGGATAGCCACATAATGCAAAAAATGTAAACAAACACATGTGCATATACACATACACACATAAACATAGAAGAACAAATCCCAACTTTCTGATCTAAACCATGTGTCAAAAATACCTCTCTCCTGGTGTACCAGAGCATAGGATTGTATCACAAAAATCCTGTATCCTGTTTGGCTTGACTCTCTCATGATCAGGAAAACTTATGCATTGAAAATCATTTATGGATGTCGTCTCCTTCCCAGGACAATTATGTTTACTTTCATGGTGGTGGTTGACTGAAGTAGACTTCTCTGAGTGCTTAGTTGCAGAATGCCCAAATACCACCTCCATGTGTGTATGGCCAGTCTCTAGAAATTTCTGCTCAATTGTTTCAGTGTTGGTTTTCCTCACTACATACATAAGGGTTGCTGATATGTAGCGATTCCTGTTCTGTCCTCCACAGCAATATAAGAAGAGGATGACATGCTTTGTGGTTGGAGGCAATGCAAGCAGTGTCCTTGGCATTGAACCTACTAGACTGGACACTGTCCTTGCATTTGTCTTGCACAAAAGATAACATGTTACATGTACTTCCTTGGTATTCTCCTTGAAGACTCTAAGGTTGTAATTACAAAGTATTCTTTTGTATGAAATAAAACAGGATGGCATCTGAGGATGGTGTTTGTAATGTCTGCTCCGGATCAAATGTGAATGATCTGAATTATGGATCAGGACGACGTCTCTCCTTGTCAGCAGTTTTCTCCTCTGTGGGGCTGTTCAGCTGTCAACGCTACAGCCTTTGTTATTCTAAAAGAGATAGTCATAATTACACAGTGCACTAAACTGTTTGGAGCAGCCTTCTTTCACCTTTAATAGAACTTGAAGCATAGATGATTTGACAGTCTGCGTGTTCACTCTTTCTGGAAGTCATGCAAAGACGTCCAGAACAAATTTGTTTGGCTCATCTTCCAAGGTGGGGCAGTCTCCCGGCAGCGGCAGTGAGGCTGCATCCCTATCTTCTTTGTCCCTGCAAAATCCAAGCTGTTAACTGCAAGCCTCCTTGCGGACACACCTCTCTTAAGCAGTGCTGCTGCTGCCAGAGTATTTGGCAAATGTGAACATGCATATTGCTAGTTGGCAGTCTGTGTTAAAGTTTTACATACTGCTTTAGTATTGCCATAATCTGGCTTCCAGACAGTCTGCTTGTAGCAATTTGCTTCCAAGAATAATAATGCCTTCTATTGACAAAAGAAGAAGGTTTAGCTAGATGGTCTTTCAACAAAGGCTGTGACTTCTCACTGCAGAGTGTGCATTGTATTGAAGGGAGTGTATGTACTGGGCAAAGGTTTTGGAAGCCAGACAAGCATTGCCTCTTCAGCTGCCACAAACGTTTCTGGGAAAATTTCTACTTTGTTGATGACTCTGTCAAGGAGTCTATTCATCTCTGTTTTGAACATTCATTTGACATCATCTGTATTAAAATTAAAGACAAGTTAAGGTTAAAAATGTTCAAGTACATGTAGATCACATATCATATACAATTACATCAGTGGGGAAACACCTTTAAGCATAAATGATACCAAGATTTTCAAGATATACCAAGATATAAATAGGATATATTTACGTACCATCAGACAGAATATCAGTGCAATGCACTATTTATGTATGTGCTTTGAATATTCAGTAAGGAACTTTAGGTGGATATATCTTTCTACATGGTCTGTATATCAGTCATTAAAGTGATAAAAAAACAAATGAACTTGAAAATATAATCAATCACTGTTCCTCTCAAACATATTGATTGATGAGTCAAGGTTATCAAAAAAAGAAAGAAAAAGAAAGAGAGAAAGAAAGACTTGCTGATGACATGGATGAACAGACAAACAACCCATAAACGTAATTCACTGAGCAGGTACTGGCAAAAAAAAAATAGATAAATAAAAAATAAGTACAAAAAAATATCACATCAAACTTACATAATAATCAATGTGCTGTCACATGGGAGCTCTGCATGGATGAATGTTCTTCTACATGAATTGTAGACTATAGCCTTCCTGGATGTTGTCTCCTGCTGGGGTTTCTGGGATAACAGCCTCGTGTGCTGCATCAGTTTGTAGTAGTCCAGTAAACCAGACCGACTCAGGATCATCAAGGCAAAAGAAAAAAAAATGCATTCTACCATAAGAAATACATATATTTGCACTTGCTCATGAAGTCATGTAGGTTTTTTATTTATTTTTTTCTTCAAAATTGAGGAAAGGTTTACCTTTATAGTTTCTCAAACTGATCTCAATTGTACACGTATATCTGAAACAATAATGTATTAGGTAACAATACTTTGCTGCCAACTTGGGTCAGGGGTACGAAATTCATGGATGGGACATGGTTTTGCTTGATGACAATAGCCTGGTGCTTGCAAGGCTCTCCAGTATTGCCTCCATGACATGTGTATCCTGCTTGGGTGTTAACCTAGTACTTCGAGCCAGCTTGCCTTTGGCTCACAATCTTGAACTCCCTTTCTATCTGCACTCTTGAGGCTGAAATTTTCTTCATTTGGTAGTGCTTCATGCACTTGATCAGCCTGGTGCTTGCAAGGCCCACCAGTTTTGTCTATATACATAAAACGTGCAGCATCCCATTTGGGTGTAAGCTAGGTACTCCAAGCCAGCTTGACTTTGGCTAGCAACCCTGAACTCTGTTTCAGATATCTGGACTCTTGAGGCTTAAGTTTTCTTCATTTGCTAAACGTGGTGCTTCATGCACTTGATCAGCCTGGTGCTTGCAAGGCCCTCCAGTTTTGCCAACTTGGCATGTGCGGCATCCCATTTTGGTATTAACCCGGTACTCTAACACTGCAAAAAGTCCGGTGTTAAATATGAAACATCGAGCTGGTGTTAAATTTCCGGTGCTCATTCATGGTGTTAGATTAACACCTCCGGATGTCATTTCAAAATTTAAAATTGTTTTTTGAGTAGTTTCTTAGTTACTGCACTTCTTGTTAATTTTGAATTTCAACAAGACGATAAAGAATTTTCCGATAAAGTACTTGATTTTTGAAAAAAAAAAATCTGTGAATACATTTACACCACAGTAACACCAGTTGGTGTGGTCCCCTATTGAAGCTGGACGGGTGTTATATCATTGAAATTAACACCACCAATATCAAATCAACACCATGCGGTGTCATTATTGAATTAACTCTAGCGCAGTGTCAAAAATATCACCAGCCACAGTGTCAAATTAACACCACGAAGTGCCAGGCGAACACTTTTTAACACCGTCACAATACATTTTCTACACCTGTGGGTGTGGTCCTCTGTTGAAGTTTGATCGGTGTTAGATTTAACACCCATGGTGCTAAATCTAACACCGATGTTTTTACAGTGGAGCCAGCATAATTTTGGCTCATAATCTTGAACTCCCTTTCAGATGTCTGCACTCTTGAGACTGAGGTTTTCTTCATTTGCTAGACGTGGTGCTTCATGCACTTGGTCAGCCTGGCACTTGCAAGGCCCTCCCGTTTTGCCTACTTGACACGTGCAGCATCCCACTTGGATGTTAACCATGCATGATGTGATGGAAATGTGTGTGTGTGTGTATTTAAAGTGAACGCACGTTTTACAATATTTACAATTTTCTTAAAAATAAACATAGGAAAACAAACATTATTCTTACTACAATGTACTCTCTCTCTCTCTCAAAAAAAAAAATTATACCAGAAAAAGAAAGTGAATTTAGAGTGAAATCGGACTGAATTTTGAGTGTGAATATTCATTTTCACTCATTTTAGAGTGACCTCAGGGACCCCATTGTAATTACTACTGAACCCTTGACTTGGCCATGCACAGTTTGTCTACTCAAACCTCTTCCAATACCTTCAAGTCTTTGCCCAACCGTTCAAAAACCTTTGTCTGTCCAAATCACTTTGTGTCAAGTTCTGTACATAAAAGGACAAGTTGTATTTTTGAAACAGAAGACATGATTTGTGTTGAGAGATTTCTAAGAGACGTGCAACACAACCCTTTTGTACTTCTACTTGACCCTAGTGGGTCCTCAACCTCAAATGAATCCTGAAAAAAAAGTACATCTTGTAATGATGTATCAGTTCTATGATAAAACAAAAGGTATACTCCCGAGTAGCCTTGAAAGCAATTCCATCTGTGAAATCGCAGAGCACGTGTGTATTTCCCTGGTTTCGCTTCTGATTGAGTACGCTGCAGGCCTATGCGTTATAGATACCATTCTGCACAGATTTGTCTTTAATAGACACATATGCAATGATATCCTTGATTACGACACATTGAGCGTGTTTATACAGAGAAGCAAAATACGCGCTCATGCCGGCCCATGCCGGCTCATGCCGGCTCATGCGAGAGGACCTCTCGAATTTTGCTCTGTATAAACACGGCGTATGCCGGCATACGCCGCCAAATGCAGGGTCATGCGAGAGGTTCCGTCCGCCACCTTTTTATGTGGCCGATGCGAGAGGAGCCTCGCGTATTTTGCTGTGTGTTTATACAGACGACCGAAATTCGAGAGGTAACCGGAAAGCGTGTGTATTAATATCTGTCATGATCGAACCACGTCTTCTCCTTCTTACTGAAAAACTGGATTTCAGTTGATCATTTGGCCGGGTGGTTGTCAAGAGGAACGTTACAAGAATGACCTTCAAGCTTGGTGGTCCTGATGACTTTGCCGGTGCCATCTTGATTTTTTTTTTTTTCCATCATGCAATAAACTGCACTGCGAACGTGACCTATGCTTGACCCCAAAATTCGAGAGGTCCGGTTCAGTTGAGGTCCGCTCGCATCGGCTCGCATCGGCTCGCATGAGCCGGTATTTTGACTTCTGTATAAACACGAGAAATAAGCGCTCATGAGGGAGGTAAAATACCGGCTCATGCGCGCCGATGCGAGAGGCTCCTGTACAAACACGCACAGTGACAGCAAATGCCTCCTTCAAGATGATTCCTCCATAAACATATTGGTTTGGGCTGGATATGGGCAGTTGATGTTTACCTTTGGTTTGCATTCTATCACTCCGTCAAGCATTTCAAAATCTTGTTCGACTGACGCATTTGTCTTTGTCACTTTTTTTCTGTTAATTTCATCCTTTTTGCTTTATGCGTACTTTTTTTTCCTGTAGATGATATTGTACGCTTCTAGTTGTCAGAGTTACAAATCCACTGAATATCAGCTCTAACACCTAATTCGTCAATTCGCCATTTGTATCGTGGTGTGTCAGACTATACTGCATGGCATCGTGACTTATCTCCATCACGATCTAGATTTTTACATTTCTCCTCCATAAAGTCTCAAGCGTCTTCTGCATAATACGCTGGAACCTTCGTATTATCTCCCTGTATCTGTTCTTAATGTTAACATTTTCATTTTTCCAGTAGTTTTCAAAGTGGCTTTGTTAAATATGAAACGGTCGATGAGCCCCAGTGCCCTGCATGCGGCTATTTAAGTATTAGGGGACTTGCAAATCATAGTGAACAGCTTTCTTCAAAAGATTTTCCTCCAAAAAAAAAATCATTCGCCACGAAAAAAAAAACAACAACCCGCCAATAGTGAAATAATAAATCTGTTACCCTTGAATAGGGCCAGTGGAAGTTCCTTTCGATTTCTCTGAGAAATGCCCTAAGTTCCGGTTTCCCCGACTTTTCCCATCTTCTGTCTAGTATGCTGCCCTACACACAGTTCTTATTAGTCTCTCTGTTCCTCCCTGATTACCTTTGAAAGAAACTCCGACCTCTCTTGCTCCCACGCAAGAAAATCCCACGAAAAGATATTTTTCCCTAGCGTAGATCGTGTTAGCTGCTTGGTCATCAAGCCAAACTATGTAATGAAGGCCAGTGAATATCTGTAAGTCCATTTCATGCCCTCTTAACTTTTTGGAAGTACGTACATGTTCTCCCCTTTCCTAAACTGTTGCAGAATATCACTGATTTTTTTTTTTCGAGCAACGTGCCTGTCACTGACTATACTTTTTATTCTTTTATTTTTTGCACCATACTGTTGACATCTTTCCCATTGCCAAAAACGCTGCTAAAATTTTCTAACACACTCTTCATCAATTCATTATTGTCTCTTCTGCTGCCCCTCTCCACCGATGTTTTCTCGCACCCCTAAAACATAACAATCTTCTTCCTCCGTATGAATATCAAAAGCCCCGAAATGGTGACCTCGCTTTGTTGTACCATCTCCCCCTAAAGTGAAGTTGCTCTTGTTGTCATCCATAAAGGGACATTGTGGGACACTGTGTACTTCCCATATGCGTAAAATGGACTATGAGAGCAATCTTGAGTGATAGATTTATAAGGCCTACAGACAGTGTATGTACTTTACTAACGTCAAGTGGTATGTTATCTTTGTAATCTTATCCATTTGGAACATTTTTTTTTTTTCCATCGGGTGCCGCCAGCTTCACCTCTCCTTAGCTTTTTAATAAAAAAAAAAAAAAAATGTGCAGGAAATTCAACTCCACTAATGAACCAGTGTTTTAACTTCACACAGTGTTTCTGTAATATTTCAATGACACTGCATATACATCTGCACCATGATTGCCGACAGGCACACAGCAGGCGCTCGTAGTTGTTGATGCACCTAGGATATGACCGAAGTTGCACTGTTATATTGGGCCTGTAACTAGATACATAATATAAGTAATAATGATAATAATAATAATAAATAACAATAATAGAATGGATAATTATACATAAAATTAAAGAGATAGGTATATTTTAGGTTCACATGACAAAATTGTCAGCGTTGTGAGGACGTGTGTTCCTCCTTTCCAATAGTTTGTGGAGTGTACTCTTTCATAGTCTACATTTGCATGGTGACTTTTCAGCACTTCTGTTTACGCGCTCACTCACAGAGACACCCCGCCTTTATGTAGGACCATGTTTCCTGCTGTACACATATTGTTTTCTAACCACAGGAACGATCGTGAAGACGTCATAAAAAAAAAAATACTTTTGCGTTTCCCTTTGGTTCCAATGTGTGTTTCCCCCTCTCTTCTTTCGTGTGTTACACGTATTCTGTTGTACATTCTCTTGTCACTCACACCGTCAAAGTCAACATGAAACAAAACACACAACAGACGTTTGAAATGTCTGGTTAACAAGCCTCTCTGCCTGCCCCACGTATGCAGCTCCGACATCACACCTTTTGTCAGGCACTTCCAATCCATCCTCTCACAACCGTCATACTCTCCGCAGATCGCGGCTTGAATATGATTTTGCACAATTTGACCCCACCTCCGCCACCTTATATTTTACTGTTAGTTTTCCCGTGTGAAAATCATCCACTACTGCCCTGATACAGAATGTTATTAAAAAAGTCCCTGTGAGAGTAGTAGCGAATTTGCCATTCGTCATACCATGAAAAAAAAAACGGTCTAGATTGTTGAATGAAATCTTATGCCTCTGAGGAATGTTGCTCTTTGTGCCAAAACAAAAAAGTACTGCTTCTACATAATTATATTGAAATGATCATTGAAAAAACAAAACTTGAATGCTTCAAAATATTAGTAATATTTACAAGTATATGTAAAGCCTTTTAATTTCAAAAAGGTGCAGGAAATTTAACTCCACTCTTAATAAACCAACGCTTTAACTTTACACAGTGTTTCTATAATATTTCAATGACACTGCATATATCTGCACCATGATTGCCGACAGATACACAGCAGGCATACGTAGTTGATGCACCTAGGCCATATGACCCAAGTGATACTTCTGCGGCGAACTGTAATATTGGGCCTATTAGACATATAATAATAATAATAAAAATTATAACAATGACAATAATAGGATGTTTACACGGAAAATCAAAGAAATAGATGACGATATTTATGAAATAAGCTGAATTTAGTATTTAATGTGACTTTAAGTTAAATTTATAACCTGAATGGGAAATTAAAGCTTGCTTTAAAAACAGCTTGGGGAAAATCAGGGTCTTTCAAAATTCATGCTGAGATGTTGATGACTCTTGTGAGAAGTGGACAAATGAATATGAACCAGAAATATAGGCCTAGTTTATAGTTTAGATCCTACTATTCAATAATTACGTTTCTATCCTTGTACTTGTCCAACTGCCGAGTGCACTGTTCTATTACAGTACGGATGTTCAGTGTTGTTAGAAGTAAAGAACTATCTGTTCAGGTGATGTTATGCCTACAGTCACATAGTCTATGAGTATCATAGGCCTTAATAGTGCTGGGTCAATATTAAAAGTATTTCACGGTCTAGACTCTTATATTAGATTACTTAAATCTAATTATCAATACACGTGTATTTCAATAATTTAACAGACCTCTCTTCTTAACTCTTTCCAGTTAGGTAAAACCTGCACCATGTCCATCTCAGTCACATCAGTAGTGAAAGGTAGTAAAAGACACAGATTGTATGTATGTATGTTGTTCATTATTATACGATGATTAACGTTGTTTATCACTGACTTTCATTGTTAGCAATGAATGTTGAATTTTGAAGTATAGAACATAATATAATAAGTGACTTGAGAGTTTATAATAGATAATTGTTATTGATTTGGTATATTGATAGAAAAAAAAAGTAATGATTTTTTTTTTTTCAGGCACGCATAATTTGATATACATGATATATTTATATTTACTATTGGGGGGGGGATCCATTTTTTTTTATAAACTCAGTAAGTTGGGTTTTTTTTATCTTGGTTGCACACTGTTTCTTTTAGTCTCATTCCTCATTTTCATGAAATACTGTTCTGTTCTATTTGATGTAGGAACTGTTGAGTTTTATGTAAATGTCATTTGTTGTGATTGTTACCTTGCATGTGTTTACAGCCCCCCCCCCGGAAAACAGTACTTGATTACTGACGGGGCCACCTTGTATAAATAAAACAAAAGAAAAATAATAATGAAATTAATTCTAGACCTGTCAATAATAATGATTGGTAGGTCTACCACTCTGTAATATCAACTGAGCGGTGGTACTGATAGCTGAAAGGTAGGACCTTGGTAGGTTTAACGTTGGTGGTATTAGATTTTATTACGTAAGGTCGGTTCTAAGGAAATCTCTCTTCTACAGTACAGTCATATGGCCTATTTTGCCGGTACTAGACTATAATAATGATACACTGTAAAAAAGAAAATAATAAATAAAAGATACTGGCAACTCTGCTGCACGGTAATTTTCTGTGATTTTTTTTTCTAAGGTGAATAACTGTAAATTTCTAATATCTACAAGGAAATACGTACGGTAAAATGTACTGTATATTCCTTAAAATTTACAATTTTTATAATGGCAGCTGGTAAAAAATTTTGGTTAACAGTAATGTACTGTAATTGTTACATTTCAGTGATGTACTGTACACTTCCTACAGTAAATTGATATAAACCTACTCCCAATGTCTGGTATACATAATAGATCTGTTCACTGTTAAATTTATGGATATTTCGTCTCTAGGGATTCGGTGACAAGTTGTTTTATTAAGACAAGATGATTATTCATGCAGTCTTTTTCCAAACAAAAGAAAAAAGAAAATTTCCATCCAGGTGAAAACCATACATGAATATATACAACTTTTACTAATTTATTATTGGAAAAATGAGCAAAGAAAATGGGATTCCAACTTTTACAAATAATACAAACACATTCATTTCATTGAAGACAAACCAAGTAACATATAAAATACAGTGAGCATGCTAAAAAAAAATACAGTCTACATATCAGGAAAGCCCGGAATACTCGATGGGCGCACAGCAGGCGGTGACCATGCCAGCCATTGTGAAACTAAGAAACATAGCCAAAACTCGGCACGCGCTCGTTGAGTATCCGCGACCTGCCAGCATTTTTTTTTTTGACCCCCCAAGCTTCCCCGGTTCCTAAGCCTTCTCATATGTGCAAAAATGGCTTTGTGGAAATTCACAATTAATTGACACATGTAGCTGTTCAAACAATGCCATGCACATGCTACACCAGGATTTCAATAAGTACACGTAATTTCTAAGAAAAATTAAGTTGCCCATTTAATCATAAAGCAATGCAGTGAAAACAGTTTTATCTGTAAATGACGTACTCTTTCAACATCCAAATGATTTAATACTCATAGGAAATGCCGTTTTCCTCATTGTCAGAGAAATTACATATGTCTACCCTACTGCCAGATGCTCGTTAGAGTTACTTGCCTTGATTGCCATGTAGAACTCATAATGAGCAGCAGGTATGATAATGGACTTGCATAGTTCCACAAGATCTGTTTTCTTGGCTTGGCTGACACCGAGGGGGCAGTGTAGAGTTTGCGTAACATAGCGTCCTTCACATTTCGGTTTCCTGCTACTTCTAACTCCCGAAATTCGTCATGGTCTTCGTGAAAGTTGTACCGGAATTGGATAGTTTTGGAAGTTTCGAGTAAGATTTTTGTTGTTGTTGTTGTTGTTTTTTTTTTAATGGGACTGCCAGAAGTGTCCTTGTACATGTAAGACGAGCTTCGATGATTCACATTCAACTGCCTCACTAGCCCTCGATTTCCTCAGCAGTAGAGCAGTTACCTGAAGATAAGGGTGTATCAAAGAAAAAAAAAGAACATGAAAATTAAGTGTATCTATTGTCATTACACATTAGATTCAAGTATACGGTGTCATTTAATTATTTTTTATCAAAATACACCAGTCCACAAGTTTGAAGGTCCTATCTAATCTTGAATTCATTTCTAGTTGCTCATTATGAATTTCCATAATGCTTGGTGGGTGGGGTTGATTTCGAAGATAAGATGTGCCATGGTTAACTAAAAAAAACAAAACAAAAACAAAACAGACCTACCCCCCTCCCCCCCCCCCAAAAAAAAGTCTGAGGAACAGTTACACAAAGAAAAGAATAAGGGTCTTGAGAATTGATAGCAAACACATTTGATAGGTTCAATCCAATGAACTAGCTGGCAAGATGAATGTTATAAATTAAACACATTCACACAAAATGTGGAGTGATTGGTATGAAAGCAATAATCAAATGCCTATTTTTTTCCTATTTTTATATATTGCATTTTTTTCGGATACGGCTTAAATTAACTTGTAGTTATTAAGTCTTACATTCCAGAGGAGAAACAGGGGATCGTCCTTCTCTTCGAAGAAGCTCTGCAGTCCTCTCAAGACTACCCTAGTAACCTCCTGGAAGGAGGCATCCTCTTATCCAGATACTGTTTCTTCTAGTGGACGAGCATCGTTCTTATCTTTCCATTTCTCCAGGACTAGGAAACGAAGAATTGGTTGTCCTTTCTCCTGAAATGCCTTCAAGAGGATGGAAGTAATTTCAACATCAGTAAGAGTTGTGAAATGCTGTGTGAACAAATTTGGAACAAAGAGGTATGACCATTGTTCCTTGATTTGACTTACCAGTTGTACAATTTGACGCTGGCTCTGTAATCGACTTGAAAATATGGCTTTTATAATTTTCAATACAACTCAAGATTTTGCTGATGAAAAAACAAAACAAAACAGTGTGTAGACTTATGACCCTCCCCATCATATAATAAATTGTTACAGATAAATCATAATCAATTTTATCGTCTCACCATAAGTAATTCATTTTAAATGTTTTGTCAAAAAAAGAATGAACTTAAATAGTGGATTTCTTTGAAAGATAATTGAATTGAATTGATGAGGTCTAAATCAACCATAGCATATACAACAGAAAAAAAAAACTACTCAATCCTCGGTAATATTAACACTTTAATTTTACAACACTGGATTATAAATAACAAAATACCTTAATGTGGAAGAAACAAATTGTTCGTTTAAGTTTTTTTTTTTATCAAAATCCTCAGTGTCGATATTAACACTTTATTTTTACAACACTGTATAATAACACTGAATAATAAATGAAAAACACCTTAATCTAAGAAAAAAAAAAGTTCCATGGAGGGGTACTTGGGTTATTTATTTATTATTATTATTTTCATTTTTTATCATTATTTTTTTCTTAGACAGGGATGTGTCTCTTAGGCCTGGACTTGAACCCCTAGGAAGATATTTTTAGATAATTGCCGGGTACCCATGTCCAAGGATTTCTTACATTTTCTGAATATTGGCCACCCTTAAAAAATCCTGGATCTGCTGCTGCTGCCATTTTCTACGTGTATGCAGGCATGACTAAAAAGAAAAAAAAATCGATAATATATGCATAGTACACACTAAACAGATTAATGAATAAAAAAAAAAAACAAACAATGGTAACATAACGATTACCGTTATTACGTTTAATAGGCTCCCATACTCGAGGCACAAGGATAATGCAAATGTCCTCTTGATGATGTAGGAGTAGAGGTGAATATGTAGATTCTGAAACGAGAGTTACGTGAAAAGGAAACATCCCAATTGACTTTACTCGTCGCCGCAAGGACAGAGAAACGACTGAGGTGTCCGGACCCATCTGCAGCAGTACCTGAAATGTACCCAGTGGCTGCACCTGTTGCTTATAACCCAATCTATACTCTACTTCTGTCTACCTGCTTTGGGACGTTTGTTTTGCAAACACGACAGGGGGCTGATGAGTCACCTCCATCTTCGTCGTCATCTTCTTTTTCGTGTGCAATCTTCGTTGGACGTCTTCCTAGCCTTTCTGACTTTTGCCTGTCTTCATGCCCAATGGGCCGGGAATTTTCGATTCCATGTCGTCGTGCGCCTTCATTTTCTTTTGCCTTTCTTGACGTGTGTGTTCTTCCTGGTAACTACTGGTGTAACACCAGGCGGTCTGCAGCCACCGGAGAGTCGTGTCTTTTGCGTTTCCTCGACATTGCATTCTGTCGGACAATCGCGGCTGTCTTCTCCGCTGATATGAAGAATTTTCAGGAAGGTCTCCGTCTTTGTGAGAGCGACGCCAGGCTGCTGGAAGCTACAATTCCGTGTTTTGTTTCTTTTTTTTGTGTGTTTTTTTTTTTTTTTTTTTTTTTTGTATTCGTGACCTGACACGGTATTTATAGCCAACTGGGATGTGCTTGGAATTTTTATTTTGAATTTCATTATGTGATTTCACTGCCTTAAACACATGGGAAATGCTAACCTCTGAAGACTTATACGGGTACATGTAACACGTGATAGAATTCTCCACAATGGTATCTCTCATCACAGTGCGGGAAGGGGCGTTAGGTACATCCAGTCTTTGCGACATTGTGGAGGACACAGCAAGCCATAATGATTTACTCTGCCCTTTTTTGTGTGTCATGAAGTCCGTAGCCAAGAGGCAACGAAAGCGGTTCTTTAACTGACCGTTGATCTGTTCAATTGCAACTCGTGTGCAGCTTTGTGACCAGCATTAAGCTAATGAGAATTTGTGCATTCTTTATCATGATTCATATTACAGTAACATTAACCAGCCCTGATATATTAGACATCTGGTTTCGTAAAAATAAATAAATAAATAAATAATAATAAAAAATATAGAATCATTATTAAACAGGAGTTGTGTAATAGTTTACAAGAGAAGGCAAATCTGGCTTCTCTTTAGATTAAATACGAAATCTGATTTTGTAAAAGAAATAACGACATAAATAAACATTAAACAGGAATAGTGTAATAGTTTACAAGAGTAGGCAAATTTTGATTCTCTTTTCAATCCAAAATCTGCATTGTGTTACAGTTGTCGCAGTACATATAATTTTGAGGTATCATAGAAATGTGTGACAAAAAAAAAAACTCTTCTGACAAATCAAACTTCATATCTCACATGACAATTTCAGTTGAAAATATTTTGTTTGACATGAAATGTCATCAGACATTACGTGTCATAACGTCCCTATGCCTCTGACGTGGGATTCGGGAAGGGAGTTAGCAGCCAGTGATGGAGAGTATAGCCAGAGTCCCCCAAGAGGATGCCATTCAATCTCCCTGTCTCAGAATTATGGGCAATGCTGCTCCTCTGCATGAGAATGAGAAGACTGTTTTAAGTATAAGATTCAATTTTACCACTCATAAAAAAATTAGTTTGTTGTTTTGAGAGTCATGATCTCAGTTGTGGTTCTATGTATTTGATTTTGTGGATAATGTGACGCATTCAGAAACTGGGTATGACATTAAAAGTGAATAATTTTGAATTTTTATCTCAGCTTAGATCCTTGATCGAATGATGCATGGTAAACAATGTAAAATGTCAGGTACATATAACTCAAAATCCTCTTATTCTGAGAATGACATACAACTGAATATACATCAAAATGTGCACTATTAAACATTAACAAAAGAACATCTAGTGCAATAAAATATCATTTCAGGAAACGTGTACCAATGAATGTACATATTTACAAACTCCATAATAATTTTAATAATAGGAAAAGTAGGCCTATATCTGATCATCTCTTATGAAAAGAGATCATGTTTTTATCTCGAAATTGCAGAAGGAAAAAGAAAACTCTCTCTCAGTACTTAATTTTCAAGAGTACTCTCAGGCCAACGAGCAGAAACATTCGTTATCAGGAATCCAGCATCACAGATGAGCTGCACGTTGATGCTGTGGCAGCCTTTTCTGTTTACGTACACATTGTACACATGCTCTGCAGCTCGTCCAAGTTGCACGCCGTGTATACGAATGTGGGTGCAATCTATTGCACTGGTCACTTAAGGAAAGCCTGCGATCTCATAGAATCTCGCCTGAGTCTCCCTCACCTCTGCTACCATTCTTGGGAATTGAATGTGCTGTATTTGTAATGAAAATGGGAGAGATAGAAACTCGTATATGAAATATATCGTCGCGAACATTACGAAAGGGCATGTGAAACGCGAGCGCGCGATGGATTCCGAGATAACAGCATTTGAAGATTTTGAAAGGATCCGGGCTTACTTTTTTTATATCATATGCTCTATGAAATAGATTTAAATAACGTGTGTGACACCAGTAGGATTAATATTTGCAGAAGATATATGGATTTTGTAATGAGACACTCTTGAATTGGAGTGACGTTTCGTAAATTTGCTCAGTATGTGGGTTTCTATACTGCCATGTACACATACTTTATCAGGAGTGCATATAGGGCATGCATTAAGAGTTAAACATGTTCAGTGACAGGATATTGTTTGATCTATACATGTTAATCAAAAGATGCATTTTTACTGTTGAGGGAGCACAGTTTTTATTTGCAAATGTGCTTAACTGTACTTTAAAAAAATTATCTCACAATGATGTGATGTGATCTGTAGATATTACAATATCTGTGTTAACAATTTGCTTATATGTTTTTCAAATATGAAACCTCATCCATGTAATACAGATGTGGGCAAGGTTGCTAATTAACACTTGTAAGATTTTGCAAAACATTTGCAAACGTAAACAAAAAGCTGCTGAGCAGTATTTCACTAACTAAGTTTGGCATATTTACATGTCATGATGACAAAAAAAAAACATCTAACAAATGTAACCATTTTCAAATAACTTGCACATCTGTAACCTTTGGGAAAAATAGATGCCCATTACATGAATATAAAGTTAAAGTTCATGAATCATTAACTATAGTCACTTTACCATAGATACAGTGACTTCAAAGTACAATAAACTCTATTTTAGTTCAGCGCAGAAACCCTGTACTTTGTATAACACACATTTAGTTGGAATAGACAGTACACAATTATACGTACAGAACATCCTGTACCAAAATGTACATTGATATTCAAATGAGGCCAACTCCAACAATTTTATTATTCAATTACTTCCATGTACAAAAACTGTTGATAGATAATTTTTCAGAATAAAATAGTAAAAGATGCAACGAATGTAACAAGGCACAAATACCAGTTACCACTGTTATTCAAGATATTGCTCTCAAGATAATGCGATGTGGTAGAGTAAATTACCACAAAATCCATTCTTTTACAAAAAGTATCTTCCCAAAATATTTAAGTAACAATCGTATTTTGTAAAATCTTGCACACACATATGGCATGGTGTCAGTAGTCATAGAAATGATGATATTGATGATTCTGATAATACTAATAGATCACTAACGACAGGGTCTTAATATACAAAAGTCTTTTTAGTGGTGAACACTGCTGTTCTTGAGAGTCCTAAAGTTCATAACAGAGTAATTGTAGCCTTTCACCCACTTAGACACGTGGCTGAAGGAAAAAAAAAAAACTTTTTCATTCTGATTGTGATTTTTACCTGCAACATTTGTGTTATTTTCGAAATTGTCCAAATGCTAGCCTTAAGGAAAGCTGTGACAGCTTATTGCAATTACAATATTCACCCTGGAATACATTGCTTTGTATGTGTTGATCGTGATGAAACATCTTGATACATATTCATTCATATTCATAATAAAATTGAAAACCAAAGCTGCCGTGTTTTTTGACAAGTCAAAAAGCACTGATAACATGAAAGCTCCAGAAACTGGATTTTACATTAAAAAAAAAAAGAAAATGGCAGCCCAGAGACTGAAATACATTCAGTTTTCAAACTATAGATAAAAATCACAGTGCTTCAAAATACAAAGTTGTCTACAATGAACATATTCACAAACTGTACATAAAATCATACATATATATATCAATCTGACTAAAAAAAATATATATATATATATGTATATATATATATATATATATATATACATACAGAACAACAGAGAAAAAAAAAACTACTCAATCCTCAGTGTCACTATTAACACTTTAGAACACTGGATTATAAATAAAAACACCTTATAAACAAAAATCGTCACTTTATGTTAACAACAGTGGATAATACAGAACAACTTAATCTGAGAAAAAAAATGTTCCTTTATTTTTTTTAAGTTAAAATAAAGAAAGTTTGTGCATAATATATTTTTTAAAGATTATGTTCATTCATTTCTTTTTTACGAAAATGAAAATGGACAGTTTTTGCAGGCAAGGGCACTGACATGGCACCAGGGAGGGGTAATTTAATTTATTCATTTATTTATTTATTTATTTATTTTGTATTATTTTATTTTATTTTTTTTGACAGGGATATGTCTCTTAGGCCTGGACCTTGAACCCCTAGGAGCAAATTTTTAGATAATTGACGGGTAACCATGTCCAAGTATTTCTTACAAAATTTTCTGAATAATGGGCACCCTCACAAAATCTTGGATCTGCCGCTGCTGCCCTTATCTAAAATTTACGTGTGTACAGGTATGACAAAAAAAATAATAAAAAAAAAAAATCGAAAATACGTACATCATACACACTGTTATACATTGATGAAAGTAATGAACAGATTAACGAATACAAAAAAAAAAGAGAAGATATGACAACATATTAATTACCGTTATTACGTTTAATAGGCTTCCATATTCGAGGCACAAGGATAATGCATACGTCATACCTGCATGAGGCAAATGAAAATTTGTGCATTCCTTAACATAATTCATATTACCGTAACATTAACCAGTCCTGATGACATAAATTAGAAATCTGATTTTAAAAAAAAAATAAATAAACATTAAACAGGAATGGTATAATAGTTTACAAGAGCAGGCAAATCTTGCTTCTCTTTAGATTAAATTAGAGATCTGATAAAAAAAAAATTGAATTAACATTATTAAACAGGAATTGTGTAATAGTTTACAAGAGAAGGCAAATCTTCTCTTTAGATTGAATTTGAAATCTGATTTTGTAAAAAAAAAATAATAAATAAACATTACTGCTCATGAATTGTATAATAGTTTACAAGAGTAGGCAAACCTTGCTTCTCTTCTCAATCCAAAATCTGCATTATTTTACAGTTGTCTGAGGTATCATGAAAATGTGTGGGGAAAAATCACCCTTCTAGGCAAAGCAAACTTCATGTCTAACATGACAATTTCTGTGGAAAACATTTTGTTTGACATGAAATATCATCGGACATGTCGTAACGTCTCTGTGCCTCTGACGTGGGATTCGGGGAGGGAGTTTATAGCAGCCAGTGATGGAGATTATAGCCGGAGTCCCCCAAGAGGATGCTATTCAATCTTCATGTCTCAAAATTGTGGGCAATGCTGCTGTTTTATATGAAAATGAGAAGAATGTTTTAAGTATAAGATTATATTTTACCACTCATGAAAATTAGATTTTTGTTTTGAAAGTCATGACCTCAGTTGTGATTCTATGTATTTGATTTTGTGGATGATGTGAAACATTTGAAAACTGGGTAAAGAGATTGGCGCAAATAATTTTGAATTTTTATCTCAGCTTAGATCCTTGATCGAATTATGCATAGTAAATAGTGTGAAATGTCAGGTACATGTAACTCAATATCCTCTTATTCTGAGAATGACACATAGCTTGATATGCATCAAAATGTGCACTAACATAAAAAAAGAACATCAACTGCAATAAAACATTCCAGGAAACATGTACCACTGAAAGTACATATTCAAAAATTTCATAATTGAATAGTAGGAAAAGTTATCTGATCATCTCTTATGAAATGAGATCATGTTTTTATCTCAAAATTGTAGAAGGAAAAGAAAAATCACTCTCAGTAGTCTACTTTCATGAACTATCCTAGGCCAACGAGCAGACACATTCGATATTAGGAATCCAGCATCACAGATGAGCTGCACATTGATGCTGTGGAAGCCTTTTCTGTCTACGTACACATGCTCAGCTCGTCCAGAATACAAAAATAAATATTCATATTTCATTTTATTAAAACATATTTATTCAGGTCTTGAGATAAAACGTACAAACAAAATGTAATTATTACAATGAATTTTCAGCAGTATGAAAATGACTGGAAGGATTCGGTGGTTGATATGATGAAGCTGGTTATTGTTCGTTGAGATAGTAGATGTTATGTGATGGTAGATTTTGGCCTGACACTGGATGACGATGCCGAGGCCGTGTTGTAGTTGGCGGGTGTAGTGAGGATGTTTGGGAATGTTTGACCTGTCCTGAGATGATTGGGGAAGATGCGACGTTGTAGTGAAGGCATCACTACGGGGGATGACAAGTAGAGCTTTGACGGCATGTTGGACTTTCTTCAATTCCATTGGAAGCTGGTCTATTCTCTGTGATTGATGCATTTGCAGCGGATACAAATCCATTCATTCTCGTTACACTGTAGATCGCAAAGCTAGCATTGATTCCGCGGAGCTCCATTGTCATCACTTCGATTGACTGCAGCCCCTGTACTTCCCTGCTGAAACTCTGGGTCGTGCCATGTACAGAGAAGTCGGTAACTGTGGGAGGGAAGTTAATTTAGTTTGAGATGATCTCAGTTCCCTGGTCTTCCCAAGAGTGATATCTCGGGATGTCTCAGCACTGTGTGATGTTTTGAACTGTATGACCCTCTTTTTCTCTAGGCATATCTGCCTGAACTGTGTCCAGTCCAACCCACACCCCTCATCACAGTGTCTGTGCTTAAAGATACCAAAAGCTGTGCTGTAAGATTTCCAGTCCGTGACAATTCTAGTCTGGATGTGCTTGACCTCGTAAGGTCTAGGATCACGCCTTGCTTCAGTGATGGCTAGAGCAAGCTGGCAAGGATGGAAGATTTCTTCCCTTTCGGGCACTCTGCATTCAATGGCCGAATGCATGTTGTCCCCTTCTGACTGGCTATGATTGGTGTCAAAGAAATGTAGGGTGATTTCCTGTACACTTTTGAATTGTGATAGGAATCCCTGAAACATTCCAGCTGCGATAGAGTTCTTATTTTGTCCCGCCCATCTATCAGAAAAGAGGTCAACACTTTCAACACCATCGCCATCACATCGAGAAAGAAAATCTTACACATATGAAGAGATCTCACATGCCTCTCACTTTGTAAAGCTCTCATTGCACAAATAGCATATCCCATCGTGTGATGCTAGGTCATAAACAGTAAAATTATAGCAAGGAAGCCTATACGTTTGTAAAACAGCTCACCCCGATTTGACTTTGGCAAGTAGATGTTCTGCTGCAAGTCAAATACAGCACTAACACTAGAGGCATTAGATATGACATTTCTCTTGTACTCTTCCTTCTTTTGCCTTACTGCAGTTATATAAGTTCTTTGCTGTTCATATCTTTTCCTCAAGCTTACCTTTTCTGACTCCCCAGCTTTTTCGTACGCTTCGCAGAGACCAAATTTGTTTGTATGTTCTGTTTTGTTTTTTTTTTTTTTTTTCCTGGGGGGGGGGGGTGGCTGTGGACCTTGATTTTCTGTTCTTTCATTACCATGATATACAGTAGGAGCTTACTCCGGGGTTTTGCAAGTCAAACATCCTGTACATTTTTTTTTTTTTTTTTTGGTCAGCTTACTGGACAAGTATTTGCACTTTGTACTTGATCTGCTGTAGTGCCAATCTACACAGGGGAAAGGTTTAAGATGCTCAACTATGCACTCCCGCTTCAATGGTGTAGGATTTTGGCAGCCACCCCTTTTCCCCAACCAATGAAACCATGACTTCTAAGCTTCCTGCTTACAACAAAATGAATCTGTCGGTCTGTGATGTATTTTGAAACATCGTTTTGCACATTAGGTTTCAACTTCCCATCAACATCGGGAAGGAAGTAGGTGATGCGATTGCTAGTCTTTCCACCATTAGATCTTAATTTGGTGACATTCATGTGCTGGGCCAACCACTTTCTTTGTAGTTGTAGGTTGCCAGCTCATAATACTTCTACTTTAGAGATGCCCTGTCAACTTCGGTACTTTCTTGACATTCCAGACCTGTATGACATTTTGCGGAATTGCACTTTGGCTTGTTGATATACTTTTTGCTCTCAAAGTGTTGGACGCACAAGAGGGCTTTGCATCAATAGGATGCAAAAAAATTTCTTGCAGGAAAGACTGTCACATGTTTTCTCAACAAATTGTGTTTTTTGAGCAGCTGGTTGCAAGTCGATTTCTAAATAGAGACAAGCATGCAAATCAGACATGGTCAATACATGTACAACACTACAACTTGCATACCACACTGCTGCTGCACAAGTTTGTTTTCTCTCTGCTTGATATTCCAATGCTACAATAAAGACACTTTTGATCATGACGTAAGAAAAGAAACATGCCTATTCAAGTATTGCCGTTGATTAACCATTATTCATTTTATAACTGCCCTTCCCTAATTGATTTATGGAAAAGCAAGCTTTCAAATATGTACAAACACTACAGATATTGAAAAATAAGTAATTGAGGTCAATCCTCTTGTCTTTTATAGCTAATATGCGTAATTGAAATATAATTTCATTCTGTAATTATCCATCTTAAATGATTTATCCTTAACGACCTAAGTAGGTCAAAATGTTCTTTCCGGGTCATATTGATCCCGATAGATAAGGGTGAGATATTTGTAACTCGGAAAATGGTCAGAATTCTGACCCGGTGTTTTAAAAAGTGTTTATCATTTTTTTTTTTTTTAATATGAAAATTCAAAATGATAAAACACGGATAATCTGTAGTGTTTTCACATGCAATCTCATTATAGAAATAGTGAACTCCTGGTTTTTATCATCTTAATATACCCACGGGACTTCAGACTCTAGATTAGAGAGAGATCTTCGCTGCTTGATGTGGTTCTTCAGGAATTCCATGTTTTTTTCTAGTAGTGAGCAAAGTCTCAGCCGTTCCGTCTCCGCTTTTCCCTTTAGCGAACCTGATCAGCCTGCTGTACGTCGTTCTGAGGGAATTCATCTTTACTGAAACTTGTTTCTCTGAAATAGAATGGAAAGATTGTAAATTAAATGTTAAAGCAACGTATTAGAATTTAGATATAAAAGTGATTTTTTTAAATAGATGTAGATACCATAAATTCCACTTTATTGAATATTTTACTATATACCTGACCATGGCTGTGGGGAAGTACGCTTCTCACGAGCTTTTCAGAGAAGAGAATTTGCAAAAATTATCCAAATTATAGAATATACTTAATGTCCTATACATACAATATTCAACAAAATACCCAATACATTGCACATTTATGGCTTAGGTATATACAATTTCCATGTAAAATATAGATTGTGTTAATTGGTGGATATATTATTCAAAAATGTTTCCAAATAAAGTTATTAAAAACTTTGCAGTGCAGCTATAGCCTATTGGTGATACTGATAAAAACATAGCTTCCATGACGTCTTTAAATAGTTTGGTACCTGAATCACCATTCGTCCGTTCGTATTTTATTTTGCTTCTCAATCAAATCAAATAAAAAATGAATAACATCAATGTGACAAATTCAAACCAAACATAACCAAATGACAAAAGAGCAATACAATGTACAAAACAAAAGTGCAGTTGATTCTATATGCATAACAGAAATCTTTGTAAAACATTGATTGTTACATATAATACAAATAAGGCAGTACATTTGATTAAATAGGGAAGCAGGAGACCGTCAGCATAAGCATAGCTTGACTGGGCTGATGGCCTCATTGGGAAATATAACTCTGGTTTCCCTCTCACAGAAAGTACAGTTTTTTTTTTTCTGTTATTGTTCTACGTTACAATAGTATGCTTGATGGGGAAAGAGATGTGAGTGAGTGCTGTGCGAGTGCAATAGGTGACTTAAATGTTTGTGTTGGGGCCATTTATAATATATATTATTCTTCAGTATATCAGTACAATAGTACTAGCGATTTCAAACCTAAACATAAACAAAATCATATCAAATTATTATACATTATAATACTAAATACATTGAGTTAACATATATTTCTTTAAAGCTAGCTTTAAAAGGTGATACACGTATTATCTATCCTTGCAACCTTGCTTGTAGTAAATCCGTCATCTAAGCCTCGTAAGCCATCTCCTCGACCCTGAATACTCGATTACTTTAGGCACATTGGGAAAATTATTGCTATTTGTTTACGTTATAAGTATGAATCTGTCATATCCTGTTAAATGACTATAGATATACAAAAAAAAAAAAAACGCAGTTAAACTCTTCTTTTGGTGGAAATTTTAAACACGAAAATATAATATAAATTCTACATACATAATACTAATATGTAAACATATCTAAACGCTTGGAGGTTAAATAATAACTCAAAAAGTCCGGAGCTAATTTTGTTTGAAATTTGCGCATCACACAGCTGAATAGTGTTCAGTTTGGTTGGATATGGTTTGAAGGCATGGTTGCAAAATCTTTGTTCATTATTTTGTTATCGTTCACTTGAAAAATAATTATAGCTTTTTAAAAGATAAGGGGAATCTTTACATTACATACATTACATTACATTCTTGGGAGGTCAGTGTTTTGCAGTATACTTAGGAAAAGGGTAATCCTTTTAAAATGAATCACACTGGTTCAGAGTGACATAAGCCATAGGGAAATTTGTAATCTCTTGTTATCATACAACAAAGGAAATGATTAAAAAAGAGAAAATAATTCTGTGTTATTCACACTGTGTTGACCACCTTGGAATTAAAAGTATCTACATAGAGTATGTATGTTTAATACCACCAAAGTTGAATGCCTAATTGAAAATCAAGTGATGGATTATGCAGTAATAAACAATAATAATATTTATGCTGCTTAATCATCGGCAACAAAACAACAATATGCTTATTAACCAACAGAGGCATGAATGTATTTTTAAAACTTTGCTAAATACCGTTTGCTCTTGAGTTTCATTTACAATGTGCTGTGTCATGTTTGTCGGTCATTAAAGGGAAGATGCTTCAAAATTTATCCTTGACGTATGAAATAAAGTCACATATGTATATAATTATCTTGCATAAATAAATTAATGAATTAGTCAATAAATGAATTCATCAGGACAATAATGAACAAAATTAGTCCGTTTTATCAGGGGCAATTGAAGACACACACACACACACACACACACACACATACAAAATCAATCCTCAAAGTTGGATCGCACAACTTCAAACCATCGACACTAACTTGCCGTTTTCTGTTTCTCTCCTGCTTTCTTTTCTTTTGTTCTGGCTCTGTTTGTTTCTTGGTTTTCCTTCCTTCCCTCTCCTTTCCCCTCGTCTTGTTTCCCACCTCCTCTTCTACCTTGCGCCTCTTCTCTGTTATCTGGCGAAAATATTCATCGCTTGATATCGCATCATATCTGATGGCTGCCCTCTTCGGGTTGTAAATCACTCGCGGCAATTGTAAGAGTTTATTGAAGGCGAAAAATGTTCATTCTCCTGGGATTCATGCCCTGTCATCGGAAAGAACGTGGGGCATGGAAAATCTGTTTTCCGATGCCACAGAGACTGGGGGTGACGGACACCTATTCCCGATGTCGCAGAGACTGGGCGGAGACAGGCAACTATTCCCGGTGTCTTTGAGATTGGGGGGGGGGGGGGGGTGACGGACATTTATTCCCGATGGGTTTGTAGTTTCCTTTGCTAACCACTTTCTTTGGGGTCGGCAGTAAACTGTTATATATCTTTGTATACCCCTCATTTGGATGTTGTTACATTTTAGTAAACGCTGAAAAATCTTGGTCCAACCCCTTCCCCAGGTGTTTGCTCCATAGAACGGTGCATGATTATTGAGCAGGGGGGGGGGGGGCACCCTGTATATAAAAGCTCATTGATTCATTTTATGTTAAAGATCATTGTTTTAACACCACTAACGTTTAATTGCATATATTTAGAAGACTTTGTCTTGAAGGGGAAATTATCCTTACATTAAAAACTTGACCTCTGTTTTTTTTTTTTTCCAAAACCCCTTCGGGAGGAATCAATGAGCCAAGAGACAATCTGCCCCTCTTCATCTGGAGTCAGCACAGTTTATGGTCCTGGCGTGGTGCTGACTGGAGTCAGGCCAAGCAGCTTGTCGTGCAGGGTGGCTCCGGGTATCCCATACTCTTCAGCAGCAGCTGAGAGAATTCTGAGATATCATTTTGTTGCTTTCATCAGTGTTACTGTATCATGCATGAGAGCCTTGTAATATCCATGTATTGTTCTTTTGTTTTTTAATGGACAAATATTCCATCCATGCTGAGTGCGAACGAAATAAAAAACCTTATGAGGACTACTGGTGAACAATACAACACCATTTTTCGCAAGTATTCTTCAGTTTTGTTGATGTTATTATCTACATGGAGGTTGCAAGCTTGTTTATTATATTCAGTTAAATCTTGTTAACATGAAGCTGACCATGTAGATACGCACCGATAAATAAAGGTATATAAGTGATTTTGCAATTTTCCACTAGGCAATCAATATTTCAGCAGTACAGCCTGTATATATTTGTGAGAAAATAGATTTTTACGAAGATAGTACTAAACCCCACCAGAAAACCCTTTATTGACGTTTATATATATATATATATATATATATATATATATAGTGTGTGTGTACATTTATATTGTTCCATTACAAAATATATGAAAATACTGGCAAAAGGGCGCTATCGCATTTTAACATTTGAGTGTAATTTAAAATAAAGCAACTGAGTTTTAAAAAAAGCAATAATCTATCCAAAGCTGCATAGATTCAAAAGCAATTTTACAAAATGTTATGGTACAGTATTTGCAATTATGATTAGAATTTCTAACTTTCCAGTTAAAATGAAAATAACATGATATTTAACATCCTGATATGCTGCAGAGGAAATCAACCTGCACAACGCTTTATCGGTCAGTCAATTCTACAAATTTGCGATAACGCCCTTCCATGTTCAACAGACGAATATTGATATCATTTTGTACGTGTAAAGGGGTTACAATCTATACAAACCACCCGCTGAAAAAAAAAAAACAAAAAAACAAGCAAACAGTGCGAGATACACTTCATATTGGAGGAAGATGTCCGCACTGCCACGGAGTTTGGGTGACGTCGTTTCAACACCTGACTTCTTCTTTTCCTCGTGCACTTCATCTCGATACTCTCTCCCGAGATTTTCCATGAGGTTTTCGGTTGAACCTGGCGGTAGGCTCAACTTCTTGCTGATAAAGTCATGGAAATCTTTTTCTCTTCCACCACGTCTCATCGGCTTGTACTGTTCGTGCATTAATAGGTATGTGTCAATCACGTAGTGGAGATCACAGGTAGACTCCACCGAGTCCTGGCTTTTGGAGTAGCCATCTGCATGTTCGGTAGGGAAGTGGCGAATAAGAAGAGAACGGTGGGTATAACATTTGACAATCTTGTAACACGATTCTAACTGCTTATGTAACTCATATTCGAAGTTAAGTAACGATGATATTCCAAAGTTGCAGTTAGAAAGTAGACTTGCATTTTAACTGTGAATTTGTACATGTGTGTATATATTTGTCACAAAATAATTTTCAAAGCAACATGTCCAAAGCAACACGTGAGGCACCTGTCGATGTATACACAGCATAAAGGCTCATAGACATACAAATGGTGTCATTCAATTACTATGAAGTTTTTGGGCACAGGCCCTCTTCTATTAGGTGATCATAATGTACGTTAAAAGAATTAGCTATAGGCCCATCGTAACTTTCTTTTGTCTCATATCTTAATATTTAGGAGATAAAAATTACGTTTTGGGGCAAGGGATCTCACTTTCTCAAATATTGATTACTCCACAATAAGGATTTAATGGCTAATAATAAGTGTCTACACTTTAATAGAGTTATCAAAAGATATTCTGATGACATTTCGATCACATTCATGCTGGCCATTATTTAGGCATGCATGTCATCTTGTTCGTCATATTAACTGTCAAACGTTCTTTGTTAATGTTATAAATACTGAAACAACTTTTCGAATCTTAAAAACGAAAGATGCAGGTTATGTCAGTGCTTCTTAAAAACAGTTTGATTTGAAATGAAAGCGTAGAGCACAGTAGAGTCTTACAGTATATAGGGTAATGTCCATATACAGATCTAATGTTAGGTTTACGTTAAAAATAAGGCTTACAAAACAAAAACAAAACATGATTAAAAGAAATGAAAGAAAAAAACTAGAAGTGTAGTAGGATTCAATAGATGTAGAACATGTACCATACAAACCCCCAAACAAAGACACACACACACAACCTAACTTATAGGCCTACTCTTGATCGTGGCGCACACTCATATCCGCTTTCGCCGCGCTTCGCTAGCGGTAGCGCCTGCTGCGCCGAAATTAGCTAGCTGTGCGAGTCGAGCGTGAATGTCATTAATAACATGGGAGCTTCATCGATACCTCACAATACAGATATACGCTTACCTTTTGTACGATCACTCCGGTCTGGTTTTTAGGTGAGTTGCGATTGTAATGATGTTATATGATTTTTACTGCTAATGTTATTATGAATAAATGTTTGACATAGAAAATGAGAATTTAGTTTCAAGAAGTATTGATCACTATTTACCCAAGTCTCTCGCAGATATATTGAAAAAAAAAAAGGTTACTTATTGAAAGATAGACATTTCCTTAATATTTTTTTTTCAAAAGATTAATTTTCCGATTTCTCACCTGCCTGTTCAGAAGATTGAAGCATCTTGTCGCTGCAGGAGCAAGTTGAAGTCCACGAATATGGGCAGTGCTGCCTAGAAGAACAGTAAATGCTCTTCTGTCATGGGATCAACGAAGTAGTTGTGAAGTCTCTTGAAACAAGCCTGACTCTCATCTGTGGAAATAAATATCATTTATAAAAAGAAAAAAAAAACAATTTTTTAATATATCATTTTCACTGTACTAAGTAAAACTTGGGCAGACTCTATTTAATAGGATATAGGGTTTGACGTTATCTCTAATTACTGTTAATCACTGTAATTTCCACCTCATTTGATAACTTCTTTAAATCTACTTATTTTGTGTTAATTGTTCACCCGTGGTACTCTTTGAGTTCCATTTTCATGATTCTTTCATAATTTGACTGCAGATATTCCACTGGAATCTTTGTGGAAAATGAAAAAAAAAAAATGATTATGGAGTCATGCAATGAATACAGAAGAATTACTAAAACCAAGTTGTGGATTGTTCTTTTTTTCATTTTTCCATTTCTTAAAAGTACTTACTGCTTGATGTGAAGTAGCTGTGCAGTGAAGTGAACAAACGCAGAATGCGGTTCACCGCCTTTTCAAGGCTGAGCCACCTGGTTTGTACATGGTACACAACCTCCGTGTAGGCCGAATCACAGAACTGGCAAAACTAGAATGAAAATAAAATGACTTACACAATTGAATAGTATTACAAATTAGGCCAAAGCCCAAGTCAACTCATTAACTTTTTTCTTCGGCGTATCCGAAACCAGCACTGCGGTTTCATTCTTGTTAGTTATGTAACTATACTAAGTCTTAATCAAGATTGTAAATCGGCAAACCTTATGCATAACCACGTGTATGTAGATCAGAAGAGTGCCAATTAAACATTTGTTTAAATGCAGATATGACATGTACTGTCATGACTGTACGGTAGGAACATTGTAGGCTGTACTGTAAGTTGCATTGGTTAATGTTATTATATGCCTGACCCTCAATTACGATTCATTGCCCAAAGTTCTGAAAATTACCCCTCAGTGAGACATCTGAACTGGCTGCTGCTCAGCACACTAAATGACAATCAAATCCTGTTGATTTATATTGATGTGTTATAAAAGCCCTATATCCAAGTGCTTTACATAAAGTACAAGATAAAATGCACAAATTAAGCACCTTGTTCAAGCTCTATTTTGAATCTTTAAAGTTGAGTCTCAAAAACACTGCTATAGTAAAGTCTCACAAACACTGACATTATGCAGAAGTTCTCAGAATGTCATTTTGTTGCAAATCTCACATGAACTGAAAAGTAACACAAGATAATCAAGCATTTACGTCTGCAATTGTAACTCCCACTTTATGGAATAACTTTCCATTACAAATCAAGAAATCATTATCTTGGACTGTTTTGAATGAAAAACAAAAATACATGATGAATTTGTTCAACACGTTGAGAATGCACTACCTTCTCGCGAAGCATTCATGACATAAAAAAATACAATTATCAACCATCATCTTAATTGTTCTTGACTTAAAGCCTATCAGCACATCAAGGTAATGGAGAGTGATACACACTCCGTATTGTTAACTTATGCAACAAAAAAATCCAGATTGAGATATATATATATTAAAAAAAAAACTTTCTAAGAAGTATAGAAGAGATGATTTCAGGACACAAATATGTGTATCATTGGCACTGGATCAAATAAACTTTGCTGCACATAATTAAGGACACCAGACAGTTAATGAATGTGAAACCTAATCATCCTTTGCGTAAGTCACTTGATTGCAGGCCAGCCACTGTCCCTTGATACTCCTGAGAAGGATTTCAAGATCATTGGAGAAACCTCCGAGATCACGCTCGCTGTTATTGAGCTGCACGTGAACACTCTCTCCGCCCTGCTCCCCAATCACTCCAAGAGATGCAACCCATTTGCGAATCCATGGGACAACACAGTCCTCGAGTAGGTGAAGCTTTGGAGGTATGGTTTCACTTGGAAAGTTGTCACGGAAGAACGCAATATATACTTGGATATCATTCTCTGTTATAGAAAAATGGAAAGAAAAATTATAAGATCTTAGACATTATTGAATACAGAAAGGGCAGTATATTAAATACCAACCAATATCTCAATAATCTACAATCAAGTTTCATTGTGTTACCAGATTTTACTTTCGTACACTGCATATACTTGTCACTGGAGTGTAGAAGATCATGAGATGATTTCACGACACCAGTATTGTGCGCTTAGAAACGTCAGTATGAAGTGCCATATAAATGCAATTATTATTATTATTTGATTTTTTATGATTTAATTTACGTGGCAGGTCTGATCGGATTTTTTTTTTTTTTTTAAGTGAAAATTTGATACCTAGTTCATCTATTTCTTGCTTCAGGAAACTGCTTGTCTTAACTCTGATGTGACAGAGGCTGTAGAGGAGGAGTATAGATTCGTATCACTTGGCTACTCTTTCGGCTTCGGCTATCAACTCCCTAGCTCCATGACAGACTCTTGCTGTGGTTTCAATAATCTTCTTGGTCAGTTTACGGTCATTGCTGGGCTGGAAGATATTAGAAATGCTTTATCCTCTAACCACAGTACAACATTAACTTTTGTACATAATGATTATATTGCGTAACTTCCCGTTTTAGTTGGTTAAATAATAGCTTCATTTATGAAAAATAAAATGATATTTATTCCAATTTTTTTTGGGGGGGGATAGCCAGTGTATTTTTTTTTTTGATGTTCATAACTGAAGGCATTTGTGTACATGGTTTCCAAGGAATGTTTTCCCATAATATGCCTGCCGATGAATGATCATTTCATGGAGTGCTTCATCGAGGCTTGCAGTGATTTCTCCTGACCCGCTTTGTTCTTTGGCGGCTTCAACAAGGTGTCATTCTGTAACACAAATAATTTTCATAATCATTAAAGAAAGATATAAGGCAATTGTACAATTGAAGGACAGTTCATTTAAACTGTTTCCAATATGCATAAAAGAACTTGATGTGTACATAATGTGTGTGACATTACCTTATTTTGCTTACCGCCTTCTTTATCTCTGCATCCTTTTCCCGAACAGCTTCTTGAAGAAATGCCACGGGCTGGCTGGTTGACTCATCAGGATACAGAAGGAGAAAGCATGCCAGCTGTTCTTCTGAATCCTCTTTTTTTTTATCGTTAACGGCTTAATTACGAATATTTACTTACGTCAATAATCAACTAATTATATCATCAAGCTACAACAAGCAACCAATCAGCCAACATTATCATTCAATCAGTCAGTCGTTTCATTCGAAATTCAGTTCCAAGTCTCAGACAGACAGAAAATCATTCTAAATTGAAATAGAAAAAGAATCTTTCATAAACATTAAAAAGTTTTCTTGAGTTACTTCCATAGGAATTCTGTATCATCATCAATATGATGTGATTTTCTTTGACACGGTAGAATCTTTGCCGAGAAGGCGTTGATACAAAATGGCATTATGATTATGTATCATATCATTTGGATATGCGCAAGTTACATTGCACTTAATTTGTTGACATGCAATTGTCATATATGCTTTGGCCGGAAATGAAATAAAATGAAATGAAATGAAATGAAATGTACACATATATACAATTAAAAACCTTTGCAGGTTTACATCGTCATACAACTATATCACAACAGCTGCAAAAAAAAAAAATGAAAATCCTTTAAACACAATGTTTTTGTAATAAGAGTAGTCACACCATAAAATCTTCAATACTGATATTGATTCCTGCAATATCAATATTTCTGATAACAATCATTCTGCATGCGATGAGGGTGGTCAAAGCAGTACATGGAAAAACTTGAAAACAAAATAACAAACTAAGAACTGTGTGCGATTCTTTCCACATTATTGCAGCAAGGACGTGTATACTCCTTCGGTGCTCGAAGGAGTATACGCGATCTTAGATAAACCTAGTGCCTGCACCTGCCACACTGAACCCAGTCAACGATGAAAATGATTCGGTTTTTTCTCAGTTGATTGGGTACCTTCTGATTACAAACGCAGCAAGGTTCAGATTCTTCGTCCTCTGCATCATCTGTATCTTCGTCGTCTTCAGACACAAGTTTGCGCTGGGCGTCTCGCTTGTCTTGATGGAAGCCTGATGGGCCAGGGACTTGTGATTGCGTTGTTGTTGTTGGAGGTGGTGACGATGCCGCACGTCGTGACTCAGAGTCGCAGTCGTGATCCTGTGGTTTTTCAGCAGCATTTTCACTGCTAAGACGAAGGATTTTAAGGAAGATGTTCGTCTCCGTTATAGCAACTCCAGCTGCTTGGTGCTTGTACTTCCTTTTCTTTGATGTCTCAGCAATTGGCGGGGATGGCCGTCGCTCGGCAAGGAAGGCCTGCGTTGCCGGAAGGATGGGAGTGGGCGGCATCCCTCTCTTGATCTTCGTGCTGCGCCTGAGTACTGATGGGGTTTACCAGACTTGCCGGACCACATATGACGTCAGCATCGATCTCTTCTGGATGAAAATTGCAGATGCCTGTTCTCTTGAAGCCAGCCTGGAGGTTCCCTTTCGCCATAGTCCGGAGGTAGGCCTCTCCGGTGAGGGCACTCAGGTTGTAGCGGGTGATCACTCTTCCAGGGTACTCCCGAAGATAGCGACTGCAGGCTGCGTTATAGTGCGACTTCATTGGGCTGAACACGCCGACATCAAGAGGTTGAAGGAAATGGCTTGTTTGTGCAGGGACTACAGACAAGATTATGGTGTGCTCCCGTGCAAATCTGATGCGAGGAACTGGGACATAAGAATTGTGGCCATCGTAGATAAGCAGCACATGCTCATCCGTGTTCCTCCTTGTGTCGACGTAGGGGGTGAAATGCTCCTTGACGAACTTGTGGAAGATGTCAGCGTTGCTCCAGCCAAACTCACTCTTGTTGAACTTTGTTCCTGGCAAAGATTCTGCCCTAAGAGTGTCGACCGCATTTTTGCCTTTAAAGATGAGGAAAGGAGGAAGGCTGAGGGTGGTCAAAGCAGAACGTGGAGACGTGATGGCCCGAGGACGGTGACAGGACTTCCGGGCTACAATTTTCACAGGCTTAGGCGACAAGACTGAGCTCTAACTATATTACAGATCTAACGTTAGTGCGATAATATAATGTCACAATGTAACGTTAGGACCCTTCTAACAACTAGTACATCTAACCTTAGACGGCCCTCCGTAGGCACCCTAACATTAGTTATTTTTGAGGTTCTAACGCAAAGAGATTTTATATAGAGAATAAGTACCAGTAGTCGCCATGCGCGTGCTTACAAATGACGCCTCAAAAATTCGCAACAAGAGGGAGTGCACCCTCACATGCAATTCAGTCTACGTTCAAGTCATTTCTCCTTATATCATATCTGGAGTGATTTTTATTCTTCTTAACACATTTTGCTTTTGAGAAATGTAACGTGTTTTATTGTCCCCGCCGAACGAGTTCGAGCAGGGGACTATGAAACGGGCTCCGTACGTGTGTGTGTCTGTGCGTGCGTCCGTCCGTGCGTCCGTGTGTGCGTCCGTGTGTGATCAAAATGATAGCACTACATGGGAGCTTTGAAACTTCTACACAGAATTTCAGTCGTGACCTTTGACCTTGACCTTTGACCTATATTGTACATTTTGCTACAAAATGCTACTCCTTCGCCATTTTTAACCCGATTTCGATTCCGTTTGCTTTATGTGATGGCACTAGGTGAGGGCTTCAAAACTTCTACACAGAATTTTGACTTTTGACTTCTTTGACCTTTGACCTTGATTTTTGACCTATATTGTACATTTTGCTACAAAATGCTACTCCTTCGCTATTTCTAACCCGATTTCGATTCCGTTTGCTTTATGTGATGGCACTAGGTGAGGGCTTCAAAACTTCTACACAGAATGTTGACCTTTGACCTTGATTTTTGACCTAGCTTGTACATTTTGCTACAAAATGCTACTCCGCCATTTCTAACCCGATTTCGATTCCGTTTGCTTTATGTGATGGCACTAGGTGAGGGCTTCAAAACTTCTACACAGAATTTTGACCTTTGACTTCTTTGACCTTTGACCTTGATTGTTGACTTATATTGCACATTTTGCTACAAAATGCTACTTTCGGCGGGGACATATATTACGCACTGCGTTATTTCTACCTTTCCTTGTTGTTTAGATATTTGTACGATTATTCATAGCATTTTCACTATTTCATAGTGTCTATACTTGTTATTCCAAAAAAAAAATGAATTTTAGTGTCGCTAGCAGAATATTGGAGAAATATAACCAATGTGACGTAACTATCGTAGTCTCAGATCTCAAAACACCTTGTACACTTTACTGAAGGACCTATTACTCGTCAATGCATTTGGCATGAAGAATAAACAAATATTATGATGGCAACTCTATTTTCTACTCTTTGCCGACGACGCCAGTATCTTTTACTCGAATCAAATCCTCAAGTTTTACTGAAAACCATTGATATACTGAAATTAATATAGTATCTAGGCGGACTAAGGCTAATAAAGAATCATTGAATTTTTATTAAAACAGAATTTATGGTTTTCAAGAATACAATCAACACTTTACTGGGCAAGTTGTTCGTTAATGAAATAGGTTGGATCTGTAAAGTTCTTTGGTCTTTATATTGATTGTAATTTAACATGTAAAGTTAATGTTGATTTTCTGCATTGATTACTACCAAGAAATGAAGCCTATGTGTTATGTCTAAGTCTATAAACGAACAATATAAGAACACTCCAAACACAGATACACACACACAAATAAGTTCATATTCCTGAGTGATACCCTGACTTCTACAATAACTAAATGAAAATATCGTAAAAACGAAGTGTATAAAAAATTCGACATCGAAAGTCTAGATATCCAATTCATAATACTCAAGGTAGGTGCTTGTCCATGGTCTGAATTATATCATACACGCCGCTTCTGGGCTTGATGAGGCCTCCTCTGTTTTTCCTCATCGTTAAAGAGTCAACAGTGAGAGCTGATCCATCATTCTGTGCAGAGCTGCACAACACTGTCTGCATTTGCAGGATTTTGTCACTCGCCTTGAGACATATTCTGACATATAATGCAGGACATGGTCATTGTATTCACTTGGGTGCTCAAGTAGATCTGCAAACGTCTTTAAATCTTTGGCAGCTAGAATGGAAGATGACGAAGGCAAACTTTGAAATACGGCATTAACCGTCTGTTCAAAATAGCATTTGGTTTCTTGAGCTGATCTTACTTCGCTCTTCAACAGGATAGCCCTCAATGACAACTGGAATTGCATATATACAGTTAAGATTATTATTCCTTCCATTGCGTCTTCTCATTCGACAGAAAAATGTCTCTTAGTGGTCCTGAGACATACAGTAGGTCAGTCCAAATTTGGATGAATTCTTACAGTTGAGAAGTCCGAAATAGATTTGAAGCACTGTCGTGATGGTTATCGGTGATCCAACTCATGCTGTCTTGCGTTTACCAAAGCAGAGCTTTGCTCCCGATGCATCTCGAAAATCGCGAATGTATTGGGATGTTTCTGTCATCCACTGCTTCCTTTCTGAAATGTTCCTCACTGTCATAGGGCTTTTATGCCCATGGCTGACGAATGACTTCGAGTTCAGGAAGTCGAAAAGTCGGTTCGTCCTCCGAATGAATGCACCTGGAATAAATATAGCCTGGTTCGCGTACAATCCATCACCCACCACACCATGTATATCAAATCCGGCCTCTGTCAAAACACAAATAAGCTGTTTGATTATTTCGGCCTGAATAGCCCAACTCAGATGATTTGTGATGAAATACGCCACTGGGAATTTCCAATGCATTTTGAGACCTAAACAGCTATATAAATACAATAGCCAGTTCATCTCCGTCTGCAAGCTTGAAGTTGCCGCAATCCACGAACCCAGCATACCCTGACGACTTAGGATCATATACTACCTCCTTCTTAATTGACATTGCGTCCATCATTAGAACGCAGTGTTTTGCGCCTTTGTTTCCATGAACCATTTCCTTTAGGTGTTTCACAACATCCATCAAAATTCCAGGTCTGTAGTCGATACTTGCACAGAACCGACGTATGGTAGCGGGATTAGGGAGGTTGAGGAACCGGCGCAAAAATTCATAGGCTTGAGCACTGTAAGAGTGCAAAGTTACTGCAAATTGCTTCAGTTCGTAAGAGTACCTGAAGCCATGTGAGTCTCTGTTGAGACAGTTAACCTCATTTTCGATGAGAACTAGTGTCCTTTCATGGAAGTTTAGTTTCAGATATTCATATTGAACTTGGGTTAACATGGATTCATCTTGACCCTCTGTAAAAAACAAACGAACAAACAAAACAAAACAAAACAAAATGCTCTTTTCTCGTAGAAATATCCTTTTCTTTGTTGCTCGCAACTCCATCCGTACTCGTTTCAAGCTATAATTTGGCAATTTTCTTCTAGCATTTCGGTAGTGAAGTAATAGTTGTGATCTCGGATGTGCTCCATTCGAAGTTTTTTACTGTGCGGAGATCAAACTGGCTCGTCGTCATTCTCTCGATCTCTGCACCTCTTTAGAAGACATCTTTCTTCTTCGATATTATTGGAAGAGTTGCAATTGCATTAAAGAGGCATGCATCTTGTTGTTTTCTTCTGGTACGTATGATCCACGAGAGCTTGCGGGGGTGTACAAGAAGAGACAGATATAAGCTTGGCCGGGAGATGACTTGATGGAATGGCTCCACGCATTAGGTGGTAATTGTCCTCTGTTGTTCCGTTGTGTTCTTGTGGATGCATGCCTGACATAGAAAACGCGAAAATGGGCAAATGAAACTTAACATTGAACAAATGCCCAGCGACATCATGTTGCTCAAAGAGAAATTGTCAGTCAATAATTGTTTGCTTCTTCATTTCTATTTCTAGAATATAAACATGCATATCTGCAATTGATGAACACTATATCTGTCAAATTTTATGAGAATGAATAAATATGAGACGTTCTCAAGAGAAATGAAAGAAAGTTAGATTTGAAAGATCTTCTGCGAACTTTACAATGTGTATTGTAACCAAGATAATACAACTTTCGCCATCGTCAAAATGGGGGCTGCTTGCATAGCATAGTAAACTTATTAGAACCAGCACGACCGTTGTGTGCCAAAACGGTTTTACATGCACATTTCTGAAAGTACTAATGACAAAGGGGTTTTATTTATGTTGTCATTTTTTTTACATAACTCATAATGCCCAAGGCGATTCAAAATAAGCTACGAAGTTATTATTCTGCCTGCGTGTTACAACTATTTCACGAATAACGTATGACGTTTTCTTCTATAGAGATATTTTAGGTCTGGTTTCTCTACATTAGATAACATCATGATAGACCCGAGCTCTCGCATCATATTAACTTAACGTTAGATCTAACGGTAATGCTGGAATCTATTAAAATTTGTTTGTTTGTTCATTTCCATCTGAGAAGATGGCTGGATAGCCCATATTCAGCTACAATAAGCTGGTCTTCCATGGGGTCCAGTTGGATGCGAGGTGGCACCACTTCACCGGGTTAAATACCCTGCTCTTTGCGATGAATGAATGAAGCTGGATCTTGTAAGTGAATGAGTTGTCACTCTCTCATACACGGGACCTCCACTTTATGTCTTATCCGACGAACAGAGTGTTTTGCTAGAAAGATCTAGTTATTTAGGGATTCATAAAAGTCAGAACCTATACTATGATTTTTTTTTTTATTGAAAAAGAAATCAAAGCCATACTAACGTAAGGGCCTACAGTAGATACATCATACGTCATAGGAGGTTGAGTGGTAGAAAAAAAAAAAGAAGTGAAACAGAGAACAAACTCTGTAACGTTAGGTCTGCTTCCATCTGATGTTATCCGGTTATGGCCATCAGGAGTACACTCAGCAACTAATCAAGGAATGGGCTATACCGATTGCAGTATGTGGCAAGACATGAACAACTTTTCTGGTCCCCCACCTTCCTCTTTCATCTTTCATCTTCACAGTTCTGCTTGGTTGCAGATTTTTTCTTGCCATGCCAAACGTAATTGGATGATACTGTGTTAAAGGATCCATATCTCACTTTCACTTGATAATCATCAGTCTCTCTTGTTCTTTCTCCATCATACCTTTAAAAAGAAAACGTTGGCAAATGGATGGATTAGAAACTTCACACAAAACCTGTTTAGTTACTCATGGTAGCTATATACACGTATGCTTAAAAATAGTATATCTATCTTATTTATTAATTTATTATTGGTCCCTGCATTCTACAGTTAATACATGACAAAGGAACAATTCATCAACATTGTTGACTATTGTCACATCACCCCGTGAGTCCATCAAAACTAGACAGTCTAGACTACTACTAGTGGTAGTGAGCTAAGCATCTGAACTCCCTAGCCAAGCCTACTCTCACACTAGATCCTACATTAGGATACCTGTGTGCAGTTTTAGATCCGAACGGCAGATGTAACTCTAGTAACTGCTAGTGATGATGTAGGTTCTTTTTCTTTTCTTTTTTTAATAGATAAGAGGGTATAAATTGACTTAGACCAAGATATAAATGACCTTGTCTAGACTATGATGTTTATATGTCTCTCTTTCATTTCATTCATTCTTTTTTTAAGCTAAGGATAAATGAAACTAAATCATGAAACGATGGGGCGCGGAAGTCTCACTAGGCTACTCTAGATAGAGACGTCTAACGATAACATTTTACTTGGTAACTCAATCTCGTGACCCTCGTGTGTTTACTTGTCAGAAGTTACAGATCTACACTGTGTAGAATAGTGATATAGATAATCAAACTAGAAATCTAATTAGGTCTGCAAGAATCTTCAGCTTATTGAAGAAGGAAAACTTAACTAGAAGCAGGGTAAGATGAAGTGAGACTCTTACTGCTAGACCTAACGGGTAGGCTCTAACGTTAGACGTATTACATAGATGTTCTCTAATAAGTTAGAGCTAACCGTTCAGCGTTAGATCGTCTATGGTTTACTATTGTGATCTAGATAGGCCTAGATTACACTGTAGATCTAGATCTACAAGAAGAATTGTTTCAACTCTTGATGTTTCTATATTGGTTGTTAGAATTCTATAAACAGCATACATCATTAATTTACATTGTACGTCAGGACGTTATTCGTTGTCTGATCTAACTTAGATCTTAACATGTCATACACGTAGTCATCTAGATGTGTACATCCGTAAGCGTAAGGGACACTGCCTAGGGCACATAAAAGATGCACATGGGACTGTAGTCTCAATCAAAACTGTTTGTATGAGCTTAAACTTATTAGAAACACGGTTGAGCGATTAACCACAGTCAAAATATCATATTCTCTGATTAGGGCATCGATATACGTACAAATAATTTTGAACAATTACATAGCGACTGCCGTTATCTGAAAAAGTAACTACCGATGCAGCGGATCGGACGACACTTTCCGCACAACGCCTCTCTGATTTGCGCAATGTTGTGCTTCGCGTCAGAGTGACGTGGGCTTAAGGTGCATAACGCCCGTCTGCTTTCTACAAAACTGGTGAGATCCATGCTAACGCCCTTTTACTTTTGGTTATTACGTAATAACTAGGTCCCTTTGGATAATTCTGATTACATCACGTGATAGAGCTCTTAATTCTATCAGATGGCATGAAAAACCCCAAATCGATTTTGGGGCGAAAACCATGTTATCGCCCTTCTGGCTTCCGCACGACGATATGTCAGTGTAATAGTGGGTGATTTTCACATGGGAAAAATCAAAAGGAAAACGAGGAAGATGGTCAAACAAGGGATGGGGAATGAGAGAGTAACGGAAATACCTAAGGTGGCGGAGATGGGATCAATTTGTACAAAAGTCGGGATTGTTGAGGGGGATGTTCAAGCCGCGCACTGTGGAGAGTATGGTCGTGAGAGGATGGAATGGAAGTGCCTGACAAATGGTGTGATGTCGGAGCTGCATACGTGGGGCAGGCACAGAGGCTTTTTACCCTGTCATTCCAAGCGTCTGTTGTGTGTTTTGTTTGATGTTGACTTTGATGATGTCAGTGACAAGAGAATGTACAACGTAGGAAGCGAGAGAGAAAAAAACCAAATCGAGATCAAAGGAAACGTAAAATTACGTTTTTTGAATGACGTCTTCACAATCGTCCCTGTGGTTAGAAAACAAAATGTGGACAGCAGGAAACAGGGTCCTACGTATGTAAAGGGCGGGATGTTACTGTTAGTGAGAGCGTTAGCAGGAGTGCTGAAAAATCGCGATGCAAATGTAGTCTACAAAAGACTTCACTCCACCGAAAAATTGGAGGAAAGCTCCATAAACAATTTGAAAGGATGAACACACGTCTTCAGAACGCTGAAAAAAAAATAGACGAGTACAAACTGAAACTAGCACAAGTAACAGTACAAATGAGGCACATGAAATAAAAAGACGAAAGGAAAACGAAATCCCTTAAAAGCAACAAGAAATCACTGAAAAACATGCACATCGAATTACTGGCGCGAGAAAAAAAAATGGAGATATAGCAGCTCGAAGTCGAGACCAAGCATCTCAAAAAAGTGGAAAAATACAGCAAGACAGGGAAGAGCCGAGAAAAGAGAATTGATAAAAAAAAGAGAGAGAAAAATGTGAGCTACCTCAAAAAGCGGAACGAAAGTATCATTACGATTGTACAGGAAAACATGTCACTGAAAAAAAAAAGTTGGAAAAAGTGGTCACTAAAATGAAGGAAATAGTAATTGATAAACTACAAGACATCGATGTCCTGCAGGCTATATCTCAGGGTAGGTATAATGATGAAGTTATATATAGCTCGTATATCAAGAATTAGTTTGTAAATATGGGGTCTGGATTAAAAACTGTGAGGGTGTTGTTTGGGCAGTTATCGAGGGTTGACCAAGGCGCAGGTAAACAGACTCCCTAAAAAAAAATAATAATAATATTTTGCGGCTTACATGTTTGAAGAAGGGAGAGTTTTGAGTCAGATAGAGCGACTTGATACGGTCCTGCAAGAGCAATTTCACTTTGGGGGAAGATGGCGCAACAAATGGAGGTCATCATTTCGGGGCTTTTGATAATCATATACGGAGCAAGAAGATTGCTGTCTTCTTCTTGCTTGTGGTCTTTCAGATCTGTCAACTTTAGTCCTATGCGGTGAAGGCTGCGTCCTTCAGCCAGGACCTGGCAGCAGGGGTGAGGCTACGGGGGCAGTCCATCCTCCCGCCAGGCGATGGATGGTGCAGTCCTCTACCAGGTGATCTGTCTGTGTTTCCCCGCAGTCGCATCTGTCTGTCCCTGAAAGTTTCCACTGGTTCAGGCATGCTTGGAAGCGCCCGACTCCAGTGGGGAGTCGATTATGGCGACACCAGTCCTTTCGTGGGAGGTCGCTGCCAGGGGGATAAGATGTAAGTGGCAGCATGTTAGTGAGTCTACCTGCATGCTGTTGTTCCTTCCATTTGTTGTTGAGCCAGGCCTTCCGACTGAGGTTCCCGTTCTCTGAGGAGAGGGCTTGTGCAGTCCTAACAAAAGGTTTCCTGCTTTTAAGACGTTGTCTAGGGAAGAGAGCGTGCATCTTGGTATGGAGGGGGTGGTATTCTTCCGTGGCAGCCTTAAGTGCTGCTTGTCTTGTAGCGTCTTCTCTAAGGCGATGGGGTGGAATGCCTGCTAGCACAGGGAGCTGGCGAATAGGGGTTGGTTTCAGGCAACCTGTGATGGTGCGGAGAGCAGAGTTGAGTTAGGCGTCCAATCTCTTTATTATGGCAGCTACGCCCCAAGGCAGAGACACACTATTCCGCTGGAGCGTAGACAAGGGCGAGGGCGGTGGGGCGGAGGGTGGTAAAATCGGCTCCCCAGTCATGGCCGCATAGTCTGCGTAGAAGGCACACTCGTGTTTTGAAAGATCCCTTCACAGTTGGCTTATGAATTGCGTTCTTCTCCGCATAGTTTTCTGTGAGCATTTCTGGCTTGATACAGACGTTGCCGGGATTTTCGTGGTTTTGATGGGCTATTTTGGATATGATTTACAATGTACGTGGTATGATAATGTTCATGTGAGATTACGCTACAAGCAATTATATTTTCAACTACTGAAGTGTATTCCCCAAGCATGACAGAAGAACATCCTGGTTACAGCTGTTTCAGAAAATATTGAATAGATGTATAAGAATTAATTGCAAATAGGTGCCTACAGCATTTTGCTTAGGCAGTGAACATCACATTAGAATGTAAAGGGGTAGGGCTGTAGGCCTATTTTCATTTTATTAACAAATTTATCATACCCCCACTCGCACATTGTGTGTATGGGTGTATATCTTTTCTTCTTTAAATCATATGAAATTACCATATTTCTCATGCTGATATTCCCTAACATAACTAACAATTTCTTTGAAATGCACATATCCGATCATTCACCTCTCGAGGGAGGAGGGGATTTCAGACCTGATCATTAGTGTTAGTGCCTTGAACAAGATCTTGTATCACATCACCCATAAGTATTAATGCACTTCCATGGTGATTTCAATGTGCCAGATTAAGAATAGTACTCAAGAATTACTAGACATGCATTTAAAGGGATGATGTCAGGCATTAATGACCCCCTCCCAGATTTTCCCGGTAAGCTAGTTAGGTGATTCGAGTATCCTCTCGTATCACCTTCTGTTTTTGTACGGATTCTTTCTTCTTCTTCTTATTTCTCCTAAAAGTTGTGTAGAGGTTCGCTCAGAAAGTCCTCTGCCTATCAATTTCAAACTTATACAATATATGTATCATGTCACAAAGACGACAGATCTAGTAAAATCATTGTGATCAGTCGAACGTGACGTCACTATGACGTCATATGAAATCACATTTTCATTCATATCTCATTAATGGAATGGAATTTCTCAATGAAATTTACGTCTCATATAGTTCAAGTCAAGCTTATTGTACTCATATTCTCAAAAATAATTCATCTCTACACATAAAACGTACGCGTACGCGCGCGTTGAAATGTTGACATGCTCCAATCGAGCTCATTTTTCTTTTTTGCACACGTTTCAGATACATATACGCACGCACAGCTCATATGCAATAGAAATTTCCGTTTTTTTTTTCACATGGATCAGATGTCACAAATGTAAAGAAATAATTATACCGAGTTTCAAGTCAGTCTAACTGAATATGACGTCATACGGGCCCATCAAAGTTGAAATTCCGCGCGCGCGGCAATGGCGATATACAGTCCACCTATGCCAAAAACCGCCACTTTTAAATCCAATTTTACTCGTCAGGATGGACGGTGACCCCCCATTTTCTTTACATATTCTAAAAAGCTGATGAATTGAACATGTCAATTCATGGGTTGGCAATACTGAAAAAATGATTGAAAGATATCAAATTTCTTAATAAAATAAAAAAGTTAATTTTCAAAATGACGTCATCAAATTTCAAGTTCACTCGAGTGTATCTCACTTATCCTTTGCCATTTTTTACCCAGATTTTAGTATGTTGTAGCTTATTAAGTGTTCTTTAATAAGTATAAATCAAAATTTTGATTGGATGACGGCATCACGTAAAAATGGATTGAAAGTAACCTTGTCAAATTTGACCAGTTTACGTATTATCTCTATGGGAGTGCAGTTTTTCTGGAAATGAAAATTGACATGACTATATTTTTCGAGCACTAGCTCACTTATCCTTCAGTGAATTTCTTCCAGATTTTAATATGTTGTAGCTGAGACTTTTAGGTATCGTAAGTGTGTCTCCATTTTTTTCATACGACGTCGGGATCACGCCGAAAAAACTTGGTTGAAATTGGCACTTGGCTTCGATGTCGCGTCATTTTGCTTAATACACAGAGCCTATGGGGGATGAAATAGTTCAATGCACAGCGCATCGGACTTTTAATCTAAAGGTCCCACGTTCGAGCCTCATCCCTGCTTTTTGCTTTTTTTAACACTTTTTTCTTCTTTTTCTTTAGTTAGTCTTATTCTCCCTTCCTAACTTTATCTTTTTTTCTGATTTTTTATGCTTCTCTTTCAAATTTCTATAAAATACCTTAACTTTTTCTTTATTTTTCTTTCTTTCTTCCACTTTCTGTGCAATAGATCAACAACAATGGCTATCAACCCCGTATTTTGCACATGTTCAGTTCGTCATGAACATCATTTCGTAAAATAACTTCTTCCTCCGACACCATCTTGGGTAGGTAAATTAGGGTCAAAGGTAAAAAATGTTTAATCTTGTATCTTTGAAAATACACGTCCTTTCTTTCCCACATTTTGCACACGTAAGGAACATGTTGCAAGAATCATTTCACAAAATAACCTTTTGCTCAGATGCCATCTTGGCTGTGTAAAGTGGGGTCCAAGGTCAAATATACTTCATTCCGTAATCTCATTAGTGTATAATTAATGATAATACCGTCATATTTTGCACACACATGGACCTCGACAGATGGATCATTTTGTAAAATAACCACGCTTTGGTCGGACGCCATTTTGGGTGTGCATATTCATGCTGATGGCATGTGTGATGAGATGCTTTGCCATGGTGAATTGATGAGTGACACTGTGTGCACTGAAGATGTAAAGTTGTCCAATAATGTGAAAGTGTATGTGGCTGGCTTGCATGTTTGAGTGTATAGTGAACACTGAGGTTACAGACAGGACAATTGACAGACACTTTGGAGAACACAGTTGACAGACAGTCGACACAGAAGAGATGGTGGCACGGTGTTTCAACAGGAGACGTAACAACACAGTCACATAGATTGCATTTAAGAAATTGTTTGAAACATCTAACTGAAATGAGCCATCCACTTTAACCTTGCACTTTTCCTGTTGCAGTGACAAATCATAAATGAAACAAAAATGTGACATTGAATCTACAGGTTTCTTCATGGAAGGGCGACCACAACAAGATTTCCTCTTTTGGGGCCTGCCAGGCTTCATTGAGGTCTGGAAAAAAGTGTACAAGTATATAGTGCATTCACCTTTGCGTTTGTGGTCAAGCCAATCATTCTTAGGGGTCCATGCTTTGTATTAAATATTGTAATGAATTGTAATAAATTTGTAATTGTAATAAATATTATCTATTTTCTGTTGTCATTAATTGGCAGTAACATTTCGTACAAAAGAAGGCAGGATGAATGTCAGATATGTCTTAGTCGAAGCTACAATGTATAAATGACAGTATATGTGACTGTGCACCTCAAAACGAACATAAAGTCGCACACACTGATTTTGCCTGAGGACTGAAAATAAGTGAAATGGGTCAACCTAGCCGAACTTGACTTTTTCATATTTTCTGAAAGAGCGGGTCTTCTTTTACATTATGCTAAAATTTGGTATCAGAAAACGGGCAGGAAAGTGTGTTTTTTTAGCAGTTTATCTCGAACATTTTTGGGAGAATAGTGTGATTAGGTGTGTCTTTAGAATCCCTTTTTCATTTCTGAAAAACCTTGTCCACACTCTTCACTTTCAACTCTAATAACTTTTGAAAGAATTGTGCTACTGCTTTGAAAGTTGGCATTAATTATGGACAGAATGTGTTAATGAGGCATGCTTAATTTCAGTTTAATCTGATAATCCATTCATTGTTGTTACTCTGGTGGTTTACTTCCTGTTTTTTGTCCCATTCATCGCACAGGCAGCACGGTTTGGTAAAGATTAAGCGCTTGAATAGACACTGTACTTCAGAGCCTCTTTTCTCAGTTCACACTTTTCCTGAGTTGGTGCTTTCTTTCCAATATTTAGATAGGTTAGGAGAGTCCATTTGATTTGAGTTATACATCATTTTAAAGCTTAAAGTCTGCTCTTTCAAAATATGGTCTTAACTAAAAATTCATGTCTGGCGACTTTTTGTTTGTTTTGAGGTGCAGGGTCACATATATACTTTAAGGAGTAAAAGATTGTTGTAATTTGTAATTTACAAACAGATGGCTCAAAGCGAATATGTCTCCAAAGGAGGAGAAGGAGGTGTAAGGGCCCAAGAAGAGAGGGTCATAGGTGACAACCTCCGTGGGGACTTCTTAAAATAAATCCTGATACATTATGTACATAACGGTAGTAAACATGCAAAGACAGTCACGGAAGGTTTCCTGATGATACACAGCGTGCTTTTACAATAATCATTAGTAACAATATTACACACAAAAAAAAAATCATCACAAGGAGAATGCACTCTGTGTTCTTCCGTTATCAGTGGTGAGATATGCCTGATAAAGGTTGTATTTCGAGTAATCCACGCTAGATAAATATAGATATACTGCAGGACTTGGAAAAAAGATGTTTTGTATTTGCAACATCGATTCTTAATTGACAAAGTGATACCTTTTGAAAGAAGGCCTATCACACTACAACCGTTTTCTTGTGTAAAGACTGTACATGTATGAAATGTGTAATGCATTTTAAAGTTGGTAACCCGATGTTGGATAAGGGGACGACAGCGCAAAGTTCCGTTGCATTTACAAAAGTATGATTGCTAACAACTCGATCATCTTACATCATCAATCACATAAATTAGTGTGACATGTGTTGATATGACTTGTAATCAAGGAAATGAAATCATTTCATCATAAAAGACAAGGGAAAATTATGTACAAAAGCTTCAGATAGGCCTACTCTTCAATTTCAGCCAAGGATATTATCTTGCCATTCAACTCTTCCTTCCGGGGAACTGAAGTAGTCTCGGATTCTGTCTCATTGAGCCTTTGCAGACATGGTGCAGTTCGTCGGCCATCCTACTCTTTTCTGTAGCAGGGTATAATCAGCATTAACCAACATGCCGAAGGCATTTTCAACCACCCAAACGGGCACGGGACAGTCTGTAGTTGAAAACTCTCTCCTCCCGGGTCATATTCCTGCGTGCATGGCTTCGGGAGATCGTTCCGAAGAGGAAATGCCTCATCTGTCACGAAGCAGTATGGGAATCTAGCGCCGTCTTTGGGGTCTATCTGCTCAGAATCTGGAATATTCAGGGAACGTGATTGCAACCCATCATAAAGAGAACTGTTGGCAAACACCCCACTCGACCATTGGTACCAACATCTACGTACAAGAAGTTGTATCTGACCTCTACAAGGCCGAGGAGTACTATGTACACTGACAGTGTGCTTGTAATTGTAAAACACGGACTCGCAGTTCCCTGGACAGCTGGAGGCTTTATTCTAATGTGCTTTCCGTCTGATTTATAAGCAGTTGGAAAAGTTCCATCTCTCTCTGAATTGGTTCGCTATCGTTTTCCATTCACCGACAGTGCTAGGGACCTGCAGACACCAAGCACTTATTATATCTTTCTTTTACCTATATAGTGTCCTCTTCTTTATCGTTAATCCCAAATTATTTAAATAAAATGATCTCGGTGATGATCGCGATGTTTAAACTCATTTTGTTTTGAGCTTTTACATGAAAGCTTGAGTAAAATGAAAAGATAGTGAAAGATTTCGGTCGTTAATGATGTATAATTTTGGTCTTTATAGTGATAGACAATATTGCTGCTTGATTTCTCTCACTCCAAAAGCAGACAAATATCACTTAGCTATGAGTGGAATGAATTGATAAGACATCACATTAAAACACAAGAAGTAAATAAATCCAGGACTGATTCCTTGAGAGTTCTTTTACTTAGCTTTCCCTGTCCGTTCAGTTTTCAAGTCGGGGGGGGGGGACAGTAATCTATATTCGAGAAGCTTCTCTGACAAATGTTCGGTCGTCCACGTTGCTGCTGTATTTTGAAGTTACGTTGTCAAATATACACTTCCGTCCCCCCCCCCCCCGAAAAAATCAAATGTCAAATTTGATCATAGTTTAAAATTTACTTCTCAGTTTCTTTTCAAATTGAAACCCTTATCATTGCTGTATATTTGAATGGTAAACTGAAAAATAAAATGTTGAATTTACCTTTCAAATGTGTCTTCTGCAGGGCCGTGTATATAGCATTACATGTTTCCACAACGATGTCAGAAAGGGCGCGTTCTCCAACTTGATAAAGAAATGAGAGACTTCTGAAGGTTTCACCTGTGAAATGACGATGCTGATCGTGATTGTAATAACGATGATAAAATAATCTTAAGATGATAAGACATCTAATGGTGATAATGAATATAACAGTGAAAATAATGATAATACAAATAATGAAAATAATGAAAAAGATCCTAAAGATAATTGCAACATCATTACATTTAGTTTTATTACATTGACGTCGTAAACCTTATGATAAAGGAAAAACAATGGACTTCTCTTGCTAATCATAAAAGGAATACAAAACGAAGCACATGAATCTGAGGTGGTCGGACTCGTAAGTGGATAGCACTTGCATATAAAAAAAGGGAGGTGGGCTTCAATAAATGTACAACACGGTAAAAATAGGAGAGAGAAGATAAGTAACATACCTGTTGCCAAAATTCAGTGTGATTGCCAACCTATCGGCACATATCTCTTGGGAACTGTGCATCTGTTTTGGAGATTTTTTTCGTCGCGCCTGCTCCAGTAGCCGCCGTTCTTTTGATATTTTTGGATGCAGAATGGTGTGAGATCTACTCCTCTTTCGTTTTCGTTAATGTGCTTGCCGTTGCCCACTATGACGTCCGCGAGAAGTGGCTGCTGTGCGTTTGTTGTCGGTCCTGCTGGATCGGGATCCATCATGAATCTGTTCATTGTTTGCATGGTGACCCAATTGCGTGCGTTGTTCGGATGTTGCATCGCTGCGTTGGTGTCGACGTAGACTTCCCAGCCAATGTTGGATACGTCCTGTTTCGTCTCGTTGTTTTCGAGTGTCGTTCTTTGGGATTGCCTTTGTCCCTTCGATTTTGATTGTGAGTTTGTCGATCGTGAAGCCGCGGTAATTGTGCATGCACGACTTTAGGAAGATGTCGTCAAGGTGTATCATCAGGCTTCCGAATGGTAGGTCGCGCCATTCGTCGGCTAGTGTAAAGTGTGCGTGATGGAGATCTGTAGCGTATTCATTGACTCTGCTCTTTGTTACTTCGTTTAAGACGTCTTGGTTGCTCTTGCCGACGTATATTTTCATGTTTGGATGAGTTGCCATCATCTGTTGTCTTCAATTACGCCGGTGTCTTGTGGTAGACCAACTTGGTAATAGTTTTCATCTACGTATTGAGGTTTCTACTGCGGTTAGTGGTAAGGGTATAAGGCCCAAAACCACTATTTCGGCACAATTGGACAATCGCAAAACGCGAAAATTAAAGTTTTTAGAATATGTTTCATTTTTATACCAATCCATGACACAAATATTCAAGTTTGTAGTTGAAAAATATGAACACACAATCTTGCTTTATTTTTGTGGTGTGATAATTTCTTTCATAGGGCGTAGATTTCATCATGTAACATACGTTACCAATGTCATTCTACTTCAAATGCTTTAAGATTGGTGACTACAGTCTATGATTGAGATAATTATGCGTCAGATGTGAAGTATACCATCGGCTGCCATGTTTGTAAATGCTGCCTGCAGATGGGAAGGATGGCAAATGACCTGTATGCTATACTGAACACAGCATGTCCTATTGTGTTAAATCTTATTTCATGTAATGTTCATTTGTTTTCTCGATAATTTGATGTCAGGCTTTCTTCAGAAAATATTTTCAACATTTATCAGTCCCAAATTGCCAGCCAATTCTTGAGTATCATCGATGAAACATGTGAATCTATGTGCGCAAAAATATATTCGTCAGATTCCAGGTAACGTACGTTTCACGTTAATGTAACGTAAGTTACAAAGAAAATACTACTACATGTGCAACTGATTTTGGTACTTTTTCTTTTTGGTTTTGGTATATATTCTTACATTAATTTCTCGTCAACTCTAAGTGAACGTATATTATATCAAGATGTCGCAATATCATGGTGATACAATTCTCAAAAATTACAATTGAAATAGTTGTAAAACTGCAAGACTTTATAACATGTCCGCGTATAAACTCTGGAGTAGAACATTAATCCGTTACTGTTGATATTTTGAAGACAATTGGCTTCATACTTATGAATTTATGGCATTGAAATGATAAGAGTTGGGAACATGCTTTCACGTGCTTTCACGGACGAAAATATTGTCATGATGTACGTGTAATATAAAACGAGTGGTGGGTAACGTAGGTTTCACTTCAATTTTATCATAATGGAAGTTTTCGTATGCTTGACGTCTTGTAACGTGTTCTCTTCATATTGATGTCTTGTAACTTGTTATCTTCAGTTGTCACTTCATGCTGTTGAAAGATATGTTTCGAATCCATAACTTTACAGACTCCATAACTTTGCTGTTGCAACAGTTATTCTATGCAGGATCAGTTTGAAAATAGCAGTTGCAATACAATAGTATTCACAAAATTTTTAACACCTGTATGAAACAAGAAACGGTAGAAACGAGATGGTTACTCTATTAAAGTGCTTCATAATGAACAATAACGCCATATTGCTTGTATTTGAAATTTCTGAACTCGGTAAACAATAGATAGGGACAGAAGGAACCAAGAAATGTTCTTTGTTAATTAAATAAATGACCACTTTACTAAGTTGACTATGGCAAATGAGGTCGATGAAATAACGTCAAATTACATAGTTGCATTAGCACAATACTGGGTAGGATGAATGAAATTGTCATTAGTGAAATGATGTACTCGATTGTCCTTGTTATGTATCCATAAGACAGTATAATCCACAAGGATAACAAGAATAACAAGTCTTGCATTAATAATTCTTACCGTATCTGGAAATTGTCTCCTGCATGGAAAAATGCTTTTGAATCTTTCAAAAGAAAAGTGAAAGGACAAGTTGCTATACATGCACAACAAAGGTACTGATAATGATTACAGGCAGGCCCGTAAGCAGGATTTTCATGGGATGGGGGATGGGGTCAGAATTAGAAAAAAGTCGATTTCTTCCAGTTTTAATCACCTGACAGGGAGAAAAATAAAAGCTCCCGTGCCATTTTTTCTTTTGTTTCATTTCTTTTACCGGGTTTCATCGACTGACAAGCAAGAAAAAAAAGAAAGAAAAGAAAATTGAAGAAATATAAAGAAAGGCTTCAGCTTAATTCTATGCTGCCAGTACAAGCCCAATTTCATGTTTTTTATTTGTTTATTTCAAACTGGGGAGGAGGATTCTGCGATTCATTTTTTCTTTTTATTTCCTTTTGTTTATATTTTGACTGCTGGCAAAGGGCGGGGGACCTCGAACCCCGTCCCCTATACTTACCCTGGTAGGGTAAATAAAAAAAAAAAAAAGATGCGTGACTTTGCTTCTTTTTTTTTTTTGTCAACTACGCGACGGGTACATGTTTTTTTTTTTTTTCTTGAATCTTTGCTTAGAGATATGATTTTTCGCCAATCTGATTGCAGCTTATACGTTCCCTATATATGGGGTTTTAATCTCAGCACTGCTCTTCCCCATTGCAACTGCATTAACTTCAACGAGAAGGAAGAACAAAAAATGTTGATGTCTTAAACATATATCTTACTGAAACATACATCACTATAATTATTATTAACATTATTATTATCATGTAGGCCTGATCTATGACGGTATACTCAGTATATAGTTAAAATTACATTTCTTTAATGCACATGTATTTTTGTTACCTTTTCTTCATTCAAAGTGTGTTTTTCTTCACTTTGAGATCATCAACGATATAACGACACAAATTTGAGTTAATTTTCTCCGTTAAAAATAGTCAGGTAGTAGTAAGTCACCATATTGATTTATGATAACCGAAGATAAATATAATTGAAAAGACTTATTTCCCTATGGAATCCCTTCAACTATAGTTCTAGAACAATTAAATGTTATTTTTATCCACACACATTCTCTAAAATATCCTTTTTCAATGACATGAATTGATGAAACTTACGTTACCAAAACTAGAAACTTACGTTACTATATTAATGCAGGGACCTTATCCAATAGTTTTGAAGTAGAGATCTGCGTAATCCCTAAGTTTATTAGCTATTCATTGAATTTTCTTAAAACAATGTTAAATTCATTGTTTATACGTGGAATATGACATCATTAAAGCCAAGTTGAACACCAACACCCACCAAACGATTTTTTTTCAAAGATACTATGATTATGTCCCCTTTTTACCGCATCCTCCCAACAAACAAGAACATACAGCTGTAAATGAATTTGATATGTTTTGACGGAGAAACTCATCAGCATCATAACTGCAACAATTAAATTGTCTCAAATTAAATGGGCTTTTCTGTGGATTGTCTGTTATCAACATGACAACATCTTGAAACTTACGTTACCAAAATTTGAAACATACGTTACGTAATAAATTGAGTGATTTATTTCAAAAGAATAAACCTGTACAGCAAAGCAATAACTGGATTTTTACGGTGGAATCTACTGACTTAATAAAGACACAATAAACTGAAGTAAAGCATGATTCTATAAAAAACAACAACACATTTCCAACAATCAAATACTTACTCAGTTTTTCAACACATCATGTAAAGGTATTTTACGCGCTGCCAATGCTCAAGATGCCATTGAAAGAAGTTGCTGAGCTATCCCATGACCTCAAATCGACGGCACAGATTCGAGAAATGTACATTTAGGTGGTAATTAATGGTGTAATTAAGCTTTCTGTCATTTGGTGGTAACGTAAGTTACATCACGTATGTTACACTTGTGGATTAAATCGTATAAGTTAGCAACATAATAATGAATCTTTTGCCACCCATGGGTATGACGACAATCTACTCCATTAGTCTCAACTCTAGAACAATCATTCAGAGCCATGCACCTTCATACTTTTTACAAAGATGGTAACGTATGTTACTTCTCTTAAATCTACCTTTTTAAAATCTATATTTGCGAGATTAGCAGTCGCATGTCTTTTGAAGCTGAGTGATGAAATATCTTTTAACATAAACTTACACCCCTTTTGGTCAGAAAAACAATACAACTGTGTAGTACTCACTGTAATAGCATAACCAGGTTGGCAGTACAAAGATGGTAACGTATGTTTCAGCGGATCTGGCGACACATTTCTATAAGTTATTTTGTTGATAAAGAATGGTTAGTTTAAAAAGTTGTGTTAGGTTTTCATAGAACCTTAAGCCACTTTTCTGAAACCGTGAGTAAGCTTCCTCTTTATGCTCATATTTTCCCACAAAGTTGAGAAAACATAAAAAATCATCGTTGGCGACATGCACTTTTAAGCCTGTTGGCCGAACTTAACCCTCCACCAATGGCTTATTGGTATAATTTCGCCTTCGAAATGATTTCAGTTTTTGTCTATATGTCCCTTGGCATCACATAAAATCACAGGGGCATTTTGAAAGAGCTTTTTATCTCTGCTAGGTGAGTAGGAACATAAGCGACACGATTTTTGACCAATTGCGCCGAAATAGTGGTTTTGGGCCATCATTCTGTTGTCATTTCCAACATTTTTCAGAATAGGAATCGCAACCAATTGCATTTTTAGTACTCTCACAATGCAAAGTGCATACTTAACCTTTCGTAGCCCGATCAGACGCTGTAAGTACGCTGTGCGATACGTACCTACGTACAGCGACTGGGCTGTGTATAGTTAAACCTTTCGAAACCCTGAATTATATTGCGTGCTTGACATTTCAAAAATATATAGAAATAAAACTGAAAGTTAACAATAGTTGTAGGATTAGGAATTTAAACAAATAAAAATCGAAAATCACATCTTAGCGACATTTTCCATAAAAAAAAAGTTTACCACTACCACTGACTCTACCAGTACTACTACTAGTGCTAGCAGTAGTGCAGTAACTACCACATAAAAATGAAAAGATGATTATCATCAGAAGGAATGTGCCGACAACTGAAGGTAAAATTGGCGTAATCGTGATATAGACCCCACCATAGGCCCCGTGCCCAGTGCGCGTGCACCCGCGGACTAGGGTTAGGGTATAGGGTTAGGTAGGGTTGTATTTAATACGGACACGCAGTGGTGGGGACTATATCACAATTATGCCGTAAAATAAAAAAAAAATGGAAAGAGTTCCTTGTGACCCCTCCCCCCCCCCAACACACACACACACACACACACACACACTAGTTTGCCCAGAATGGGTAGATTACTAATACTATTTTTTTTTTTTTTTTTTTTGCTGGTGGTAAACTAAATAGGTTATGGGAATTAAAGGGACATTCCGGACGATTTTCATAATTTCACATCATGTAGTACATAAATCAAAAGCTCCATGTATAGATTCGTGGAATTTGTTGTGGTCCTTGAGCAGAGAAACCAATAAATTGAAAATCTTAAACAAATTACACTGAACAGTGTTGATGACATCAGAGCCTCATAAATTTCAGAAATGTAGCAGTGCAATTCCATTACAATACCACTTGCTCAACAAGTTCACCTGTGAAGAATCTATGCATGCCTTCTTCTTTTGTTCTGCTTCCGTGAGCCCCAACTCATGCATTCCTATGGTGAGGCTGCCATGTCATCATCCTTGTTCATTGCAATTTGTTACAAATTTTGAAAACATTCTCATTCCTCATCCCAATCACTATAAATTCTGAAACTCTGTACTCTGTTTAACTGATTTATAGTTGTTCAAATGTAAAAGTCTGAAAATCATCCGGAGGTCCCCTTTAAGTCTTCCCATAAATGACGGCATAACCTTTGTAGAAACCTATAGTTTATTGTTGGTGAAAGGGAATAGTAATTTGTTTATTTTGTGCAAGTTAGTGAGAAGGGGACATAAGGAACTCTCTCTCTCAAAAAAGAAAAAAATATATGTTTCTTCTGACAAACATTTTCTTCCGTGCCTTCAATCTATCATTCGCTGTGACTAAACATGTTATAGTATCACGTATCATCACTAGCTACGGTATCTTTGAATTGGCCACGACACTCCATCGGCACACTGACTATCATTTCCCCCGCTTGCACGGGGCTGGGAGGTGCTTACGAACCGCTAATTCCACCAATGTACCAACATACCTGCTGCAACCTCACTCTAATTATCAATTGAAGGGGTCGGTGCATTATAGTGTTAACCCACACTTTGGTGAAAAATGAGTTACATGCATTTACACCATCCTGAATCACTGCTCTATAATCCCTAAAAATGTCATCTTGAAATTTAAGCAATAAATGGGTTTTTTTAATGCAGGCATCTTTTTGCCCCAAAAATTAATCACATCTTATAGGCAGGAATATAATGCTAAGCCACACTTTTCAAGATGGCGACCTCCATGGTAGCAGACAGAAGGGTGTCATAAAAATATCTAAATCTGAACAGTGAGGAAACTGTTTTATCTACAAAAATGAGTGATTCTGATTCATAACATAACTTGTACTCTTCTGCCAGTTATGAAAATGGAGATGAGATTAACATTAATGAAATATTAAGCATTTAATGAGTATTTTTGTTAATTTTTGTACTGTTGGGGTTAGCACTATTTTCATGCTAATTCTACTGATCATGACATTTTTCGCCAGTTTTTCATTTTTGTTGAACTTATCAGGAAAATACCACAATCACTGGTTCTAGGAGTATTTTAGCATTGTGCATTTTATGACCTATAAGAAAATTAATCAACATTCATGGTCTGTCCCAGCACCTTAAAGTTTACTTAGTGGGTTAGCACTTTATTCATGCTGACTGTATTTCGCTTCAAAGGAAAGCTTCCTCAAAATTAATCAGTAGTTAAATAACTGATGAAATATATTCAAAATATAAATCTTTATTTGCTATATTTTTTTTTCTCATCGAAATGGCTTATTTTGATAAGTGTATTGTCTCTAAATCTATGATTTTTTTTTCCCGATGCAAGTGTGATCTGAAAACGTTCATATGGGTAAAAAAAAAAATGTACGGATAGCTGTATGTTTGGACATGTATCTGTTAGTAATTCTTACAGAGTTAGATCACTAGTGAAACAACATTTGAAATTGTCATTGATTAATTTGTAACTTTTTTGAATAAAATGCAATTTTGCTATGCTTTCACAGCCATATCTAGGGGGATTAGCTATAGACAGTAGAAAATGGATGAAAACAAAATACATTTTTAATATCGATTCATTTACCTCAAATTTTCAACAACAACAACAACAAAAAAATTCCTGCCGCTGTCAATATAGCTGTGCTTCCCTGTAGTTTCTTACATAACCGAGACACGATACGTACTATGTTTAACATCCTTCGGAAGGATGTTACATTTATGATATAACTGCAAACATTATTTTTCAAATCTAACGCTGTCGTATAAAATTCATACTTACACGTTGTTGATACCTGTATACGGTTTCTCAATTTAAATCTATAAACGTTGAAAGCAATCAAAGCCGAATTTAAAGCATCAATGCTGATAGTATAGTGTGTTTTTAACGTAATTTAATTGTGAGTCAATAGATCCCTCTTTTCCACTACTGAATTTACCCTTTAAACTCGGTATTTATCATGCATTTTTATGAAGAAGTGTCCATGTTGGAAAGAAAATGTATTTGCTGTATTCTGTTACAAATTTCAGAGTTATTTTTTTTTTCACAGGGTTGTTTTCAAGATTAATTTACAAAAAAGAAAGTTTCCTTCAAATTAATTTGGAGATTTGTGATTGATAAAACTATTGAAAGCATATAAATTTTTCACTTTTTCGTGTATGTTTTTGTCACCGTAACAGCTTTGACATGAGAACATTTTTTTCTTGTTCCTAAATGATCTTCATGATCCAAATGTAGTCTGAAAATGTGCACATGGGTAAAATGTATGAATATAAACACACCAACTGAATTGGTATACTACGTAGACTATTTTGGTCTTATTCGGCACATTGTATTTCAGCATGTATGGTCTGTCCGAATATACGAAATCTCTAAGTGTTCAGACTTCCAAAGAGATTTTTTCCCAATTTTTAAAAATGTTCTTTTCATGGATTTTTGGCCATTAAGAGTTAGTTATTCATTTTGTGATAAGAACTTTCCTGCATAATATCACACAGCCTGCATTTACCAACGAACATGGAGGAGGATTCATTGAGGCATGTACAGTCATAATTCTCATCAACACTATTTTTTTTTTGGTAAATTCGTTGTCATACAATGAAGGATTTTAGAGTACTATTGGTGATTTTGATACCCTAAACAAGAAAACCAATCTAGCTAAACAAGGCCCTAATGTCTACTTTATGGTATTTTATTCCCTTTAACAAAAGACATGATAATCTCTGGAAAAATGTTGATATGTACCATTTTACTTTATTTTCTCTGATCTAGATACTCTAAATTAAAAATGCGTTATATGCATAATGCTAAAGAAGGGACTCTTTCCCTGCTTTTAGGTACACGGATGATGTAAAATCCTCAATGAGATAACCCCTCCCCCCCCCCCAACAAATCATATTATTATCTTGTTTGACACTAAATGCTTTGTCTTTTAAATCTTGAATTGTTGGAATTGTTTAATATCCACATTTCAAGATGTCTTTATGCGTATATGATTGATTCTGTGCGCGTATGTGCGTCTGAAATATATGCAAAGTTTGTCTTCATAATTCACACAGGTTATACAATACAGACAGTTAAAAACAAGTATATCTTATTTTAATTTCACGTCACAAAGTAGGGAAACTCAAAAATTACATTAATTATCCATTTTTATCGAAGAGATATTGATATTTTGTGAGTTTTCAAAAAATAAAGAGTATTTGTATACACGACGAATTTGGCTGCAATAAAGTGCTAAGCCACAAATTCAAAATGTGACTTGAAATATCCTCTTGAATCCACCAAAATATCAGTGTAGTAAATTTCCCCAAGACACTATTCAATCTTGAGTATGTAAAGGTTCATATTGAAAAAAAAATTGGCCTTCTCGAGTCATTAACCTGATTTATGGATTTTTTCAAACTTTCAGAAGCGATTATCTCAAAATGAACATTGTGTGGGTTAGCACTATAATGCACCGACCCCTTCAATTTCGTCCTCAAAATAACTACCTTTTCGATATTTAGAGTCACCAATGTCTTCCGTGGATTCTTCCAGTAGTTCCTAGTCTAGCATGCAAGAGCCTCTTCGGTTGTATGGTTTTCTTGGCATTTTCCCCGTAGGCAATAGGCGCTGGCCTAGGTTCTTTAATTATTCACTTTTTCTCTGGAGTGTGTGGGATATCCCTAGAAGTCTCGTCTAACATGCACGAATTTTTACGCCCGCGCAACGCCCGCAATGTAAATTGTATTGCGAACATTGCACAAATTGAATTGATCACATGATCGAAAATGTGGGCAAAAGATGTCACATGACTGATAAGGTGATGCCAAACAGGTTCTAAAGCTATATAGAACCTCTTCGGGTGATGCCTAGTTATACTGTACTATTTTACTTTCTCGACGAGGCTGGGGAAAAAAAAAATTGGGACATTCGAGTTCAAGTGGTTAATGAAATAATTTTTCTACGGATTTATAAATATTGAAGAATAGATAAAAATGTCTGTGTGTCGCACACAAACAATATTGTATAATGTGACTGATGAACCTAAGTGCAACTTGTGACATTACACTGTATTAGAAAAGGTGTTATCTTAATGATGTTTTATTTTCATTTTATTTTCCACATTAGTAAATAGGCCAAGAATTTAAGACATGAAAAGTATTGTAAGTGGATATAAATTGTTACATTTATGATATAGCCTCTTTGCCACACTGATGAAATGTCATCTGTCGAATATATATATATATATATATATATATATATTTAATGAAAGCTTTCATAGCAATAGTACATGCACCTATACAATTCTCCTTTATTAAGTTTCATCAAAAGACAACTATTAAACCAAATTTTTTTATGAAAAAAAAAAGATATCACCTCGATTGTATAAGTTTGTTTTTTTTCAAACATTCCAGGCTGATCTAAGATTTGGATGTAAATTTTCCCCATTTTGAATTATACTCACTGGTTGTACGCCTTTTGTGCACGAGTGTCTGGATTCAAGACGGGGGTCATAAGCCAGGGATGGAGGGCATAACCTGAATCCCCCAACAGAATTCCCTCAAGTGTTCCATTCGCAAATTTCTGTCCAATGATGCTGTTCTCATTACAATTTCTAAAGTGACATCTTCCATACGCAGAGCACGTTTTGAAAAAGCACTGATCTGAGCGCATAGACAGGTATAGGGCTAATACACGCAAAGTCTAGTTCATGAGCCCAAAGCTGCGCAGTAATATCTCGGGAAGTAAAAGTAACTCATTAAAATGAAAATGTAGGTCGTACACTTGGAGTAGATGCAGACATTTTACATTTCTGTACACATTTTACATAGGTACCTTTAGAGTTGAAAATTAGCTGTTTTTCACCTTAGGATTCAGTACTCCGCAAAAGACACACATTTTCGCGCGTTATATGAACGGCGCGGTGTGCGCGAACAGGCAGGGAGAGGTCCTATCAGATGACCTACTTCGAGACGTAAAAGAACCATTATTCCTGTCGCACAATCAAAAAGTAACTCCTTAAAATGAATAATCATATTCTAATGAATATTCATGTAAAATATCTAGCCAATTAGAAAAATTTTCCCATAGGTACCTCTGCAATATTCATATTCCATAGCTGCTGACAGAATCTGCCTCTGATACACTCTATTCAACGCGTGCCGCACTTTAGGATACCGCATTCTGATTGGCTAAAAGGTTTTCTGGCAATCGGTCACCGCGTGATCATTTCATTAATATTCATCACTACTCACGCCACTGGATCGCTGTGATTGGCTTCATGTAAATAAGAACCTCAGATTCAAAAATATTGATCTCGCTGCATCGGATACAGTGTACTTTGTGACCTTCATGTTCTGTTCATGGCCGCCTTACTACATGCTCCACACTCTTTCCTGTCTACTCCTTTACACCACACACTGCACTGGCGTGTTCTGCATCTCCTGCCTTCTATAATCCCTTCCATACATTTTTTTTTTATGTACTACTACTACTACTACTACTACTACGACTACTACGAATTCTCCTACTACTACTAGCATGTACTACTAGTACATGTACTACTTCTACTACTACTAGTACTACTACTCGTACTAGTAGAGTATGGCAAAATCAAAATACATATGCCCAGTGGATATTAAAGACAACTCGCACAGCTAGAAAAGTATTACATCAGTAATATAAAAGATATCAATTTGATCACTATAAAATTGACACTTAATCATTCTGATTAGAATTTTGTGTACGGCTATGAATAAAATTCTAACTATTAACCAATTTTCAATGTCGTTGTGTGGCTGAATTGCATAATGTACTTGTATGTCACTGAGCTCTGCACTGTCGTATTTACTTTTTGATTCCGGTGGGTTCGATCCCCCCCCCCCCCCACTCACACACACACACACACACACACACACACACACACACACACATATACATCATACCTTAATGTATGCAGGCACACCTCTACCCAGCAAAATCAACACAAGCACACATGCTGTATACACATGTCATACACTGACAAAACCTTTTGGACATAAACACAAACACAGTGTATATATGAAGGTACACCGACAGCCATTTGCTTTTATTCAGTCTTCTTTTTTAGTCATCTGCAAAATTACAATACGTGCAAATTCTCTAACAAGATACAGAATTGGTACAAATGCTCTAACAAGAGACAGTTGATACAAATCTTCTAACAAGAGACAGAATTGTCCTTATAAATTTAATATTTAGTCCTGTAAGGTAGTAGATATCTGCAAAACTTTGTGACGGTTTAGAAAAGAATCGAGCGTGTGCGAAATTGAATGACAATTAGTCATTGTGGCAACAATGTATGGATTAATTTCACGGCAGGATTGTACCTATGCGCGTAAAACTTGTATAAAATCAGGGGTATATTTTTGCTTATACGAACAGAGTGTAATGTATACATAATACACTGAAGTTTGGAAAAGCGCTGAACTAGAGGAGCTGTGAGTATAATTGCATTGGCTGGAATGGTTTAGCTAATGAGACCTACAGGGTGTTTCACCATAAGGCTCATCAGTGACTGACCATTTGTTTGTTTTGTTTTGATTTTTTCATTTATAAGAGAAGAAGACGGCACGAAGGGTTGTATCGTCTTCTCTTTTGAATGCAAAAATACTGGTCAGTGCTGATGAGCTTTCGGGTGAAGCAGGCTGTCTGACTCATAAACTAAACTATTCCAGCCAATACAATTATATTTTTGATGACTTTATCTTTAGGAATTTTTTTCAATTAATAGAGAGTCAATTTATACATTTCACGGAGGTTTGGAAAGATTTAAAATGAATTACATTATAATTCACCACATTCCCTAAGAAAAAAATAATACATATATTTCATGATCTGCAACGATAACAAGGAACATCATGAATTTTCAGTTGTAATATAGTACAATGTATTAACTGTTTATCAAATGTTTACAGAGTGCATGTATATTCAGAACTACCATTTAGGAATCCATATCCAAAATTCATTACCATTTCAGAACGACTGGGCCATGTGTTCATTGCTTCTAAGTCGTTTAACTGATAAACATGGATATGATTATGAACACTTTTTTTTTTTAAGTGCACACGACACAGCACTTTAACGTGTAGTGTGAAGGAATACAATAGGTCCTAACAACCCGAAAACTTCTCGGACCTCTTCTGGCGGAAACATAAAAAGTTTGTCACATTGATAAACATGAAACGGTGAAATTTGAAAATAGAACTTTATACCCTTATATTCGCAGGAAAGATACACAATTATGCAATTTTCTACAAAGGGTAATTTTAACTTTCAAAAAGTTGACTTCCATCAGAACAGTACTGCTCTACTTTGGCAATCGGAAGCAAATGACATACCATCCAATCTGAGTTAGTGATATTTTCATACTCTATCTAGTGTGCTCTTAGTAGTCAATTCTTGTGCATTGACACACATCCTCCCAAGTGATGTGCTGGCAAGACATCATGACATTACATTGGCGTCAATAGAGAATGACAGAAACATTTTTCTTTTCTTACAATAAATGTCAGTTTTGTCAATTGCTTCCTTTACCCAAAGTAGGGCAGAGTACCCCAAAGTTTAAACACCAGTTTTTGTTTGTTGTTGTTTTTTTGACATGCATACTATCTTGAACATCAACAACATCTCTGTATACGTATTCATGCAACACGATAACACTGTTTAGAACTTATTTCATATTTGGACAAATTCATCGAGTACTCTATTCTACAAGTACTAGGCTACTATATTGCTAATACACGCAAGTGCAGCCCAAGACTCATCTGAGATGCCATGAGCATCCTTTACTAGCATGGCGAGATTTACCCTTTGTAAAATATCCTCTTCATTACATCCTGTCACACAACTCCTCCGTATCTTCAATCAGAGAAATAGCCTTCAGTTCTCCACTGTTTGTGTCTCTTACAGTGATATGTATGACAAGAACTCCCCACGAATCAAGAAATTGTAACCTGGCCCGACACTCTTCTTTGAGATGCATTGGGAGTCTCCTTGAGTAATGTTCTTTTCTCATCCATGCTGATCGCTTGCCTGATTGTCTATTTCTCAGTACACAGAGAGATGCAGAGCACGTTTTTTGTAATTTTTCCTGATCAATTCAAAGCATTCATTCTTTTTCAAAGCTTTTTCAAGCTTCTGTTTTATGTCTGTCAACTTCTCAATTTTTCTTTTCAGTTTCTTTATGGTATCAGGCAGACTTTTTGCGGACATTCTGATTGCAAAATTTTAAGCTGCCATGTCTTTGTCTTTTTAAGCCACTTACTGAACAGAGCTCGCTGCTTCCCTCCACGTAGTGACTGCTTTATTCGAGTAATAAGTCCTTTAGGTCTGATTAGATACGATTTAATTGCATTCAGTAGACGAGGAGTTGAAGAAATATTCATAGAATAATGTTGGCATATAGAAAAAACACAATGTGTGAAACCTGATGTGGACCCTTTTATGCATAATTATGTAACTTTGTAACTTCAGTAACAAAAGCCAAATCTACATTTTTAAAAAAGTATGCCATAGTTCATGAATGAATCAAACTGCATAAAAAAATATGGAAATGACGTTTGAGTGTAAAATGTCTAAATAACTTTGAAACTTAGAAACTGTAAAACTCCTAAACAACCCTGAAACAAAAAGTTGTTGTGTCTTGACTGCATTTCTGCTGTTTCCACTCTCCTTTCCATACGACCTTATGAACCTCAACATCAGATAGTGCCCTCTCTCCAGATGATGTCCTTGCAGGGTACCACTACGTTCCACGAATTCGGTAATTGGTCTCATTTTCCTAACCTTTAGGTAAAGCCCCTTTTCTTTCACGTATGCGAAATCCCCTGCCATATTGGTTATTCTTACGTTCCAGTCGGGTCCCAGGATGGCATTCAGCTCATTCATTAGGTTACGGTCTTGAGTATTTTTACAAGGTGCAAATACTTCCTCGAACACCAGTGGATCTACAGGGACACGTGCCACGCACTCCGGATTCTGGTTTATGCTGATTGCAAGCTTTTCCTTTATGGCAAGCCTGAGCGCAGTATTGACATCACTTGCTGTTCCGCAGCTGCCTGAAAAATCCTCTTTGGTGATGAGATCCGCCTGAAATTAAAAGTCAAGTTCATACAATCTCTCTGTAAATCAAAGATGATGATACTAAATACCCATCATTTATTAGAGAAGTGGTAAGTATACACACAAAGGATATGTAGGTAGAAATGAATTATGCACAATGAATGTATAATTGATAACAATGACTTTATCCCTTCGGCAGTGTAATGTTAAACACGAATTACATGTTGTTAATAGGAATATACGTTTTCCTGTTCAGTTTCGTATTAGTGCATGCAAGAGTATAGAGAGTCATTCAATTTCGATAGGGCAACAAAATAATGGGCATTCAGTTTCACATTAGAGCAATCAAAACAGTAAAAACGTTATTTAGATTCCATATACCACAGGGCATTCAAGTAAGCACGAAAAGACACGTGACTGAAGATTCCTGCTAGATTATTTGAATTATGTTACACAATTAAGAACAAGTATCTTTTCCAATTATACATGTTGATTCCTGGTGACGTGCAATACTGCATTAGAAAATCTCATTTTATTGTGCTACTTGTTCATCTTCACATTGTATACAATGTGTGACAAATTTTCAAACATTTTTGTCAATCATATCATTTCCTCAAATCTAAGCTTCACCCTAAAAAATAATAATAACAATAGGGCCTAATAATAATAATAATAATAATAAAAATAAGAGTAGGGCCTAACATCGCTCTGTTTTAGATAACTCAACTCAGCCATTTCAAAACCAATTTTCATCAAATAAATGTTGAATACCTCATGGAATTACATGCTCTTTCATGTTTCTCATTGATATCTCACAAAAAAAATATTAGAAACCTGAAATTAGGTCTCAACCAAAACTATACGAGCTCTTTAAGGTTGGTGCTGTTAGACTAGATCTATTTCTAGAGTGTTACAGTAGCTCTACACAGGTTACTGTTTTTAGTGTTACTGTTAGTGACGGTTTGATAAATGCACAAATAGTTTTGACCTTTAGGTTTAATCTTCTCCATTAATTACACTAGTTTGATTCGTTATAGGTTCCATTCTACATCGGCGCTAACAGTTAGGCCTAACATGAGACAATACTTAAACATGATTCAAAATATTACAATGATGTTAAGTAGACGCTAGAGTTTAACGTTAGGCCTGTAGAGTTTAACGTTTGTCGTTAGGCCTACCTCGACATCAAATGCTGACTTTTTGTTCCACTGGCACTGCAGTTGTTTTCTCCTGGGTCTCCGCGAGTTTTTTGAAATGTCCGATGGAATATGAAGCACATCTTCTCCTTGGTCTTTGGGTTGGGTGTTCATTCATTGGTTCGAGAATGAAGTAGCCTAGTACTAGTAGAATAGAGTACTCAATGAATTTGTCCAAATATGAAATAAGTTCTAACAGTATTATCGTGTTGCATGCACACACCTGTATACAATGCTAATGAGTAACTAAGCTAGCTAAGACCCTGTTATTAGTGCATGCATAATACAGCTGCGCGTATCGCATGCTGGTATTTCGCGGAGCGCGACCACGCTAGCCAGTCGTCCAGCACTAGCTCGTGATTGGCTAATATCTTTGACCTGTGTTTGTATGCAAATGGGGTCAACGCGTGATCAATTAATGAATATTCATTATACACTATCATCAACGGGTTTCAATTGGTTGTATGTTAATGAAAATATGACATCATACCTCATTAAGAGTTTGTCCGCCGACGTGTGTAGACTTTTTGTAATGTGTTGAGAAAATAAAGTTGGAATACAGTTATGCCTTGAATTCAATGAATTCATCATGATAGCATTGTTTCAACAACTCGTATGTTTAGTGCTGTTTGGAATTATTGCAATTTAAGACTCCAATACAAAATATGCGTTTCCCAAATACGAAAAGAAATCTTGTCAAAACTTTAAAACTAAAATGAATTTATGTCATAATTCAAAAGGAAGAAGTGTATATTATCATATCAGCTCACAACACTTGTATTAGCAAGTCAAAAGGAATAAGCTTGCAGGTATACTGTAGAATTCATATCTATGTCGTCATACCGTACTTCAGGAAGTTTACTTTGAATTTATCGTCAGTAAAGCACTTAAGGGCTACACTGATGTGCAAACACGTTTTCTAATAACAACTCATTGGTTATAAATTTATTGATATTTGTACAGTATATATCTTTGTATATATTTTTATTCATGTACAGTAATTGTACTTAATTCTTTTCTTTCATGTAGATGATGCAATGAAAATAAGAAAATGTATATTATTATAACTCAATCCTTCGTGCGAATATTGAGTATGTAATCTATGTTATTGTTTGTGAAATGTGTAATGCATGTATGCCTACTGACATCAGGAATAAATACAACAAGGTGTCAACAAGAAAAAAAAAATCACCTGCAGAATTCTGGAGTCATGTGTACTCCCCGGCCAGCGGGCCACGATGTTTGTAATCTTGAACTCTGCGTTGGAGATGATTTGTACGTTTATTGAGTGACGCCCTTTACGGTTCACATAAACATACTCTTCTTCTGCAAGTGGGGCTCCGCTTAAACACACGTGGGTCCCGTCTACAACACCAGCGACGTGTGGAAATTGGGCGATATTGTGAAACTTCACCTGCGTGTTCCTCACGTCCTCCCGAGTGCAGGGGAACTTTATGTACTGAAATCAAAAGAAACATTTGGAGAAAGTATGTTTCATTTACTCATTGGTAGTAAGTGTATCATGACCTTTTCCATTACTGTCAAAGTAATTGTATCAAATAAGGAATAACCCTAAGGTTTTTGTTTTTGTTTTTGTTTGTGTTTTTTTTTTCAAAAGTGTACCGGTATTAAAAGCCATGCAGAAGGTTGCATGCATTATATCAAAGTTTTACTCAAATATATTTCAGTTCATCGACATGCATAAATTAATACTGGCAGATTGTCTGCCTAGGCCCTATAGCCGTCAAGACTCATTTCTAGTCCCGTAAGGGTTATATTTTAATCTCAATACTTTTTATGCCTCCGCCACGAAGTGGTGCTGGAGGCATAATGTTTTCGGGTTGTCCGTCCATCCGTACGTCCGTCCGTCCGCTTTCGTTTACGCGATAACTTGAGTAATATTTACTGGAATTTCACAAAACTTGGTCCAAGTATGAAGTATGATAGGGCAATTATTTGATTAGATTTTGGGTGAAATCGGCTAAAGGTCAAAGGTCAAGGTCAAATCATGAAATTGTATCCGTTTACGCAATAACTCAAGACTGGATGGAGCAAATTTCACCAAACTTTGTTGGAGGATGATGTATGATGGGACAATTACTTGATTAGTTTTTCAGTGAAATTGAACAGAGGTAAAAGGTCAAAGATCAAGGTCAAATCCTAAAATGTATCTTTTTACGTGATAACTCAAAACTGGATGAAGCAGCTTTCACCAAACTTGGTCCAAGGATGATGTATGATGTGACAATTAGTTCAGTAGATTTTAGTGACATTGGCAAGAGGTCAAAGGTCAAAAGGTCAAGGTCAAATGCTACAAATGTTGCAATTTCCCCCATATCTATGCAATGCCCGAAGGTATTTTCTTGAAACTTGGTGTGGACATGTACTACTGCGTAAAGATTCTCCAGAGAGAGTTTCATGTCATAAGGTCAAAGGTCAAAAGGTCAAAGGTTAGGTGAAAATGTTGCAATATCACTTTTCTCGCAAATGGTTCAATGTATCTTCGAGGAACTTGGTACATACGCATGTACTGTCTGGCAGGGATTATCTAGGGAATTTAGGGGTCATGGGTCAATAGTCAGGGGTCAAAGGTCAAGGTCAACTCCTCAATTTTTTTTCCCTCATATACTAGTACACGTATATGCAATGCTTGCATTATTAGTTTCAAAACTTCATGCATGCATTACCTAATGGAGATTCTCCGGGAAATTTCCAGCCAGAAGGTCAAAGGTTAAGAGTCATATGCCAAGTTTCAATGCCCCCCCCCCCAAAGAAAAAAAAATATATATATATTTTTGTTTGTACCATCCTCACACTCTTTCTTCATACCTTGGAAATTACTCGATGCATAAACTTCCGCAAAATCCCCCAAATATGTGTACCTGCACTCTTAGAAAATTATAGCAAACCCAGTTCAAGACATTTCTGACAAACCTGTCATTTCAATATTTTGCCAGTTATGTGAAACTGTCATGGACATCACATTGTGAAGACATTGTACAATACGCCTATTGGGAGAATCATGCATTTTATGCCGGAGGCATCAGTCGCCATAGCGACATTTCTAGTTTTTGTTTTTGTTTTTTGTTTTTTGGTGATTAGCCATTTTGTAAAGAGAGTGAGAAAAGAAATAATAGGACAATGGAATTGAAACCATTTAGAATATATATACAATGTATATATATATTCATCACGCTTTGGCCTGCATGCATTGCTTTATACCCACTTTTGAATGTGTGTATGTGTGTGTGTGTGTGTGTGTGTGTGTGTGTGTATACTTGCTTTTTTATATTAATGTACATCCCTATGAACTGAAAACTTTTTACAAATCAAAACAGCCTGGGTCTATACAGTTACAGGAATATATCCAAATTTCACTTCACAATATAGATACTGGTAGCATCAGAAAAAAAATGTAACAATAAATCATGAAGTAATATAATTAACGCATGTCGGGGCCTATTTATCACTCTTTTTTTTCTTTTAGTTTAGAATAAATGAAATTGACAATACCTGCTAGTCGTAAAATCTTATAGTCATACTAATTACATTTTTTCTTACTACAGTATAATCTTAATTGATATTGAGAACATGTGAACCGCCATCCTCATTTTTTCTTTCTTTCTTTCTTTCTTTCTTTCTTGCTTTCTTTCTTCTTCTTCTTCTTTTCCTCCACCTCATCCTTATCATTGTTGGTGGACCTAAACCCACCATCATACATTCTTGCTTAATATCTTCCTCTTTATTTCTACTACTAAGTTGTTGTTTATTTCACAGCACCTACCACCGCTAAGGTTAATCAGTATTTAGGTGCTCCATCCGCCGCGCGATAGATAGACGACAGGAATCTGTGTGACAGACTTAGGTCAGTGCAGGTAGGTGGGCTTTGTCATAGTGAAGGACCGTGAAGGATGTATCTGTAATACTCCTAGCTAGCTAGCTAGCACCTGTCAGACCTAAGTTCAATGCAAGAATTTCAATGTTCGATCGGTACCGCGGACGCCGTGTGTTCTTATACGCCGTATGTATAACGCGTGCGTACCAAACTTTAGAACGTGTCGACACTGAACTGGTGTTACTGTGACTACAAAAGTTGGGCCTAAAGTTTGGAGTATTGGCCAATACTAATACCATGGCAAACCGAACTCCTATATTCCTGATCAACATTAGATGGACTCTGAACCAGAGCAAGGTGAATTTCAATAAGTGCAACTGCGATAGTGATTTCGAAACGCTGCCATTTCGAAAAGGAACATTCAGTGAGTTTGAGTCTACGGCGATTTGTAATAATAACACAATTATTACTCAATGGGAATAATGAGCGAGACGCACTATGCTCTCGTTTCGTAATGTTATGCTTTTTGTGTGCTAGCAATAGTGGTATTAAGGAATTTCTCAAAATTTTAATTTCACCGAAATCAAAAAAAAATATATCTGAATTTTATAGTGCGGCAACCAGAAATGAATAGATGTCACATAAATGGTGAAGTTTCGCATGGAGTTGTTATTGTTTGCGATTCGCGTAGAACTGCTCTGTGTATGCACTGCGGTAGTGGTTTCAAACGTGCAGACGATACCGTGGGCATGGCATTCAAAGCCCCCAATCAATCTATATTATTTCTATAATTACAGCCATAGCCTACCAACTAGGTCTTTCAATCTTCAGAGTGCATGATTTTATCAACTGAGATGTGAAGAGTGCTATTTTGTGTGATTTTTAATTGCAAATCATCAAATAATACAAGAAGTAATCTTAATTTAGGCCCTTGCCTTACAGCTGTAATTTGGCAATTGAGCAGTGCAGTGGCAGTGCACTGAACACTCTGAATCTTGAGTTCTTAGATTATATTTAGATAACATTGATAAATGATATCAATTTGATATGATTGAAACTCACCTCATTTCTCAGTTGACACAGGGCTTTTGTTACCCTCCTAACCACCCTGCTGCAGGTTGCTACACTGATGCCGTGCGTTGCAGCACTATTGTCAAGTACGGACCCTGTTGCGTAGAAGCGCAATGCAATGAAGACTTGAAGGCTGGTAGGCACAGCGTGACTTCTCTTGGTACGGTGTTCCAGCTGGCCTGCCAGGTTGTCGATGATATGCATGATACCCCCACGGTTGAAGCGATATTTTTTGAAGAGGTCTGTGTCATCATAACAATCTAACGGATTAAGTCTGTCCCTAAACACCCTCTCCCTCCTCAGCCCTCTGTGCACTAACATCAAGTAGGCCATCTTTAGCTTGCTTGTGTCGTCATAGTAATGGGAAGTTGTCGCTCCAGCATGTCCTTGGACAGATTTTGACGCTCATGCTGAGCAGCGTCAGAATTGTTGTCGCTCCAGCGACATTTTGACGTCGATCGTGCAGCGTCAACTTTTTATGAAATGCCCTGCAGCGTCAAGTTTACAATTTGACGCTGCAGGGAGGAAGTTGACGCTGAATAGGGGACTTGACGCTGTCGCTCTACCTTTGTGAAACGGGGCCCTGGTGTATCGGCCGTGTTTGCCATGTCGCCGAAGTCGAAGTCAATATCGTCTAGATCTAGGTCGAGCCAGTCGTCGTCGCCGTCCTGTGTCGGTTCGTTCTGTTGTGGTGTGTCTTCAACTTCCCGGCGTTTTCTCTCTCTCTTTTCCGTGCCTTCCCTTTTTGCACGGCTATGCGCGTCTCTTCTATTGCGATCATTCGCTCTCCGCTGCAGCTTTGGAATGTGAAGCAATTGCCTGTGTGACTACCGTCAACTTTCGCTGAAGATGGTGCCAGTTTCGTGAGGAGTTTCACGATGTACGACTTGCCTGCATTACTGTCGCCTGTGAGATGGATTGTGTTCTTTTTCTTGTTTGTTTGTGTCCTGTCGTATCAGTTGTGTAGCGTGCAGATGAAGTTGTCGCCCAAGCCTGTTTGCTCGCGCATGAAATCCTTCCAGATCTCTTGTGATTTCTGGAGAGACCAGCGTGTTTCTGTTTCCTCGCCGTACAGTTTGATGTACTTGTCTATGCGCGTGTCTAGCGTGTCTGCGCGTCCTTCTGCTGCAGTGAATGCATTTGCCATGTCTATTGCGTTCTTTGTATCCCTAGCGCTGCCATTTTGTACAGCCCGTTTGCCTCTTGCCCGCGTCCCTTCTGTGTGAACGCTAGGATCACTTCTAGAAGATCGTTTGGTGTTGTTATCTTGTAGCCTTCTGTGATTAAGCGCTTGATCATCTGCTTTTTGGCTGTTGTGTTTGTTGCAGTGATGTTACTGATCTTTTGTGGAACGTTTGTTCTGTGTTTGATCACGTGGTAGTAGTCGACTACATTGTATTCTTCCTCTAATAATGTGTGTTCGTAGAGGTATTTGAACTTCTTGTCTTCGTCACTGGTCATGATGAATTTCTTTGGCGCTATATGCATGTAGCGGAACATCGCATCGAATGATCTGACAGCCTGTTGTTCTTGTTTGATTGTGATGCCTAGGTGTTTGTTCTGGATCTTGCGCTGTAGGATGTCGCTCGCATTGCGCCATGTTCTGTTATCTTTGAGATCCTGTCCCTGTCTGATGTTGAGAGGTTTATTAGGATCTGTCGGCCTCCATGTTTTCAGCATCAAGAAGTGCACATGGTAGCTTTCGTACGCTTGCTGCTTTTTCGGTTCGAGTTGGTCTGCTGGTCCGTGAATTACTGTGATTTTGTTGCTACGCTGGCGGTGCAGCCACATTGCAATATTGGCGCAGATCTCAAGTTGTTCTTGGTCCGATACCCTTCCCGTGTCTGTCTCTAAATTCTCCAAACTGAACACCCCGCAATGACCCTCTAATTGCCCCATCCCTTTCTTCCGCATTTTAAAGCGATTCATGAATCCGATGTGTTCGGATTCTGGGAGCCACGGATGTTCGATCGAGAGTTTTTTTGTACATCTCGCCCTGGTGTTGTGTTAACGCTAGGGGATTTTCTGTAAATTTAACAGTGAAAGCATAAAGTTTTATTAGTATTATTAATCTAGGTTTCTTTCTTTTATTATTATTATTATTATTATTATTATGGTTTATCTTTTATTATTACTATATATTTAAATTGTGTTTGTACCCACAATTTTCCCCGTTGGGTACGTCTCTTGTTCTCTGTGCTCCTTGTCTCAGATTGGATGCGCACTGCTTTTCCGCACTGGCTTCTTCTGCCATGTCCTAAATGTTGTCCCAGATTGAGTGATTGATAATCCCTCAAAGTCTTGGCAGGTTTATCCTTCCACAATAAGTGCACGTTTTCCAGTATATCGTCGTCTTTTATATTGTTGTAAGGATGCTTATTGATGCAAAGTAGTTGTCCCATTTGATATCTATTCGGTTTCTTCCCTCTATACTGTTTCGTATGTAGGTGACTTCCGTTGACCTCTGTGTTCTATTTATAGTAACCAATCAGCTTGTAGTATTTATGGTGTGATGTTTTCTTGATTCTCATTGGAGAGTATTATTAGATCCCTTTCTTGTTTACTTGGTAGCCCTGAAAAGGGCTGTTTGCGGTCAACCGAGTGGTGCTCTTGTGTGACCTTAGTAGGTACTTGACCTACCTCTTGAGAATTGTCGTTCCGGATCTAAGTTGTGTCTTGTATCGTTTCGGTCGCAGGGTTGCCAGTCGTTGTCGCCTTCGTCGTCGCTGTCATCTCTTCGCCTTTGCTTTCTCCTGTGCTTCGATCTGCTTCCACTGCAGTCGTGCGTTGCGTTTTGCCAATTTCATGCCGATTGGATTGAAGATGTCGTACGTCTCTGCTCTTGCTACCTCCCTCTGTCCGTCTGTTGGCAGAATGCAGAAGAGGCACTTCATCATGACGCGCCAGTTTCTGTAGTATGCGTTGTAGAGGGCTTTCGCCCTCCAGGCTTCCAGGTACATGGGCCAGTCCACTTTGTAGTGGAATGTCTTCATGTAGTGCTTTCTCCCGTCCCATATGTCGAAGTAGTACGTCATGTCTTCAAACCATTCGATGAGTAGCCTGTTCGTCCATGTCTCCACGTCGAGGCTCATGTCATACGGGTTCGTTGCGTTGATTGTTCGGACGATCTGGTACGGTACGCTTTCTGTGACTTTTCTGAAGAGGGTTAGTACTGCTATGGCGTTGTTGCTCCAGTGCATCATTTCTTTTTCTTCTTCATTTGCGGTCGCGTTTCCCGCCGCATTAGTTCTCTCGAGTCGGCCATGGTCGTTGATTGTGTTGTCATGCGAGTGTAGGAGTATGGAATGATCTAGAACGATTTCGCTCCTCTTTATATACTGTTTTTTGTGGGCGTTACCTTGTTTATTTTTAGAGAGACTGGCTAATCAGCGGCGTAAATCGTGTTTACCGCGTGTTTACAGCCCGCAGGGCCACGCAACGATTGACGCCGCTGATTGGCCAGTCTCTGTGTATCTGTTTTGGAGATTTTTTTCCTTCTACCAGGGCAAGAAGCTCCCTAAATGCATGACTGTCCATCCGGACAAAATTTCTTCAGTCATCAGAACACTCATCGTTCAATTGCTTGAGTAGACTTGCATAGGCACCTTTGAATTTTCTCTTCATATGGAATTGACTGTAATTATGCAAAGCAAGTCACTATTTACGAAAACCTACGGGCGGATTTTGAATCTGTAAAATGTTTTGCGTACAATGATATTAGATCTGCTATTCTATAAGAGGAAAGAGTTGCACTTTTGGTATAAAGATGTCGATGTTTTCATCTTCCCTATAAAGATTTCGCTAAGTTTCTCGATTTTGAGGGCTCGGTGTACGATCGAAGGCTCGTCAAATTTTACTGGAGTATGGTATCTTTCTTTTTTTTTTCGGGCGGATTCTGAAACTACATGACTTTATATAGCTTGAGATTTATGTTGCGATGTTTCCTACTCGTCAGTAGGAAACGGTTGCACTTTTTGGATCTTTCCAGGTATAGTTTTATCAAAAGTTGCGGTTTGCTAAGATATTACAGCGCTGGGTCTGTATGTCCTCTACACCCAATGCACATCTTCCTATAATCCCTGTTAACGCGCCATTGCTCGCAGTGCGCTGTATAGTTGCGTGCTGTTGCTGAGGGACAATCCACCGATTCCTCGAGAGGGAACGGCAGGCCTACTGGAAGGAGCTCATCAAGTTAGATAGCTCGTTTATTTGTTACTTCCGTTTGAATAAGTTAGACGTACGAATAATAAAATGCGCATTGTATCAAAACGCTCAGTGTTAGAGTTACGGGGGTGAAATGTAACGCTATCAACCATGCTCCACTGGGGGGTCTAGCTAATAAATTATTGGTTGAATTGCTAAAATTAGTGTAAATATTTGTTATGATGCAATGCCTGGAATTAATGCAACACTGTTTGAAATAATTTGAATTTTTGCACACATTTTTTTTTTTTTTACAAGACATTGATTTTTTTTTTTGGTCATGTCCGTTTTTGGTAACGTACAACGTACGTTACTAACCAGCCCTTGTAGCTGCCATAGCACTTTTTACATTTATTGGATTGTATCCATTCTTTCCTATATCATAAACCTGGAAAGCATGAACATGTTTTTAACACCATTTTGACTTGAAATGAATAAATGGTGATTTAGTAGTAAATATATATATATATATATATATATATATACAATATATATATATATATACTTATTTAAAATAAATGTAACGATACGTGCTAACCACAAAATTGCCCACCTTCTTCTTCTTCCTAAAATGTGCGGAACATACCTCCCTCCTATATGAGGAATTAAAAGTTGATGTAATGAAAATCGGTTTCAGAATGGCTGTGATATCCAAACACAGAGTAACACAACGCCATCCTAGTAAAATAGGTGCATGGGTCGCACATTTTATTACGATTGTTTTATTTCGGATGTATAGCCGTTTCAAAACCAATTTTCATCAAGACATCAAAGACAGATTTCCCCTTGAAATTACATGCTCTCTGATGTCACATCAGAGGTTTCTCATTATCTCATGCCAAAATATTTGAAAACCTGAAGTTAGTTCGTCATCATTAACAAGACGCTCTAAGAATGGAAAAAGAACGTCTGCTTGCAGCGATATCTCGTGTGGCAAATGGTGTACGTTCAGACTCATACACTCGAGGTCCCAGGTTCGAGTCCCACTTTTTGCTTTTTTTGTGTGTGGGGGGGGGGGTACTACATTTCTTAATTAAATTATTGAACTTTGAAAATTTTCAACACCAAAAGTATTGCATGTAATACAAATAGTATCTCACATTATATTGCCGTTTATTCCGTCAATAAATTGAAGTTTTGAGACTTGGGGTCCGGAACTTATGCGGGAAAAATAATTTCGCGCCCCAGGCAGCAGGTTAGAAGGGGTACGTTTATTGTTAGATGATACGCGCAATAACTGTTTTAATCACTGCGACGCAATTTGAAAAACTTTTGGGTCAGCGAACTGTGAATGCTCACGTGATCACAGGTAAAGAAAATAGGTCACAGGGTTATATCGAATTTGTGAACAAATTATTATTCATGATTACAAATTAAACACAAAACTAACCAATGTCTTTACTGAATGCCCGAGCCTCGTTCTTGATACGCGCTGGTCTTATTGTTGCGCGCACACACAACGCAGCTACGCCCGTGATGTCACCACTAATGATGAATTATTCAGTGACCCTCTATTTGTGCGTTCAATTGATTCCAGTGGGCGGGACAGAGAACAATGCTTACACGCTGACGTATCAAAAAGCTTTCCGTCTAGTAATTTTAATTGATATGTCTATGGTCTTAATTGACCAGTAAATATGTAAGATTTGATTATTCAGGGAACTTCACTTTTTTCATTGACACTTGTTGGTCAGGAGGGGAATTGTGAACGAGGGCTGTGGATATTTACAATCTGTATCAGTACAATTGTACATTGCCTCACAACGTGGAATTGGGAACTAAAGAAATGCTTCAGGGCCTTGCTGTGGGAGGAAATGACAAACTTATGTCAATACTGAAAAAACTGAAATTCTTCGACCAATTCGACATATTTATCGGTCAACACTGCCACGCCACTAACTTCAGGCTAAACCTAAATCTAACTTAGACAGTAAACTCTTATAAATACCGTACATGTCCCAGTTTCTGTTCAGCAGATTGTAGTTGTAAAATGATACTTACCGAAGAAAACGTGCATAATTTGCATAATACGTGCAGTATGCGGTCAATGTGCGCATACAAAAATATTTAGAAGTTCATCAATCACATATCCAAAATACTCTGTGAATCTTAAGATTGAGATCTAAAGTGTGATTCCTCAATCACACTGCAGAAACTACAAAAATCACATTTGTTTGAAAATGGAATTGAACAAGCTGCATTGATCATTTAGAAAGTATTCCTGAAACAGATATTAAAAAAAAATGAACGGAAACACCATACATCTTTGGTACTTCATTACCCTTTATTTGGCCAGTTATTGTGCATAGGCTTACATATTCAATGTTGGGAAAAAAAAATCAAATGTAGAATGAAAACTTAGCTTTATTTCTTTGCTGAATGAGATCCGAAGAACCCGCAAACTAGTATCACTCAGAACAGGAAACTAGAGTCTAGTTTAATCACAGCATGCAGCTGCACAGGCCCTGGAACAGAACCAACTGATGATGCATGATGCACAGGCTTTCACCGAACACCCTATAAACCCGACCGGGGCAACGCTGCCAGTGGCCCGCCTGCAGCACTGACGGAGTGATGGTTGAATTGCGCCTTGAGCCCGAGGTAATGACGATGGGACTTGGCTGTACTGACAAATCCAACAATCGAAAGATAAGCTGATACAAATTGTCCTCGCTTGCTGGAAGTTTGGCGGAGTAGTCTAGACCTAACCTGTCTTTATATTGATACTGTATGCAGCCGACTAAAACCGTGATTTGTGAGCAGTTTCACAGACAGCGCAGAGCTCCAACTCGATCGCGAAAAGGGCTAAAATTGCTATGCGCAAGCGCAAGATAATTATGAATAAGGCATTAATTTGACCCAATTTTGACCTCTTCTTGTTATTCGTACTGCGCCATCTACGATTTGTTCCATATGTTTCTCTCTATATTCACGTAACATATTGCGTACTTATATATCACCTCATTCCAATAAATCAAATAAATCAACATACCTGTCTTTGACATCTCTTGTCTTTCCAAGTAAAGGTGTTCTTTCATCGTACTGGAAAGGTTATTCCATTTTATTTATTTTTTTTTTTTACCTCGGGCACCGACCTCCTCACTCTCGATACGGCATTCACCCTGCTGGTGATTGCTTCCCAGGCCCGTTCTTTGTCTTTCTGTGTGACGGTCTGGCCAAATTTATGCTTTAGAACGGCCTCAAACTCCCTATACCCCTCGACCAGCTCATATTTTTCCAATTCACTGAAATTTTTCTTCCTTCTGTCGTCGCCTTGAACCATCTTCGATATATCTAATGATCGCTATCTCCGACTTACGTTAGACAAGGTTTGTGCGAAAAACAATTAACACGTAATTTCCCATAGGAAATCGTCGCACAGCGCAGCGGTGATCATCTGCCCATTTCGGCCAAGACATCGCGCAAAAATTGTGACGTCATAAGTAAAAAAAAACTTATCTTCCGGCAATGTCATCGATCTTCGCTAAGTTTAAGCCAAATCTTTGCTCAGTGTTTGAATACGACTTAAGTAAACTACTTAGCCAAGTAAAATCCTTTAAGCTCAATAATAGACTTTACTTAAGTATGGATTTGAATACCGACCCTGGTCCCTCCTCGAATAATTACTTCCTCTTGACTGGCTTCCTTGAAGCCGATTGCTTGTTAGCTGTCTACTTTGGCTTTAATACTGGCACTGAAACTAGAGAGAGGGAAAAAACACATTTTAGTGTTTAGAGTGTGTACAAGTAACGTTAGAATTGAATGATTTGTAAAACTAAAAAGTATAAATAAATCTGTAGTAATGACAGCACACTTCTTGACACTCCTCAACACATTATAGTTACTTTGGCGAGATTTCAACTGAATGCGCCCTGAAATGCTTTAAAACTGATAGAGAAATCGATCCACAACAGATGGGTGTTCTGGCCTCTCAATTTTATTGAAAGGCAATATAATATACACAGCCTCACGTGTGTCAACAACCGCGCAAGTGCCGTTGTATTCCAGCCGGCGGACAATGCAACTTCCACGCCAACCAGGAAGGTCTCTCTTCCACCCGATTGATTGACATTAACTGATTCTATAATCATCATGAACACCACTAGGTCTACTGTTGTTTGTTTTTTCTTATATTCTATTTCTAGACAACTAGTTCTATACGATCTTTTCTAAATGTTTTCCATCTCATTTGAAATGTCTTTTTTCTCACGTTTCCGATCTCGTCACAAAGTGTTCGATTTTTCTAGAACCTCCCTGCCCCAACAATCGTATCTTGTCTCCAGCGTGGACAAGTTTCGTCGTTCCCGCGTCTTGCCGATTTCACTCTCTCGTCGGCGAGCCTAGTCAGGCGGCAGGCCGGGCGCACAGCAATAGAGGTAACTCGCGTGTTTACTTATTATGTAGGATGGTTTATCGTATCACCGGACGCTTTTTTTTTTTTCGTGGCTTTGAATTCTGTACTCAGACTCCGTCAGAGGATGAAATTTCGGCTAAAAATGCAAAATCGCATTGCATCACCGGACACGATTTTCGCAATGGTAATCGACGCCTTTTACACCTAGTCCTTGCTCCAGAATCACAATTTATTCCATAAATCACCGTATACATTCTCACCGAGCGCATGACAAAGAAAAAACAAATCGGCGAATGAGGTTTAAATTTCGTACTTTACGGTAAAATGTTTGTCTTGAACATTTCGATCAGTTCACGCAATTCACACAATAAAACCTTGTGAGGAATCGACTTCTATTTTACGTGTTTTGTCTATGGGAGCTGCATGCGCGGGAGACGTCGAGTTGCGGGCCCCTAGCTACTTGTAACTGATCACCACAAGCACTAGGTCCTAATGGTTTACTCCACAGATATGAGTTCGTTCCGTGTGCCTACGTCTACTAGTACTACGTAAAGGTTCTAACGTTAGATAGACAGCCTCCATGCAGTGCCCTCGCGCGCTTCTACGCGCACGTAGGTGGCAAGCTAAGTAGACGTAAAGTACAATCGTTTTAATAAAAAAAAAGACGAAAGTCTGAGAGGTAAATTCAATAGGCTGTAACGTTAAATCCTTTACCACACCCGGCCCATTGCAAAAGAAAACACTTAGCCGCTTAGACTCTAAAAAGGTGCAATTCAATTTCAATTCGATTTTAATTTCAATTTATTTCACGAACCATTCACATATAGCAAACCCCTTTGTGGCGTCAAGTACCTATTTCTGCAATGTTTAGTAGGAGAAGCTGTCTAATAACAGTAACAGGTTAGAACTTCGAGTCTAGAAACGTACCCGGTAAAACTCGTCTAAGAATCTATAGACTAGTTGTGGTAGGAGTAGGGAGTTAAGTGTCTAGCACTAGACCCTAACTAGGTAGATTTCTAATACTAGTAGTATCCTACCGTTAGACCTATTTTTAGTAAACTATGCATTTCATGAATAATAGAGAAACTAGCCTAGGGCTACACGTCTAAATTGGATTCTAACAACATGTTGTTAACCGTAATGTTAGGACTAACGGTTAAAGTCTAGAAGTTTCTAGTTCTACTCTCTGTTAGATCTAAATTATTCAGTCCATTTGTCGTTAGATCGTAGATCCACCCTAGCGTTAGATAACATCTCATAACGTTAGAGGTCTATAACGTACGGCTTACATATGTCTAGAAAATTTCTAGATTTCTAGAGCATGTTATTAGGCCTAACGTTAGTAGGCTAGTGTAGGCTAACTTAGTAGGCTATAAATAATTACTGGAGTAGGACTCTAACGGTTAGACCTAACGTAAATTAGCTATTCTATTTTGGAGGACGGTAAAGACTTCAGGATTAAATCGAAAATGTCATTGCTGTGGACGGCAGTTCCTGGATATAAAATCAAATGCTGATGATTCAAGACGACTAATTGGGGGAGGATCCTTAACATTGTAACGTGACAAGCTGGGTTAAAGTCTTGAGGTAGGGCCTAGCGTCACATCGTAGCGTAGCCTATTGCACAAGTTCTACGTCTACGTACACTATCAATGCGATGCCTAACGTTAGTGTGGATAAAAGTAACTTGAACGTGATGTCAGACAAGACGCAACCAATGACCTTTGTTGGATTTATAAATGCTCAAGGCTTAGAAAACGATCGCCTGTACAAACCTTAAAGCGAAGCATACCATATATACATTTACCTGTTTTACAGCTGGCCAGCCGGCTTAATGACAACCTTAAGAGCAAATTTCCCCTCGAACTGGGGAAAATTGATTTCTTTGGACCTTTCGGATCCATGTCGAATGGCGCCTAATTTAAAAAAAAAAAAAGCGCACCGCGTTCGTCACTACCAAGATCGCGCACGCGCGTGTTAGGATATGCCATGTCCGAGCGTGATGCAGACACACCTTGGTCCAAGCGTTGTCGTATGTCGCCTTACGCAGTTCTGCCAGATTAATCGCCCTCTCTCCTCAGGAATTTTGCCAAAAGAGCTTTCTAAAAATGAATTTCTGTGCTGAATCACAACTCATTTTTGGGCCCACGTGAAAGAGCATGAGAAAAAAACATACAAAACACTCAAAAAAAGAAAATCGACCAAAATCGACTTAGGGAGTTCTGCCATCAACCGTTACGGCCGAGAACCTTATTAGGGAGCTTTAGATTTTAGACGCTCGGACGTTCAAAGGAAAAAAAAAAAACATGTTCTGAGCTTGCGCAGTAGCGCGCGTAAAGTCAATCTATTTTTAGCTTGCGTCGCCTGAGTTGTTTACTACGCGTACTGGGCTATTTTCACGTCCGCACAGTTTGCGACGTAGAGAGCTTCTTCATGCACCGATCATATGGGGGCGCGATTGTATTCTTTATACGTTGCGTCCCAGCGTAATCTAAAGCTACTTTTCCACACGACGCAGGGAGAGGAGAACGTCCAGCACAAGCGTCGGCTCAAACGTCCGCGCGTCAAAATCTAAAGCTCCCTAATCAACAAAGCGTGTGCTTTCTCGAGCAGTCATCACGTAGTTCTATACCTATACTTACTGTAGGCATACATCGTCGGCGTTTTCACGAACTGACGCTATTTCGATTTTGGTCAAAATTTTCAAAATCGAGATATTGGTACCAAATGAAAGTGCTTTCAAAACTCTACCAAATCCCAAAATTTTAGATCACAATATTAATTATTCTTAATTTTATCAAAGAAAGAAAAAAAAAATGACGGTACTCGAAATATCGAGAAATTGAGAAAAAGGAGTTTCACGAACCGACGCACGAAAGATACGCCGGTTCGTAAAACCCGAATTGCTACGGTGAAGAGCAATGCGGGTTTTACGAACAGTCGCAGTTGCATTACTTTGAGCTTTGTTCAACTTACTGGCCTAGAATTAGGTTTTGGCCCTAATCCAGATCTCAGAGTGAGAACCAAACCTTCTGAAAGATGAATGACGGCCTAAGCCAGCCCACTGTCCACGAGTGAAGTGAATGGTAAGCTATAATCCTATCAAAATCATGCTCAAAATAACAGTTTCAGTTGGACTACCATAACCATTAATTGCGGTAGTGTGTAGTCCCATGTATTCAATCGCGTGATGCTTATGAAGCCTAGTCTGTAAACGCCATACAATTTCAAATTAGATCCCAAATCATATTATTTATTGTTTCTTTTCAACTTATGTCGTTACTTCTGAGACTACTGAGTACTGTAGTCGTAACGTCTGTGTGCAAGACATGCAGATTGCAAGATTTCAAAGTCTCGAAGACACTAAAAGCCTTGACTTTTGAGTTGAAAATGAAATCATGAGATTGACAAAGTAGGCCCAGGCGTACTAAACTAAAAAATAAAAAGTCTAACAGTAAAACTCAAAGGAAGAGTAAAGAATAAAGTTAGACATGTTAGACTTTTACTTTCAAGTCTAACTATTAAGTCTAAGCTAAGACTTTACTTGTAATACCAGTTACTAAAACTAAGATCAGCTGAAGTCTAAGACCAAGTCAAATTAACACAGTTCAGAGCCATACCGGTAGTCTAGCTCTAGATCTACATCTAGACTAGTGGTAATAGTAGGTAGAGTCCACCCATTTTTTTCCCCCAATCTTTACTGGTCCATTCCTGAAAAAGTTACTGGTCAGTGTCCAACAGTGATTTTTCCTGGTCAGGGACCGTCGGACCAGTGCCAGTGTGCAGCGTTGGTGTAGATGTCATCTATGACAGTATGTGGTCTAGTGATACTACCTAAACACTACGAGTACTCTACAGGTTAGGTGGCTTTCCTGTACAGTGCAGTGTTAAAGTATACTTGTGAATTCAGCCCTAGTACCGTACTGTGTGTAGTGTATGTCTAACGTTAGTTCGAGTGGAGTACCTAAGCACAGCGGTGGGGCTTTTTTCCCCTAAAACTTGTGAATGTGGCCCAACCAAATGGCGTTTATATATTTACGCTTGATTGATAGTGATACAGTGGCGCTGTCGATTTCCACAGCAGCCATACATAATCTTTTGTCCTTTCTTCTTTCCTTTTTTCCCTTTGTTCTTTCACTCTTTTTATTCTTGGAATCGAAGGACTTCCTAAGAAATGTCCCTCGACTGATTTAACCAGGACTCTTGAGTCCTGGTAAACCTAACCTTACCGAGTAACCGTTAACGTTTGTTAGGCCTAACATAACAGTAACACTGACTTAGCCCTGTTATGACTTTGTCTTTGGCCGACTTACTGAGATGGCGAGTCTCACTCTTTAACGTTAGTCTTAACGTAGTCGCTAGATCTGTCAGTGTCAGTGTCACCGGTTATTGTATATGGTGCCATCTCTAACGTACTTTAACAAGTTGATGTTAGTTATCTATGTCAACTTCCTGATTTAGTAATAGTGGTACTGTCATCCTGTTGGACATCGCCGAAATATCATCCGTGACGTGTTAATTTCGTGTCACAAAGACAAAAGTTGCCAAGATCTAATAGTATTAGATGTCTAGATTTAGATGCAGTCTAGATCTAAGTAATATGAAATCTGTGTAACTTAAAAGTGAAAGGTTTAAACTTCACTTAGTCTATAATTAGACCAGACATTCATGAGGCAAAGGCCTATTTAGTAGATCTATTCTTATTCTATTTTAATGTCAATTCCTGCTAACTCGCCACGTGTTATTCCTAAGGCCAAGGACTTCCGGGTTAGTGATTTTTTTTTTTTTTGATAAATACCAAACAGCAGACGTGTTTCATTTGCATTCTTGCACAGACTTCATGAAAATATGTGCAGTATCAAAGAAATATGATGCACATGACAATGCCACTGTTTTATAGGTGAATGGTTAACACCTTTAAAAGCTGAATGATAATGTAGAGTCTAGGTCTAATTAAGATGATACAGTCTCTGATAAGAAACAGGTTTGATTGTCGTAGACTGTTTCCCAAATGCAGGTAGTAATATTCAGCTACTTCAATGCAATGCCTTGTTTACAAGTTAATGTAGATTTATATTCATGTGAATGATAATTCAATTTCTACATGAGACTTACTAAGTGCTAGACATAAGATCTTGCATCATTAAAATGTGTAAATGACGAGACAATTTGAATATGGATCAAAGACGAACAGCATTATATTTTGACATTGTTTGATCCTGCACAGGCCTACCATTTTGTTTTATGTTTAATATAAATAGAGCAAAATAATTTCAACTTCAGTTTTGTTGGCTGATTTTTTTTCTTCTCAAAATTAAAGTTGTATCTTGTACCATGATGTTTGATTTTAATCAAAAGTTCTTAATTTCTTTCTTTTCTTTCAGATGACTGGTGCCATGTAGTAGCGAAGAACTGGACTGTCTCAGAAAAGAAAAGAAAAAGTACAGGGTCGTGTACATCATCAACGGATGTGAATACAATGGTAATTAAAGTCTAGGTCTAATCAAGATGTTAAAGTCTCTGATAATAAAGAAGTTTGATTGTCGTAGACTGTTTCCCAAATGCAGTTAGTAATATTCAGATTTTTCAAAGCAATGCCTTATTTACAAGGACATGTAGATTTATTCATGTGAATGATAATTTAATTTCTACATGAGACTTACTAAGTGCTAGGCATAAGATCTTGCATCATTAAAATATGTAAAAGGCGAGACAATTTGAATATGCAGCAAAGACGAACAGCAGTATTTTTTGACATTCTTTGATCCTGTATACCATTTTGTTTTATGTTTAATATAAATAGAGCAAAATGATTTCAACTACAGCTTAGTTGGCTGATTTCTTTTTCTCAAAATGAAAGTTGTATCTTGTATCATGATGTTTGATTTTAATCGAAAGTTCTTAATTTCTGTCTTTTCTTTCACATGACTGATGCCATGCAGTAGCGAAGAGCTGGACTGTTTCAGAGAAGAAAAAAAGTACAGCATCGTGCTTATCATCAAGGAATGTGAATACAATGGCTTAGGAAAGAAGACAATCTACAGATAGGATAGAAGGGAGAACTTGGGATGAAGGGCGACAACATAAGGACGGTATATCTACATTAAAATGTGATTGTAAAGTGGAAACATGAAAGAAGATTCTAAGATTGAAGGCGAAAACATGCATTCCATTCTGTGATGTCGTAATTACAATTTTGCTACACTTTAATAACACTACTGAGAAACATTTATATCAAGGCAAGCTTCATGTGGATATGGAAGAATGTTAGATTTTCTTTAAGTGTTCATTGGTATGTATTTCATGATAATAAATCAGTTTTGTGTGGTAATCATAACCTTGTGATACATCTTGATAAATTTCTAAGTGCACATTGGCAATATTCAGATGATGCTGTAATCAGATGAAGTTAGATGGTTGAATAATCATTGCATAGTTGTAATAGTTATCGACTGAGGATTAACATGCCCTTCACTGATTTATTTTTCGTAAACGGTGATAATTGCGAGAGTCAATCTATATTGTCGGGGGCATAACCAAATGTGTCACACTGTCAAAATGTGTATATCAGAAACTTTTCGCTCGCTGTACGAATTTTCAAAGAAAACAGATTTATGAGAGTCACAAATGGTAGCTTAGACCCATTAACAAAAAGTTCCAGCTTCATCTTCAACCATGTTCATGATACATGTTCATCTACATTTTGCAAACATTCTGAATGTTGATTGAGACATGTTATACATGTATGTATTTTTATGAAATTAATGCAACAAATAATCAAATATGCATCTCTGCTAGATGATAATATTAATCCAGTTAATGACATGCCAAACTCACCTCAAACTGTAATTCATTCTATTCTCCTTTATTCTTTTATTTATTATTTTGTTGTCTTCAACCCACTTTGAATGTGTTACGTATGATTCTTATAAACATGGGAAATGCACTCCATATAACTGATAGGACTTATAACAAATTGACATAATCATTCAACCATCACTAGACAGTTCTGTTATGAGATGTTCTTTATTTAACTAAAATTGTAAATTATGATACGTGTATGCTCCCATGCAAACTCACAACAAAATACAGAAATATGATTTCTTTTAATAATAATTCATTATGTCTCTAAATGTACAATTAAAGAAAGTGATTACAAAAAGGATGTCAAACATTGTATATTAAAATAATAGATTATTCATTTGTCTCCATCCGTAGTAACACATGCAACTGCAGTGTGCAGTTTGTGGGTTGCTGTGAAAAAAAAAAAAAAAAATCACAGGCAGCCCAAGCGGGATCGAACCCACGACCTCCGGATTACTAGACCAGCGCCATAACCACTAGACCACCGGGATGCCCTAGCACTACCTTTAGACATGAATGATTAAATATAGAAGGGCTTGGGGGCGCTTGGAAGTTAATTGCTCTTATTAAATATGCACATGTCATTTGCAACTCGACTAAAGATGATTAAACGCCCTGAAATTCTTACTTTAAATAATATTCATAATCTGTTTTTTTTTTTTTTCTTTAATAGCTTGGGATGTACACTTCATACACTGTATCGGTCTACATTTCGCCTACAATATGGAATTCTTCGACACGTTTGTTTTTTACAAAAGAAAATTAAGAGTCCTTTAAAGGTGCTGTAAAACAGTGGCGTGTTTTTTTTTTTTTTTTTTTTGGGGGGGGGGAGGGGAGTCAAATTAGCCTTGGCCCCTCTCCACCGTCCTTTTCTTTTCCCCCTTTGGCTGCATTTTTTTTTTTGTCATCACATGAAAATTCGTCTGCATCCACCCCGTAGTTTTGCCGATGACCTTTCTTTTTAATTATCTTAACCACACACAATTTTGGCCGAATTTCCCCACCCCTCTTGTGAATTTGCTAGCACATGTGTTTATAGTACTGGTGGATTAAGGATTCGGAGGGAGGGGGGTCGGCCAAAATTTATCTTTTCTCATATGTAACAAGCCTACGGGGCGAAAGGCTGATATTATGGGCTTTCTACACACATTTTTAGATGCCAATTATTGGTTAATATGAGCACGATCATTTATGTTGTGATTAATTTGTTTCCTTTTCATATATGTATTACTTCTATTAGAGACTTAATTGGCTTGGCACTCCTTACATCGACCTATTTTAGACACCCATTTCCTTCTCTCTCTCTCTTGCTTTTTCTCTACTGTCCTGTGAATAGTGTAACTACATGCACATGCAGTACCTCTTCTCTTTTGTATGATATACATCAAGTTTCCATCTGAGCATAATGTGTGTTGCAGCACTCTCAAGCTTCATGCATATGCAGCAACATCTTTTTATGTTCATATACATAATTATGCTTGATATATTAATTTGAGAATGTTATTCTTTCTTTTGTATATGTTCCGTCCGCACTCTATAGATGTAAATGTACATTGTAAGATTTGGTGCGCATGTTCGAACTGTGTTTCTCTTTTTGTGAACACACAAGAACTGATGTAATAATGAACTTGAATTACGCATATTCTTTAACATTGATTCCATCTCCATTAGCCATTAGATATTTATTGATTTATGGAGCTCTTCCACAATTGTTATCCTTCCCATTGTCATTACTCATCTCTGAATAATTCAAATTTGATACTTTATTGAGAACCTATGTTTCTTCGATTACATAATGTACCTCTTCAATATATTGCTGCAAAAGGCATAATAAAACATTACCATTGTTATATATTTAAAATGAAGCTTGAAATTCTGATAATTTTGATATTTATGTATTTTTAGGAGTTTATCAGTTTCGAAGAGTGCATGCAGGATGAGTTTTATGTTTTTATATGATCAAGTGCAGCTATCAAAGAATCTGTTGAGCAGGAAAGAGAAAGATAGAAAATGTGGAATTATGAGTGAATTCGCATGCAAGCCAAATGACAATAATGACGCCGATAAAAATTGTGACAAAGTAAAAGTCACAAATAATGTGGAATAATAAGAAATAAAGGAATTAATAGATTATTTCAGAGAAAGAAATAACAGAGTGCATGAGTATGAAAGATGAGTAAATGCAAGTAATCATTACTGACTGGCACATTTTTTTCCCTATATTTAGCGGTATCCTTCATCTTGAATAGAACAAACATTCATAATTATTATGAAAGAAGTGAACTGAATTTGAATTAAAAATTATGTGAAAAATAAAGAGAGTAAGTTTAAAAAGTTAAAAAAACAGTAAAAAGTAAAAAAAAATATGAAACACAGTATACCGAGTACATATTAATTACCAAATGATAAATGTCCACATGCAAAAGTGTTGAATAATATATCCACACAAAAAAGGAGGGGGGAGGGCAAAGCAATCTTTGGAGCGATCAACGACAGCTCTAATAACAATGCTAAATGAAGATGAAAACAAGGACAACACGCTTTTTAGAACAATTAAGAGAAACTGGCTTATGTTATCATCTTAATTATCACCTAATGTATTATAATCATCACAATAATCATTACATGACAATTAATTTCAATTAATAAGGTTATTGTTGATAAGCAGGTATAGCCCTAATAGTATTTGTATGTAAACACATATGAAAATGAAATAGCGACGGTTCGTAAATACACGCGTATTGCACGTTACTTATTGTGCAGGCCCTACAGCGCGGGTCTCACGAACCGGCGTAATACAACTTACGTCGGTTCGTGAGACCCGCGCTTAAGTACATAACCTATGGTGCGCGCAAGAAACGATGGATTTACGAACCGACGCAGTGAGTTTGAAGACAGAAATATCGTAATTCTTTTGAATTCACACTAAAATTACACTATGGATAGGAAGAACAACTTCCACTCTCATCACCCTGTCAAAATTTTCACACACAAGACAGGAAAAGTCATTGAAAACGTCTAAAACTTGTGAGATCTTTAAACGCGATTTTCTCAGAATTGCATTTTCGCTCAAAAACGAAATAGCGTCGGTTCGTGGTAACACCGACGACATGTAGTACACCAGTAGTACATACACTAGGCGCTGGCTTGTGCATGTAACCGGGGCGTGTTTGTAGCGTATGGATGGATCGGGGAAATTTGATCCGTGCGCTCACGAATGTACTTATCCCTACGCGTAATAATTTCTCCGCGTTAGGGCAGGGAGGTGAGAGGAAACTTTTTCATGTGTTCATCCACTCTTTGACCCACTTCGTGCGACGTTTACGGCGCCGTTGGCGTTGCCCCTAGAGCAACACCAGCTCCAGCAAATGCAGCAGATTCGTCTTTGCCGCCATTTTACGGTTGCTACGGGACACGTGAAGAGCGCATGCGAAGGTTGTAAGTCGTAAGGTCAGGTCGTACCTAATGTGCGTTGGCAGGTCGTACGACTGGATCTTATTGTCTTAAAGTTGTATAGTCGTGAGTCGCATATCCTGCCGTGGGCTTATTCGATATAACTGATTTTGGGACCGTATTGATCCCAGTTAGTGAATCACCCCAGGTTTCCAACGACATCTGAAAACCTTAATTATTTCATGATTTAGGACTACATTATGACAATTTCTATGGCATTAGCAGAGCTGCCAGCTTTGAGCATTTCAGGATTGTACATGAAAATCAGAGTTTTGCTAATAAATCATTTGCACCTTCATGCCCAATGGAAGAGTTGGATGACCAAATTGCAGGCCTTTGCACCGTTTTCCTCCCTGCTGGACAATACAATTCATGAACACTGCTTAGAATACTTGTTGAAAGTTTGCCTTCTGTTTTCTGGAGAAGTTGATTGTGAAACCTAGTAATTCATTTCGCTGTGTCGATAGTTGCTGTACAGCGCGAGAGCAGCACACAGGCGAATATTGATCGCACTTAGTTCACTGCGTACCACGGACTAGACCAGCAGGACAACACAGGCGGACAGCACGGTGCACCGGTTCCCTTGTGGGTGAATGCATGCTGCACGTACTACGCACGGGCTATCCTGCAGTTACCTTTTTGTGCATTTTGTCCGTGCATACTGAACTGGCATATGTATAATCGAAAGATCTAATCAAATTTTCCAAACTCCCTATATTCCAAGACATATGCGCATTTCCGCATTCTGGTTTCATTTTCGTACAAAATACAGAAAATTATACCGGTTGGATTCCCTGCACTAATCGCTAACTGTATACGATTTATCAGCTTTTAAACAAGTTTTAATTAAATTGGGTCCTCTAAAAGAAATTAAATCCCTGTACATAATCTGTAAAAGGAGTCATCCAAAGAAAAAAATAATAATAATCTTCGTTTTAATGACTTTTCCAACACCCCCAGATCCGACTTTTCCATGACATCCCACGACAACTTTTAGTTTTTTTCAATGATTTCCACGACTTTTGGACCCATAATTGGTTCTTAAATTACGACTATGAAATAACTTTGTGTACCTAAACTGAGAGAGAGAGAGAGAGGAAAAAAAAAAAACCCTGCATACCTGTAGATGCTCCAGCCAATGATCTTGGTTTGGGAATGGCTTCATCAGCGTCTAGTGATGCCAGATTGGCGTTGCTGTCATCCTTGGGTGGTGGCTTGTAAACAGGATCCTTCCCGACTCTCCTCTTCTGCGACACTTCAATCCCTCCTTACTTGCCCATTTGCATTTTTGGCACTTTTCAAAATATTGAATTGACAATTGAATATTTGGATATCCTTTATTTTCAAATGAGAATTATTTATAAATGCAATTAATTTATGGTGAATCACCCGTTAGATATTTGATGTGACATAGCATGTCAGATTATACACAAATAGAATTAAATGGAATCATTGTTAAATATTATCTACCGACGATGCAGTAATTAACAATTTCAAAGGCATATCAATATTAACAAAGCACATGCAAGTCTGCTCAGTAAAACAAGCACCAAATCTCACCAACAGATGTTCTCATTTTATACGAGTGCACTAATGTCATTGGCTAGTGGTCTTGCTTGTGCTATTTACATGCATGAGATATAATAATGTGACCCTGCATCACAAAACCAACAAAAAGTCGCCAGATATGGATTTTTAGCTGAGGGCAGATTCTGAAAGTGCAGACTCTAAACTCTAAAATGATGTATAACTCCATTCATATCGACTCTCAAAACCTATCTAAATATTGTAAAGAAAGCACACACTCTCGAAAAATGTGAACTGAGAAAAGAGGCTCTGAAGTACAGGGTCTATTCAAGCGCTTAATCTTTACCAAATCGCGCAAGCTGTATAATGAATGGGAGAAAAAGCAGGATGTTTACTGCCGAAACAACAATGAAGGGATTATCAGATTAGGCTAAAATCAAGAATGCTTCATTAACACATTCTTTCCATGATAAATGCCAACTTTCATAGTGGTAGCATTATCCTTTCAAAGGTTATTAAAGTAGAAATGAAGAGTGTGCGATGGATTTTCAAGAAATTAAAAGTGGCATGTAAGACTTGCACTGTACCTGATCTAGACTACTCTACAAAAAAAAAAAATGTAGAAAAGCTGCTGAAAACATACTTTTCAATTCATTTTATGATCCCGAATTTAGTAATGCAAAAAAGAATAGTTCTTTGAGAAAATATTTTTTAAAAACCCTCAAAATTGACGTGGTTGATCTGTTTCACCTATTTTGAGTCCTCGCGAAAAATCAGTGGGTGCGACTTTTTGTTCGTTTTGTGATGCATGGTCACATATAATAACTACAAAAATATCGATATTCCTAGAGTTCTTGGTTTCTGAAGACAAAATAAAATGTTTGGTCTTTTATGTAAATCACGTCGGTTCGATAGTGATATCTAAGCTTCCAAAACTATCTCCATTGTTATTGGATCTTTTAAATAGTGCAATATAGACGACAAAAAACACAAAATAATTCATGTAGGCTTATTTTTAACATTATCAAACTTTTGAAAATGAATAGTAACTTTATGGAGAAAATCTTGTTAGCCTACATTTTTTAAAATCAAACTTTTGAGAATAAAAAGAAAATTAAGGAAAGGAAATATACATCAGATATGATTTATATATTTGGCTGTTATTTCTTTTCTTTTCTTTTCTTTGTTTAGTCAATTGAACACCAACTCACCACTTCAATGTAGTACAGTATTGACTAAAATCAGTCAAACACACACACACATACACAGATTCTTCTCTTTTAGCTGTTGTTCCTATTACAACCATTTACATGCAATCACAACTTATTTTCAGTCACCTCATTTGTATTTGAGAAAAAAGGTAAAATGTTCTCAAAAGCTCTTCTTATGGGAAAATCTTTATTTCAAATAAAAACGAATGGAATATTGTCAAAATATACATCAATCATGTAATGTATGACTTATATATCGTCCAGAAATTCAGCAGTGGACCAAGCTCTCTCATAGTAACAGCATAGTGACACAAGAAATGGTGTTTTTGCTTGAGATGCCGATCTGGAAATAGTTCTAGGAAGAGAGCATGGTGATCCTGTATGAGGTGAGCTACATAGACTGTATCCCCTTCACTAACTACAGGGGAGAACAAGATGTCCAAGATTTCACACAATGCCAGAAGCAGTTCCCAGTGTTCCTCTGTTTCTAGGTCTCCTAGCATCAGACTTACATGTCTCAGCAAACACCATGTTTGAGCTGCATTTTGCGAAGGAGCGCCATGTGGGGAGCGGAGCTGTTGCATAGTGTAAGGACAAGGTTTGTTCCTGGAATCTGTTACACCGTAGTTGTAACTTGTGATTCTTGCGTTTAGTGTTTGAAGTGTGAAACATCCCTTATTTATTAGTTCATGCAATATCAACTTCAATTCTAGTGGGCCAATACCCTCGAGCACATCGTGCATGACATCAGGAGCAGAATTACTCAAGACGTAAAAGTGAGTGAGTTCATTCAAACAGCATCCACTCTTTACCCCAGTTCTCTGCAGGTTTTTAATCATCAGGTCTTGTGCATAATTTTCAGGTGTCCACAGAAGATCTCTTTGTTCCACTGTCAGGGTTCTTACTTCATTGCGATGTGCTTTACACTTTCGACAGGGATAATTAGCCGTGAAGCCTTCAGCAAATCCAAACAGAGAATGGATCCCTAGATTGTCTCCTACGACCTGGAAAATGCCGGCTCTGACTTCTCCATTGGAAGTCTCAGTCTCAACAGTTGCCCCATCGGCTTCTAACTTCTGCATATCTTGAATGAACTGGGAAAATGAACTGGGAAAAGACTGCATCATATCCGAATAACTTGGCATCACCTGAATTGAACAAACAGACCAAAAACATGTTGGACAACACTGACCTATGCTTAGGTGGGATATTTCCTATTGTGAAGTACACAACTCCTAGTTTGTGTATTCCTGCTTTTGGACTTACAGGATTGCTTACTTCTAGGTCATCAATGTACAAGATCAATTTAAGTGTGTTTGGAGATGAAAAGAAGTCATGCCCTTTGCAATATGAACCATCATGCAAGTCCCTCATTAGACCATCATCACTTGGAGTGTATTCAGAAGGTCAGTGTTTTCCAGTAACACCTTGAGTTGGCTTTGGATTGGGACATACTGATACGATATTGTTTTCATGACTTGCTGAACATTGCCAGTTTTGGGATTATTCTGAGGGAAATAACCCACACCAAAAGGTAACTCTTCCGGTTGTATGAACAAAGCACTATTCTGGAAAAACTTCTTCTGCTTGTATTCTGTGTCCAGATTTGAGAAAGGGAGTGAAACGGACTCTATGTCATTTAGTAGGCCTTGTAGGTTTTCGTCTTCAGCATTTATGCCAGCAGTTATAGCAAAACCTTGCACTCTATGCTTCACGAACGAGCATATATCTTCAACAAGTGAAGATGTCTTCTGAACAACTTCAGTGACTGTTGAATGAGTGACACTGCTTGACCCCAGGAGACCAGAAATAAGCATGGCAGCCCGCTTTTGAAGCTCATCAGCACCATAATTATCCCACATTTCTGTAGCAGCGTCTTGCAAGTGTTCTCCGTCATCATGTAGGTGGTCATCATACCCATCATCATCATCCATATCATATTCATCATGGATGTTAGCTTTTCCTTCAAATGGTTGTGCATATTGCAGTTCTTGACTTGGATGTTTAGTCTCTAAGTGGCGTGTAAACACTAGAGTTCTCCCAGAGAAAGTTCTGAGGCATCCTTCCTGACTACAGTGAATGCTTGCGGTGAGAATACGGCCGTTAATGACTCCATGAATGTGCTGCAGATGCCAAATTAACAGCTTGGCATCACCTTCAACTACATTACCACAACTTGGGCAAACATACCCCATCACTCTGCTACATTACCTGAAGGTCTTTCAGGTGGTTTAGAAACTTTATTCTAGGTCCCACTGGTTTGGTTATCTCAGCAATGAAAGTCTGATCCAGGATCATGAAGGATTCCTTGTCTATTTCATATGCTGCAAAAGATAGGATTAGATGAGAAAAACATCATGAAACTATTTTTCATCATTTATATACAAATAATCAAAACTGGAGTCAGCATGTACAATGTATCCATACAATACATGTACATGCTACAAAATAATGCCAAACGTCAGACACTCACTACCCTACCTGAAATAAACTAGTCAAAAAAAAAAAACAACAACAAGACAAAGTTGTTGAAAACAGAAGAAAACTTGAATCTTTATCCACTTTATATGTGGTACCAATTAATTAATCGGCTGCGCATTTGGCCAAGCTCTGGAGGTAGTCTCGGCCGCGGCCGAGCCATGGCCGAGTCTGGCCTTTTCTCACTGTAAACGTAAACTGGGCCAAATGCCATACCAAATTGCGACCAGTGCGCTCCCGGCAATAATCGTTTTTATACGTGCAGAGTGCCACTACAGCAAAATTGCTGGAAGGTTTGAATTAACAGCCCATGCCAACCACTCCACTGTAAACGCACAGAATTGTGGGGCCGAGTACCGCAATTGAGGCCGGGATAAGCCTGGGCTTGGTCACGGCTCGGCCCAGCCCTGCACTGTAAGCATCAGGGTCTATATTACCCCTTTCAGTGCCCTCTTGGCTCGGACCAGGAGCGGACCAAGTCGAACATTTTAAGTTTATGAATGGGTAGGGGCCAAGTGGCTCACTCCAGGTGCGGGCTATTTTGGCGCTGCTGCAGCTATCAGATAAATGTAAGTTTTAGAATCGCTGAGACATTCAAAAACAAAACAAAACTAGATATATCGCTACGGCTACTGATATGCCTCCGCCATAATGCATGGTTCTCCTAATAGGTCTATAGTACAATGTCTTGACAATGTGTGATGACAGTTTCACACAATTGGCAAAATATTAAAATGACAGGTTTGACACAAATGTGCTGAATGTTCACTTTCCTAGAACTAGGTTCAATTGGATGAATGATTAAAATGTCAGAGTGCAGGTATTTGGGGAACTGATGATTTTTACTTGAGTTTTGACCCTTTTATGAGTTTATGCATTGATTAATTTTCAAGGTATTGAGAAAAAGTATAATTTCAGTATCAAATGGGAAAATAGCATTATCTAAACCTGGCCTTTGACCTTTGACCTCACAGTTCCAAAGAGAATCACTGTTAGATTGAACATGCATAAATATGTAAGTTTCATGATGATACCTTGAGTTACTTTCGAGATATGGAGGAAAAAGTGCAATTTAGTACTTTCACTTGACCTTTGACCTTTTGACCTTTGACCTTTCGGCAAGAAACTTCCCCAAAAATATATATTGGGTAATACATGCCATCCATCAAGTTTAAAATAGAAAACCTTCAGGCATATTGCATTTTAAGGAAGGTAGTGATATTTTGAGGAGTTGACCTTGACCTTTGACCCCCTGACCTTTGACCCATGACACCCAACTTCCCTAGATAATCACTGCCCATCGTTACAAGCATATATACTAAGTTCCATGAAGATACCTTGAACCATTTGCGAGATATGGAGAAAAACATAAAATTTCAATTTTTTTTCACAAAATAACCTGTGACCTTTGACCTTTGACCCTGTGACCCTAAAATCCACACAAAATATTATCCCCAAAGGATATACCCTCATACCAAGTTTGATGTAAAACCACCACACGGTTCTGGAGATATCGACAAAAACAAAACGGGACGGACGGACGTACGTACGGACGGACGTACAGACGGACGGACGATCCGAAAACATAATGCCTCTGGCCATTTCGTTGCGGAGGCATAACAAAGCAAACACCAATTTGATAGAGTTGCTTTGTTTTACATGTAAATATTTCTTAGCCATTTTAAAACAAATTTTCATGAAATGAATGTTTAATCCCTCTATGAATCATATTATGCTCTTTCATATTCCATAAAAAGTTTCTCATCTAATCTCACCCAAAACCTGAAGTTAGGTCTCAACCAAAACTACATAATCTCTTGAAGGTTAAATCACTGCATGCTTCTTGAGAAGTGGCTGTAACAGAGCAGACAGAGCATAACAGCTAGAGCATTGTTGGATGCAAATTGTGATGTTACAACGTACACCCCAAAAAAGAAAGCTTTCTTTGAACGGCAAGGTATTGTTTACCTTTCTCCCCATTTTCACTTCAATAAATTCACAATCTGAGTCAAATTTCAGGATGTCACACAATTGGCATATGCATTAATCGTTCTACATTCTATGAAAAATCCATGTGTCAATCCAAACTCTTGTAAACTCATCTTCCCCAATTATGAATTTGGCAACAGTGCTCTCATTTTATTTCCACATACATGCATTGACTGTCTAATTGAGTACATGCATGTCACATACTGTGTATTGAGCATTATACAATACCTGGGCCCCGTTGCAAGAAAGTTGCAATCAATTGCAAATAATTGCTAATTTTGAAACAACCATTCTGATTGGCTCAGGGTCTGCCCTATTAAGAAGACATGCATGCAACAATGATTTTGATTGGCCAGTGACAACCAGTTGCAAGTTGCGTTTAAACGCAAAGTTTCTAGCAACGGGGCCCAGGTGCTACAAAAAAATATATCCCACTTTTGATCCTTGATATTTCAAAAACTATATATCACATACATTGTAACACTGATATTGATATGAACAATACGTGTAGATGAAAAACGTACAACTTTGTTGAAGGCGATTTGCAGTAGCCTTAATTTTTATACCCCCGCCAAACGAAGTTTGAAGGGGGTATATTATAGGAATCAGCGGACGGTCGGTCGGGCGGTCGGGCGGTCGGTCCGTTGCAAATCTTGCGTCGCGAACTACTTCCTCAGTTTTCAACCGATTCCCATAAAACTTGGCACAGATGTGTGCCTTGGGTTGTACATGTGCAAGACGTATTTTTTGACAGTACCCAAAAATACGTTGCCATGGCAACGGCATATTATGGGCAAAAATGGGTACAAATCTTGCGTCGCGAACTACTTCCTCAGTTCTCAACCGATTCCCATAAAACTTGGCACAGATGTGTGCCTTGGGTTGTAGATGTGCAAGACGTATTTTTTGACAGTACCCAAAAGTACGTTGCCATGGTAACGGCATATTATGGGCAAAAATTGGTACAAATCTTGCGTCGCGAACTCCTCCCACAGTTTTTGATCAATTTTTATGAAATTAGGTACAGATGTTCATCTGAATATGTTAATGTGCAAGACACACATTTCCGCAGTGGCAAAAAGTGCGTTGCCATGGTAACGACATGTTATTGGTAAAATATAGGGCAAAATGCTACATGGCAAAACTGCTTCATCAGTGTTCTTCCAATTCTCATGGAATTCATATTGAATGTTTGTCTTAGGATATAGGTCAGCATGACACATTTCTTGACAGTGGCAAAAAGTATGTTGCCATGGTAACAGCTCACATATTATGAGCCAAAATGATGGAAAATTTTGTGTTGCAAACTACTTCCTCAGTTTTTGCCCAATTTCCATGAAACTTGGTACAGATGTGTGCCTTTGGTTGTAGATGTGCAAGACGCATTTTTCGACAGTACCCGAAAGTACGTTGCCATGGTAACGGCATATTAATGGCAGAAGATCAAGGAAGGATCTTGCGGATTTAACTACTTCCTCAGTTTTCTGACCAAAGCTTATGAAATGTTGTTTTGACCAAAGCTTATGAAATGTTGTTTGGCGGGGGTATAACCAGTCGCTGTAGCGACATTTCTAGTTCATTCAGGTTTCAGATTATGTTATATTTTCAACCCTCTGTACCATACAAAACATTAACTTTTCACAGAAGTCAATTGGTGTGTATGGGAGTGTGTAGTTTACACCCAGACAATGGTCCTGGAAAAAAACAAAAATCTGAACGCTATTTTTATTTATGAGAAATTCCACTATCACAGCTCGTCTTTATTCATTCTGAAATGTCGTGAATGGAGGCATGTGGAAGCATAAGCTTATTTTTTTAATGTGCATGCATTTCACCCTTTGCTAGGAATTTAGACTGGCAGTGCCCAGGGCAATCCATCATGAACAATTGATAAAGCATTCATGTGCCTTAATTGGAGCAGCGCTCTGACCAGGTGGTATCCAGGTCCATTGTTCAGGGCCATTTAAGTATCTACACAACTAACTTACATACACATCATTAGATCCTGTGTAAAGTTCAGGTTTTTTTACAGAGGGTTAAAATTTTCTTAAAATCTGAACCTAACTTTGAAATTAATCATGAATATAATACTGATAGAGGTTTTCATATTTAAATCATCTCCAACTAATTTGTACACAATTCAGCTATTACTCATATCAGTGACAGTTTTATCTGATATATGATTGAGCTACTTTGTATTAAGCATCAAAAGTGGGAAATGTTTTTTTTTTTGTAACACCTAGTACATATGGCTTTCCTTCATAAATGTCTTTCCAAATCATAATCCCAAGAGCTCCTACCCAACATGTAATTGTTTAAATCTTAAACATGGTATGCTCCTACTCTGATTAATACAGCGTAGATATAATAATTTATCCTTTTTTTGATACATACCAATGAAATTTTCCAAGTACTTTTCCAGTCTCCATTGTGTAAGCTTCTCTTTTACGAAGTCATACATGACGAACCTGAAACATATTGTTTTTCAAAATTACAACAAAGCCTTCAAAGTGAATAAGAAATTACATATTGAAAAGAATTCCTAAATTCAGTTAGTTTTTACATGATTAAGAATTTTCTGTTACACTTATAACCAATAATTATGTGTTTTTCAAATAAAACCACAAAACATTTGAAACAGAACATTTTTCAAGGACACCAAAATGAATGTAGAATACTTGAATTTACATAATTCTAATTCATTTACTTAGTACCTCCCATTCATGTATTGTATGATGGTTCACCTCTTACAATGAATTTTCTCATGGTTTAACAGTGTATTTTAAGAACTACTGGTACATTTGTTCTGTATATCTTCCTATTCCAAGGTGACGAGCCACACGATGAATCCACTGATGCCGAGGGCAGTTCCCTGACCCTAGTAGACATCTAATATTTGGCCTACCTGTGGCTGTAGCATGTAGACTTGTTTGGTCCTATAGTTGATAGAATCTAACATTAATCTGAAAATGGTTAAGCTCTAGACAAACACTAGTAACAGCTGAAGAATGCTGTGAAAGGTTTTGTCTAAGCTTTAATGTAGGCTGCCTCTATTTTAGGGCCTTGTGAAATTAGAATACAAATCTAGATATATACCTGGAGATCTAGAACTAGATCTACTCTAGGTCTGGCTCATCTAAAAGTAGAACTAGAAATCTAGACTAACGTAAGATATTCCAGATACATCGATTCTACACTGTTATAGGTCTAGAATCTAGGTCTACGGTAGGGCTTCTAACACTACACAGATCCAGAGTGGGTGCAAGGGGTATAGACTCCCCTTTAAAAATTATTTATCATTAAAAACAAAAGAAATACAAAGAAAAAATGAAATGAAATCTGGAGGTGGCACAAGATGATTAGTTGTGCCCCCCCCCCCTCCATTTTACAGAATTCCAGGATCCGCCCCTGTGTAACGACCTAGGCCTAGATCTATCAAACTGCAGTCAGTGTTACATTAGTCATGCATACTGGCTACAGTTTTTTTTTTTTTTTTTTTTTTTTTTTTTTTACAGGAACGTTAGACTACAGGGGGAATTGCAGCTTCTCAGTTTTACTTCATGAAATTAAATCTAGGCCTAACGTTACTACTGATCCATCTAGGTACCGGTAGACCTTACATTAAAGCTAGAGACCTAACCTTAGACATGGGTCTATTATGTAACACATTGATCTTTTCAACTCAAGAAATTGCACACGAGTCGAAGGTATTTGCCAGTACTAAGAGTAAGATCGAGAACCCGCTACAGTAGGCGCTGTTATTGCCTACTAATTCTATGCCTGGCTCCTACAAATATGTGACCCTTCATCACAAAACAAACAAAAAGTCGCCAGATATGGATTTTTAGTCGAGGGCAGATTCTTGAAGATCAGACTCTTAGATTTAAAATGATATACAACTCAATTCAAATGGACTCCCCTAATAAATACTACTACTAGAAAGAATGCACACACTCTGGAAAAGTGAGAACTGAGAAAAGAGGCTCTGAAGTGCAGGGTCTATTTGTGCTTTATCTTTAGCGAGCCGTGCGAGTTGTGCAATCAAAGGGACAAAAAACAGGAAGTAAAGCGCCTGAACAACAACAACGAAGGGATTATCAGATTAAGCTAAGATTGAGCATGCTCTATCAACACATTCTGTCCATGATTAATGCTAACTTTTGATGCAGCAGAATTATCCTTTCAAAAGTTATTAGACTTGAAAATGAAGAGTGTGTAAGCGTACGGTACCGGTAAAGGATTTCAAGATATGAAAAGGGGACTCTAAGACATACGTGATCATTCTATTCTCCCCCCAAATGGGATGCAGGAAATCTACTGAAAACACACTTTCCCATTCATGTTATGACTTAAAAATAATGTAGAAAAAAGGATAGCTCTTGCAGAAAATATGAAAAATCAAGATTGACTTGGTTGCATGACCCATTTCACCTTTTTTGAGTCCTCACATGAAATCATGGGGAGCGACTTTTTGTTCGTTTTGTGATGCACGGTCACATAGTGCGTCTCTAGATGGCGAACACATCGAAACTGTCCGTACATTGAAACCGACACCCCTCTAACGTTTGGCTCTAGCCTATTTTGTGTAACACCATTAGCTGGCATTGGCATTGCACATACTGATAAAGGATAAACTTTCACGCATGAGACTACTAGGGAGCTTTAGATTTTAGACGCGCGGACGTTCAAAGAGAAAAAAACACGATCTGAGCGTGCGCAGTAGCGCGGATCAAGTTACTGCGCATACTCAGATCATGTTTTTTTTTCTCTTTGAACGTCCGCGCGTCTAAAATCTAAAGCTCCCTATTGACCGATTCTGTGACGCGCTATGTGTATCTTTGGCATGGACAGCACTATTGCTGCGGTGTCTCAGCCGACCCCCCCCCCTCCCACTTCCCCACCCCTCTCCCTACATTAGCACGCGCACGGAATGAAAAAAAAAAATGATGCATGGTTGCTTTAGCCAATGGGCGTCTCGTACGGAGTGCGCGAATGCTTGCTTAGTGCGCAAACCTTTGTTACAAGGGCGCGATAAACATGTTGCCCGTGGGGTGGGGGAGAGGAGGGGGTAGGCTGGGACACCGCAAAATGAGCTAATGGCTGCGCCCAGTGCCACAAATTGTCTGCTACCCTCAATAGATTCTATAGAAAATGTGCAGTGTTTTTGCATTCTTCACTGACACTGGGCTATGTATGCATGGCTAGGTAGACAATTATAATGTAACATTTATATTAGATAATGTTAGGCATAGGCCCTAATGCTGCCTAACATCAGAGTCTAGACTGGATTTGATGATGTCCAATTCAAATTAGTAACGTTATTGTCGTTAGGCCTATATCAGGTCTATAACTTTGAATAGGCTCTAAAGTCTAACTAACGTTAGACCTCTGCTGAAAATTCTGATGATAATATTAGACCCTCTAGGCCCTACTACTATAGATTCTAACGTGTTAGAGCAGATCAACATTGAGACCGTACACCTAGATCAAGCTAGGGTCTAGATCTTGTCTAACAACATGTCAGTAACATAGACATCTAACGTTAGGGCCTACTGTACTACACTAGTATGGTAGGTGTTCAACCCACCGACCGGGTCCATAACGACCGACCGCGCATTATAATGGCATTGCGCGTACCGAAAGAAAATGTGCGCGTACCGAAAGAAAATGTACGCATGGGACTACGCGCAACGGTGTTCGATTCTTCACTGGGCTACGCTACCGAGTAAAATATGGCGAAAACAACTAAGTATTCACTCTAAATTACCGAAATTTAGCAAAATCGAATAAGGTTTATCGTGTAACTACATATAACTACGCCTACCTTTGCTCATGACTCGTTGCTAGATGTAGAGTATCCTTCCGTAATAAATTTGACGATTTTGACCGCAAAATTGTCACCGCCGCTTGTACGATCGTGCACACACGTTACACATATGTCACAAATGTACACACAAGCAGTTATGTACATGTATCAAGGCTGTATGCATGGTTGTTTTAATGTGTATGTACACAGGTGGACCAGATTAATGGAGAACATTCTATATGATATAAATATAGTACATACAGGCTGACCAGATCAGTGGAGAATTTTCTAGGTGGTATACAATGTAGCTACAGTATGCATGCTCATTTAATCTAGAATGATTTAAACCCATTAAAGAATATTCTGGGAAGTGCTTACATATTTGGCTGAGTGAGGCACTGCCCCTCTAAACCAATGTGATTGGTAGTTAATTTTGGAAATGATGTTATGCACATAGTTAGGCGGTGAGTCATCCAGGATTCCTGGAACTTGGACTTGCTAGAATATTCAAGTGTGTAGCCCCAGGTTGGAGATAATTACAGAATGTACTAGAAAGGGGTGAATGGATAGTATATAAGCTGGAGAAATTCTGATGTAGGCAGATTACCCAACACCTCTGCTCTGAGAGTTACGTCACTTCTGGCTCTGAAGCGACTTGTTATAGTCAGTCCTGTGTTACCTACTGACCTGTTATGTTTGTGGAGATAAGGCCTGGGAGACGTTTTGCCTGCAGAGGATTAATTTGCCTACGTTGGAGATAGACTCCATATTTCGTCGCCGGTCACACGAACCGACGAATCACTCGATTTTGGGTCAAATTTTCGATTTTGAGATTTTCAATCATTTCGATAGTATACATTCCATACTACATATTCTGAAATTCTCAGTGTGTAATTCGGTGTAATTTTTACGTAGTTATCACTTTTGTAGAAGTATGCAATTCCATTTGTGAAAATTATTTGTTTTCCCCATAGACGCGTGTGTTAAACAATCAGGCGATTCGACGGTTCGGTGACCGCGCGTACTAGTACGCGCGGTCACCGAACCGACGAATCAGTGCGCATTGACTTGCGTGTTGTTTTTGAGATTCAACAGTTCATTGACCGCACGCATAGTGCGCGTACTATGTAATACATGTGTTGACAATGACAACGCTCAATGTACATGTACATAATGGACACACATGGAAAATGAGAACGTTCTTTGCAGACCGAAAATACATGCATGCAGCTCTTTGACGATTTCCCGCTTATTTGTTAACAATACAATTCGTTAAAAACTTCACAAGTTAGAGCAAGAATTGAAGTCTGGTGTACTACAAAAATAATTGGAAATTATAGACATAAAAGTGTAGCAACCATAAGTCAAAAATGGGCTAACTTCAAACGCGTTTTTCTCGAATTGTCATTCTTACGCAAACCTGAGGGATTCGTCGGTTCGTGTGACCGGCGACGATTTTAGTGTCAACGGACATTGTTACGGCAAAGCTGTGACGGGCTGGATTCCTTGCTGGACATTATAAAGTGAATCATCATTCAACGCATCAACTGGACGTGGTCGTCATTAACGTTTGGATTCTGCACGTTTTGCTGTGGACATATATCGTGGACTTTACCCTGGATTTATAACGTGGATTATTGCAACCAGTGCCTCTGGAGTTACGTCGGAAGAATCATTCGTCGGTGCGTCAAGGATCATTCATCTGTGCATCGAACATCGTATCTGGACATTCTCAAAGGATTATTTGATTTCCAGGGATATTGCATATAATGCGTGTAAGTGATTCCACTACCGATTTATAATTGTTTTTATTGATCATTATTGTACTGATGTGAAAACCGATTACGAGTCTGTACCCACATTATCACTGTTCATAAACCGCCTGAACATTAGTTGATTGTTTCTTTTGTGCGATCATTCTCAGAGTGATTTGGTGGTAACACATACACATGACATAAACATTTTGTCGCCCGCTACGACCGTACGAGTTGATGCAGAAACGAAAAATGAATGTAAAAAAAAAAAAAAAAAACAAACCGACTCATCAATTTATTTCAATTACGATGAAAAGTTTCCTAATGAAAATCAAGTCAAATTCATCAAACAGTCCTTCAAAAGTGATATCGAAGGATTCAAAATATATTCAAATATTATTGGGGAAAAAATGACGGCTAGAAAAAAACAGCGGCCTGTCGAAAAAACGCATTTAAGTGCCCTTTATACGTATTGTCAGGGTGGTCGGTTGAAATGAGCAGGGCAACTGAGTGCGGCAAAAATGACACCCCACGCGTTCGAAGCCGCCATCTAAGAGCGCGTACCTCATATCGCATTTTCAGTGCGCACTTGTGAATCCGGAGTATTTTCTCCACACCGCACACGTGAGTAAAATTTCAGGCAAATTGTGAGATTTTTCACGTTTCTATTGATAGCAAAACGTTAGGTGTTCGGTATTATGAACACCCAACCATACATACTGATGTTAGGCCTATGGAAAAGCATTAGGCCCTATATAACGATGTCGTTAGTAATGATGTTTTATTGTTAGATATCTATCTGAACTGTGACCCAAGTCTGTGTGTAAGTTAAGTAACGGTTAGCATTAACTCATAACTGTGTTAGAGTGTTAACGGTTTGAATTCATTTCACACGTATTGATGTCGATAGAGCGTAGCATAGTATTAGCAGTATTAGACGACATTAGGGGTGTTGGTTAACCAATTAACCAAAGCGTTCAAAGCAGTTTTTGTCTAACATTAGCTAGTAGATTTAGTAGGTGGTCTAGCAGGTTAACACAACTGCACACGTATTGTCAATATCGAGCATTTCTAACGTTAACCAGCTAGAGGTTTACGTCCTAACGTTAGGCCATAGCAGCAGGTTTCTAACCGTGTAGTAATACTGTTAGACTACAGATTATAATTAGAGTCTAACAATCTCATTCCTAAACTTGCCTAACGGAAGGCTACGAGTAGGGCCTATCATTTTAACCAGTGCAGTGAAGTGATGGCAATTAATGCAGGTGACCGGTCCGTATGAAAATCTGTACAATAGATGGCATCCTTTTGTCAAGGGACAACAAAATCAAGTTTGATTGATATCTATCTCAAAGCTAATTTTTTTACAAATTTATTCTTCAAAAAGATGTTAAGAATCAGAACTTACTGAGAAATCACCTTCGTGACCGTATCCCTGTTCACCAAATTTCCTCAGCATGCTAGCCTAACCTCGATCACCGGCACGTATTGATATCTATCGGACGCAGTATACTACGCACTGCGTTTACGTTTACCACGCGCGATCACGCGATCGCGATCACAGACGATCACGTATCTCATCACAACCGTCCGCACTGCTGGTACCGCGAGCCAGCTAGCGCAGCACACGTACAAGACTGGTGATGTGAGCGTCTCGTCGATCGGTCGGCCGGCCGGCCGGGGGGGGGGGGGGCAGGGATCCATCCCATAATGCCCACAGATTGCATCCGAGCACAACTAGCTGGCTGCGCATGCGTCCAATTGTACGTTTAAAAAAAAAAAAGAATTGACCAATAAGAATGCTTCCTTTCATTGTTGTTAATTTGAGATGGCATTCTTCTCAAAAATTTGGAGCAACACCAGACAAAGTTTAGCAAATGAGTACTATTCTACTCAAAATAAGTAGAATTCTTATCAAAAATGAGTAGTCACCACTTAAAAATATTTGAGTAGGTCTTCTACTCATAAAATGACACGTTTGTTTTTAGAGTGTAACTTTAGGAGTTTTATGTCTTTTCTGTGTTCCAAATGTGAATTTACCCTCCGGTCAGTCTTTTCTCTGCACCATGACATGTTGACACTTCTATTCAAATTGAAGGTCCAATTACAAGTATTAGATAGGATCTTCAATGCACATGATGACCCCAAAATACAGTCGTATTTGTTTGTGTGCAGTTAGCACTAGGCCCTCTATTGTCAGCCCTGTAAAACAGCCCCGGACATATTTTGTTGACTTTTAGAATAAAGTTGTTTTTTTTTTATTCACTTAACATTTACATCTAACATTTGGAGGTCATGTTTTCACGACTTTTTGGATGTTTGATATTAATGTAAAATCATAATAAAGTTTGATAATTCTGAAAAGATAAACATAGGCCTACAAGATTCCCCCCTCTAGTTTCTTTTCTATAAACTGGAATGGTAAGTGCTTTATGAGTGTCTAGTGCCAACTCCAACTTAGTCTTAGACAGGTCTCGAAGACCAAATTGTAAACACAGTCACAGTGTGCACACAAATTACAATTTGTAATCCTGTAGTTGTCATTGTTGTGATCCGTAAAAGGTCCTATTACTTGTAATTTGACCTTTTAGAATTTAGCAGACTCTAATTGTACTTGTATTTTATTGGACTGTCTACTTGTAAATTTAGAAGTGGACCGAGGCCGAGGCATACATGGAGTCAACCGATTGACACCACATGAAATTGAATGAATGGGACTTATAGAGCTGAGGATTGTCGTATTAACGAAAATCTTGGATGTAGGCCCAACCGTTCAAATTCAGTATGAAATTTCTCTTATAAACTACTTTCCAATTAAGTTAGCACTATCCAGAAAATAAACGACACAAAACTATTACATCTTCTCTACTTTCAAAAGGTGAAAGGCATAGTTTTTGCTTACCCGATAGGCAGCATACGACGGTGCGTTGCTGGGGCCATTCTGCTGGTAACAGGAGATGAAATTCCGCGGCACAGCAGAAAGACCGAACTGTAGTACGCACGCTGACAACCGTATGGCCCTTCTGCTGGGAACACAATTTTGCATCGCGGTGCTAAGGCCTTTTTACAATTGGCGATATTATCAAAATTACGTCGTTTTGAATTATTTTTTCAACATGATATGAAAGAGCGTTTAAAACTCTGCCAGAACATGCAAAAAAAAAAAATCGATTTTGGGGTAGAAATTCCATGTTTGGGCCCTTCTGCCGGACAGGCGACGATATATAATCAGGGTTCCCACAGTCATGAAAAATCCTGGAAAATCCTGGAAACATATGTGGTCATGGAAAGTCAGGGAAAAGTCAGGAAATTTGGAAAATTTGTGAAAAGTCATGGAAAAGTCATGGAATTGTATTTTCCTCTTGGCTATGGCAGCTTTCCAGTTTGTTGTGTCTCGCAACTCTCATACTCTGTGATCATACTCTGCTATTGTCATTGGTGTTCATGCTTTCCATTTTTCCCCGTTTTGTGACATCCCAAATTCTACACTCTAAAAATTGCGGGGTCGGATTTTGCGGGGTCAAAATGATTTGACCCCGTTTTGGGTTGTTTTGTTCGGTAAGTCTTCAATCGATTTACAAATCGTCGCTTGCCCGGAAGAAGGGAACGAGCGCGCGAATACGCGTAAAAATAGATTTCGAGAAAATCCCAATTTAAAGTTTCAATTGACTATATCTTTGATATTTGAATATCAATACTGCTGAAAATAGAAAATAGAAAATAGAACAGATAATATTCCAATTTGGTACTAGCTAAAGTGGCTATAATGAATAATCTACAAATTTTATGATATTGCTTATGATCTTACCTCATGTCCGTTCGTTCCCTTTTTCCGAGCACACAACTTGCGGGCGGTGTTCCCAGTAAAAGGAAACGGAGCTGAGCTGAGTGACTCGTTCCCTTTTACCGGGACGCGTACACGCGCGCAATGTTACCAGTAGAAGGACACGATCCATGTGTTTGTACAGGTTTCTGTGGAATGCGCGAGTCGGTACGACATACTGCTCACTGTGTACCCACGTATGCATTTTTCTGTGGTCGATTAATACAAATTCATCTGAGGACCCAAAACAAAATGCGGGCTAAGCTATTGAAAATTTCATATCACAGCAGGCAAGGCGAAATACAGCTAGATCTGGGAAATGCAGCAGGTCAACCGTGTACTGTAATAACTCGGGCCTGGGCTAAGTAAAGCCTATCATTCTAATCTAGGGTCATAGGCCTAGCCTAGTCTACTTTAGTACTTTATTTTATGCTAACTTATTAGAGTCTTAGTAGTAGAGTCTAGAAGTACTAGAGTAGGCCTACTAGTAGGCTAATAATTATTGTCCAGATCTCGACAGATCGGGGTCTAGGTTACGGTTTAACTTGAGCCTTAAGGTACAATATGAAATAGGCCTATGTTTTTTCCTTTTCATTTTAAGAGGAAACATAATAGGCCTATAACGCAAAATCAACAAGTTCCCCCGCCTCCCTTATTTACCGTGATGTGTCTTGCTGCCAGGCCCAGGGTTCATGGTCCATGACCTGGGGTTGGGGCAGGATCGGAGTTCTAAATTTATATTCAAAGGCTTAAGCCACGTTCCCAAACTTTGGCTCTCGGCGTTCGGGTATGGAAATGCAGCACGGTGAAAATAATTGACGTGAAAGCGGACTCATGCCATGGGACCCTCTATATTCTGTATTCCAATGGGAACTAAATCTTCTTGTTCTTAAAATTGTGACTTTTAGCTATAGCTAGAGCCTACATTTTATTTTTTGTTTCAGTTTTTAAGTATTTTTTTAATGAATTTAAATGTAGAGTATATCCAGCATCTATTTTTTTCCCATGGAGCTGAAAATTTTGGTCAGCTTCGCATTAATTGTAATAATGACCTCCCAACATTTGTGAAGCCGTGATATTATTAATCGACAGAGCCTTATCGCCTTCTATTTTGGGGTTGAGTAAATGTATTTATAGTTATACATCCTACTTAATCGAGACATCCGTATTGACTTTTAATTTGGGGTGGGATGGATACAAATTCTGTCTATAATTACCATTAAACTTCGGTTTATTTTTTCTTGTAAATTGGGAATAGTTTTCTTCCTTGTATTTTGTTTTCCAATCTAGGATGGGGTGAACCCCTGTACATTAGTTGTTTTTATTTGTGTGTGTGGTTTTTTTTTTCTTTCTTAAATTCATTTTTCTTTTTTTTTTTCTTGCCTGGAGAGCTGGCGAGGCCTGTAACACTTCCTATCTAGAACGTATAAAAAAAAAAACAACAACAACAAATTAGAGAGCATACACGTAAATGAAATATTCATCGTTTATCTTCTACTTCTAGTGACCTTCAACCATACCCTCACTTCATCAGACAAGGAATAGTACAGGGAGAATGGAAATATGCAAAACATAAATCTCCCTTCCCCCTTTAATCTCTCACTCATTTTCATCTACTGTATTTCCTTTCAGCCTTATCAAATGAAATAGACACAGACACACAATTCCTGCTCACATCTTGCTCTCCTCTGAGACAGTAGGAAATAGATATTGCGTTGTTCCTTGTTATAAGGTATGATAGTATATTTATTTGAAAATAAATAAAATGGAGAGAATTTCATTCCCAACAGTAATAAATAAATTCATCAATAGCAATTAGACAATTCATAAATTATTCATTAAATACAGCAACATCAGTGTAACCAAAATGAATGCCTTAAATAGATATACTCATGTAACTATTTTCCCGATATCTAGAGTCTGCATTTCTTTCGGCATTTATGCAACATTCTCCAGAAATATATATGTATGGTCTTCAACATATGATCACATTTCTAAATGAAAAGTACACATTTCATCTTTGATATTCATCACCTCAATATAAGCTCCTAAAATCCATCAGCATTGTTTCATGATTAATTATATGGGTATATAATCATCTCTTTCTTTCCTCATGTACCTAAAATAGACAGTTTTATAAAATAAATTCTGTCCCTAAAACACCATAAGAGTTCTAAATTTCCATTTCTAGTGTGTCAGGAATCAAGTGGTTACAATTTATTTTAGTCAACAGAGCTGCAGTCCTACCAAATTGAGTCGTATCATTTTTACAAAATGTTCTCCAAGCTTTTTTTTTTTCAATATCTAACTTTTTTTAGAGCCGATTTTTTTTTCAGTTAAGATACAACAGTAACAGTTTCAGCATCACTGTCTAGGAGGTTTAATTATATTCTAGTGAATTAAAAACAACTGTGTTTAGTATAAATAATTATATACATATATATATATATATATATCACTAAGGAAGCCAATCCTGGAAAAGAGCATCTCATTCCAGTGAAAAGTTTTAATGTACCACTGCACAACAAAAAATTATTGGAGGCATACTCTCAGTATACATTGTATCTGATAAACATTTAAGATTTTCTCTCAACTACACACATTGAAGATTAGTTTTTCAGCGCATCTGAAAATCATTGGAGACGTTCTTGTACACTTTTGCAAACACGAACATCACTAAAGACTAACTCTTCAGCAAACTTGAAAATAATAGAACAGCTAGTCTTCAGCAAACGTGAATATCACTGAAATCTTACTCTTCAGCAATCCTGAAAATCATTGAAGACTTGCTCTTCAGCAAACTTACAAAACATTGAAGACTTACTCTCCAGCAAACCTGAATATAATTGAAGACTCGCTCTCCAGCAAACCTGTAAAACATTGAAGACTCACTCTCCAGCAAACCTGTAAAACATTGAAGACTCACTCTCCAGGAAATCTGAAAAACATTGAAGACTCACTCTCCAGCAAGCCTGAATATCATTGAAGACTTACTCTTCAGCAAACCTGAATTTCATTGAAGACATACTCTCCATCAAACCTACAAATCATTGAAAACTCACTCTCCAGCAAACCTCAATATCACTGAAGACTTGCTCTCCAGCAAACCTGAATATCACTGTAGACTTACACTACAGCAAACCTGGAAATCATTGAAGATTTACTATCCAGCAAACCTGAATATCATAGAAAACTTGCTCTCCAGCAAACCCGAATATCATTGAAGACTCACTCTCCAGCAAACCTGAATATCATTGAAGACTTACTCCCCAGCAAACCTGAAAAATAATTGAAGACTTGCACTACAGCAAACCTGAATATCATAGAAAACTTGCTCTCCAGCAAACCTGAAAATCATTGAAGACTTGCACTACAGCAAACCTGAATATCATTGAAAATTTGCTCTCCAGCAAACCTGAATATCATTGAAGACTCACTCTCCAGCAAACCTGAAAATCATTGAAGACTTGCTCTCCAGCAAAACTGAATATTATTGAATACTTACTCTCCATCAAACCTGAATATCATTGAAGACTTGCACTACAGCAAACATGAATATTATTGAAGACTTGCTCTCCAGCAAATCTGAATATAATTGAAGACTTACTCTCCAGCAAACCTGAAAATCATTGAAGACTCACTCTCCAGCAAACCTGGAAATCATTGAAGACTTGCTCTCCAGCAAACCTGGATATAACTGAAGACTTGCTCTCTAACAAACCTGAAAATCATTGAAGACTTACTCTCCATCAAACGTGAATATCATTGAAGACTTGCTCTCCGGCAAACCTGAATATCATTGAAGACTTGCTCTCCGGCAAACCTGAATATCATTGAAGACTTGCTCTCCAGCAAACCTGAATATCATTGAAGACTTGCTCTCCAGCAAACCTGAATATCATTGGAGACTTGCTCTCTAACAAACCTGAAAATCATTGAAGACTTACTCTCCATCAAACGTGAATATCATTGAAGACTTGCTCTCCAGCAAACCTGAATATCACTGAAGACTTGCTCTCCGGCAAACCTGAATATCATTGAAGACTTACTCTCCAGCAAACCTGAATATCATTGAAGACTTGCTCTCTAACAAACCTAAAAATCATTGAAGACTTACTCTCCATCAAATGTGAATATCATTGAAGACTTGCTCTCCGGCAAACCTGAATACCATTGAAGACTTGCACTACAGCAAACTGAAGATCATGAAGAGCTATTCTTCAGCATGCTCCACATAGCTCTCATTGTCTTCAACCTGTGAGCCAGCAGCATGTGCAGGAAAATCTCTGTAAAAGGAATGGTATACACGAGGAATAACCAGGGTGTCACAGAGGTTGATGAGATCTGACTTCTTTGCTGAGCTGATCTTCAACATGTCCTTGTACAACATCTCAAGTTTGGGTACCTTCATTCTGCGACAAGAGGCAGAAAACTTGAGTTCACTGAAGTCGTCGTCAAAGCTGTAGCGAAACTTGATGGTCAAGGGAGATGCCTTCTCATACCTCAAGTGTTTCAGTTTCATCCACTGCACTTTGTTCCCTTCCACATCTCTCTGTGTGTTCGGGAGGATTTCAGAGGCCAGTCCTTTCAGATCAAAGAACTCTTCATGGCTCATTTGTTTAACCTCATAGGGCTTCTTTTGGCGGGACATGGTGACAACTGTGGACCATTGATTTGGGTGATACACTGCCACTTTGCGTTTTGTACGCTCTACCGCACTATGAACTGAATCGCATTCCATTTGCGTATGCCCGCTCTCAAGATACTTCTGATCAATGACCTTGATGTGTGAAGTCCGAACAACATACATCAGAGCAGCCGAAACAAACTTGTTTCTGTTTTGCCCCCCACAGCAATCGCTGTAGAGGTTTACATGCGTTACTGTGTCTGGCAGAGCCTGGAGAAGATGATTAAGGCAGGAACCAACTTCACAAGACCCTCTGTTACCTTGAACCTCACTCCAGAGAAAACAAAGTACATCACTGTTTGCCTGGTTACAGAACGTAAGATTATATGATGATAATTTACGTTTGTAGTAGAGTACAGATGTCAAAGCAGATGGGCAACTCAGGACCTGTTGCAAATCAAAGGTAAATGAAGCACTACTTTGACATGCCTTGGCCCTGGCTTTGTCCCGCTCTTTCTCGTCTCTCGCCCTCTGCTTGTTGTGCAAGTGCTGCTGGTGCTCTTCTTGCAGATCTTCTCTCTCCTCCAGGGTGGCATTGTCATACCTTGTGCAACTTTTGCACTCATCTTTCTTTGGAACAAAGAAACCCAGGTTAAACTCGTTGTTAAACACTTTTCGATAGATCTTACTTGATTGTGGGTTTGTTGATGATTCTTTGTACATATTGTACATTTTTGAGATACTCAGCTCTGTAGGAAGATACTGGCGGGAGCTGGAAGATCTGCAATAATGGGAATCAATGACCTTGAAACTCTTGATATGAGAGCGAATTTCATCTAATGCCTCTTCTGGGGTCTTGTTTTTAGGTGACTGTTTGTCCCTTTGGTCTTTTTTTTTTGGAGAAGGAAAGACCAGCTTTCTTTTCTAAGGTGTAGTACACCGTCTTAGCCTTGATGTCAAAGGTACTCAGGAAAAATTTCTGACATACCTTTTGCAGCCCATTGGTGGTAGGAAGGAAGTACTTATTGCGAGGGATTTTTCCACCTGTAACATTTGTTGGCTTTACATGCTGACAGATAAAATCTCTTTGCCTCTCGTAAGAGCCACATTCCCAATAGCTGTTAAACAGCTCCTCCCTTACATCTACTGAGATCTTAGCACTACACTTAAGTTTACAAGAAGCTCCGCATGGAGGGCCTACACAGCGTGCTAGGTGCTGTTTCCCATCTCTGGCCTTGTATGGGAGCCCATGGCTCCTTCGCTCTTTGCGCATGTGTTGCTTCCACCTGGTCGGATCTGCAGTCTTTTTTCTTGCTTTCCCATTCTGTGAAATAACAAACAAATGAGAAATTTATTAATGATACAATATGCATGTGTGTGTGGTGGGGGGGGGGGAAGTGATATAACCACCTAATTTTTTTTATAATTACAAGCATAAATTACCATAATATTGTAATCTTACATTCTATACCCAGACAAACAGTGATGTCCTTTTTTTCTCTGGTTCAGGGTAACAGAGGGTCTTGTGAAGTTGGTTCCTGCCTTATTCATCTTCACCAGGCTCAGGAGACAATAACATATGTAACCATCTATAGAGATTGCTTGGGGGGGGGGGGGGGGAGAACAAAACCAAGTCTGCTTTCGGTTGCCCCGTTGTATGTTGTCGGGTCTCACATGAGGTTACAGGCCATAGGTTTCTTGGATACAGAGCAACAGAGCACCAAATGCGCAAGGTGGCTGTTTATCACCCAATTTAGTTGGGCATACGTATCATGGTGTGCCCAAGTCATAACGTGAGGCCAAACAAATGAGCCATAAGGAACTCTTTAATCTGAAGCCTGGGGAAATCATTTAAGTTTGGAAGTCAGTATAGTTTTACCTATCAAGGAGGAATAACTGCATATGATGTGTCACGCAGGGGGGGGGGGAGCAAATAAGAGTGTGATCAGTTTGTCACGGACAATCTGAAAATTTTCAAAGTTTGAAGGTCTGTCATAAAGAAAGGATGATATGTGATGAATCGGTTTATGTTTTATTGTAAAGGGTTCCACTAAGTTTAATGGAAGTATCCCGAATTTGGTTACCATGGTAATCAATCTGCATGATAATCCATGAAATGTGCAAAATCACGGACAGACCAGATAGAAATCTGGTGCTTTTTATTACTCTTTTGCGATCTTTACCTTAAGAGCTTTGATTCGCCCAAAGCTTTTAATTGCAGATGTTAACCAGATATCTGTAAGATCCTATGACCTACGTTTAGTCAAATGCCTGAACAGAATGAACAAACTTTACCTCAGAGAGTCTTGGAATGTCCTCACCAACATGAGTACTTGACGGCCGCATACCGGTATTGGCTGCATTAGAAATATGTACATATGAATGAATATTATAGTAAGGATTGTTAACCAGTTGAGTGTCAATCAATCAAATGGTATACAATTGACACAAACATAAACTTAGAATTCAAAACTTCATTCAGGTACAGCAAAACTTTTAAAGCCATAATTTAACATTTTCCACATTTAAGAAATTGGAGCTGCATGGTCCTACATGCTATCAGAATGTGTAATGGGGTGTAAAATGAATCTGTGAAAAAAAAAATTATGCTTCCTTGTTTTCATTTAGTGCTTCAAAAAAGTGAACACCTAAAATATCACCTCCATAGATTACTGTGTTGGCTTATTTTGTGGGAGATGCTTACATAATAAAAGAAAATGTGAAAGGAAAGGGTTTGGAAACTCAGTGTGAGATTCAAGACTGTTCAATTCCCTTTTTTTATAGTAGGCCTAGGGGGTGCATCTCTGGTCTGATAGACTATGTAACAGAACAGTTTTATGCATATTTAAATATTTTTGCATTTACATTTTGTCACAAATTTGGCCAGAGTAGAATTTTCAATGTGACTTTGTTACTGAAGCAAGACAAAATATGACCACATGACCAGAACAGTATTCTGGCACCTCAAGGCCAATATAATGTAAACATGCCAGCACTAAGCCTCATACAAAGAATCTTTAAAACAGCAAACAATGTCTACTGGCTGTTTCACGGATATTTTTCAAACTTTACTAGCCTGATGCCTTGTAAATATCGCAAGGTAACAGACGTTTCAATGTTCTTGGTTAATTACGACATTGAGGTGTATATTGGAAATATTTGCAAGTGAGATCTCTCGTCTTTAAATCATAAATTACAAGTACACGGTACTTACCTCAGACTGGAGTGTCTTTTCTTGACTTGGATCTGAAGAATTCCCATCATTTTCAGTAGATGCAGGTGCCTATTATGGAAAAGAATTTATGTACATGGACATCAAATTAAAATACAGCTATTCAAATCTAATAATTTAGCAATCTGGTGGGCATTTCATCCAGTGTTTTTGTCAGTGATTTCACTTATTAATGTGCTCTTAGCCAATCAGATGCAAGGATTTCAGTAGCTTATAACAACTGTCGGTGACGAGCAAGTTTCATGATATGCTCCCCTGGTAGATGAATATTTTTTTCATTTACTAAAGATCAACGTTACAAGGCAAAGTACTTCTGACATTTATAAACACTCAATCACAAGGCCTTATGCAAAAACTATAGATTAGCACACCGGCCCGTATTCTCGAAGGAAAACCGTGGTTTAAACCATGGTTTATGCAAATTTCATGGTACACAGGAGCACCACTGCTATAACACGCTCTGGTGCGTACACTAAGGTCCAATCATCCCGATGATAAGCACATGTGTTGGCAAAGGGCGCGAAGTTCACGCTTGTTGCCATGGTTTAGACCACGGTTTATGTAAATTCATTATGCGTCAATTTACATAAACCGTGGTCTAAACCATGGCAACAAGGGTGGAATTTGCGTCCTTTGCCAACACATGCGCGCTAATCATCGGGATGATTGAACCTAAATGTAAGCGCCAGAGTGTGTTATAGCAGTGGCGCTCCGGTATACCATGGAATTTGCATAAATCGTGGTTTAAACCACGGTTTTCCTTCCCGAATACGGGCCACCATGTCTAATGGCTGTTTAATAGATATATTTGTTAAATATCTAGTCCAATCTCTTATGAACCTACATTTTAATGTTCCTGGTTAATGACATTGAGGTGGATATTTGCAACTTTGATCCCCTGCTTTTAAATCATAAATAGCAACTATTTACCTCAGAGTGGAGAGTCTTTTCTGGACTTGGTTTTGAAGAATCCTGATCTTTTGCAGTTGATGACGATGCCTATTATGGAAAGAAGGTAACTGATAAATTATATCGAAATGACAACAAAACTACTCAAAACTAATCATTTGGAAATATGGTAAATTACATTTTGTTGTCATTCACTGTCTTAATCTTGTGTTGAAGATCAAAAATCATAAGGTGATTATTTCTGACATTTGATGTAAACACTCCCGCACTAGGTTTAGTACAAAGACTTAATAGTACAGCGAACATTTGGATATGGATATTTAAATTCCAAATCTACCAAAACCTATACCTTATAAATTTCACGATTGCAACTTACATTTTAATGTTTTTGGTTGATTATGGCATTGAGGTGAATCTCCTGCCTTTACAATAAATAATAAGCATTTACCTCAGACTGTAGAGTCTTTTCTTGACTTGGTTTTGAAGAACTCTGATCATTTGCAGCTGATGAAGGTGCCTACAAGTATTATGGAAAGGAAATACATCTAGAAAAGATATCAAAATGACAACAAAGCTACTCAAAACTAATTATTCAGAAATCTGGTGGATAACCTTTTTTTTTGTTTCATTCAGTGTTGCAAACTTGTGTTAAAGATCAACGACATAAGGTAGATTACTTTTGACATTCGATGTAAACACACCAGCAGTAGGCCTGATACAAAGGCTTTATAGTATAGTACAGTGAACAATGTCTAACAGCTGTTCTATGGATATTTCTCAAAAACTACTATTACCTAAACCTTGTAAATTTCACAAATGCAACCTAAATTTTATTATTTTTGGTTAATCATGGCATTGAGGTGGATTTCTGCCTTTATAACAAATAACAAGTATTTACCCTAGACTGGAGAGTCTTTTCTTGACTTGGTTTTGAAGAATTCTGATCATTTGCAGTTGATGACGGTGCCTGTTCAGGGAAGAATGCATGTGAAAAAGATCTAAAATTGACAATACAGCTAATCAAATATAATAATTCAGAAATATAAGCTGACGATGTCGATAAACAGTAACCGTGCTGGAAGTGGAACACCGGGGGCGGCTCCAACCATTTGTAGCTTCCGTTTCTGTACCCTTTCGTCTGAAATGAGAAGAGTGTATGGTTTACTTAGGTGTAGGATTCAAAATCACATTAGGAGCCCAATAGTTCCGTAAAACCAAAGCTGGGTTATCTGCACGTTGTAAATAGATCTGTGTCATGATTTTCTAGATCTTGAAAGATCTACGAGTAAATGTTAGAACTTTCATTTTTTAAAGCACCCATTCAGGCATTCCAGCACTGGAACTATAGAAATACACATTGCAGCGCAATGCGACTCGATGTAGGCCCCTATCTTTCTAAAGTATAACGGAGGAAATTTTTGCTAGTTGTATAATAGGCCCACCTGAGTTACATGTAGAGAGTTTCTAATTTCCTTTAGGCCTAACGTATACTAGTATATTCTACATCTGAGGGAATTCTTGCTACGTTGCGTATAGCCATAGGCCTACCTTACATTTAGTTAGAGAGTTTCTAGTTAGAATTTCTTTTCTTCGTGGGCCTAGTTATCTAGGCCCTAACGTTAGATATATTCTACATCTGAACTTCTGCAGTGTTGGTCTGCCTGGCTAGGCCAAAAAGAATACCTACAAACAAAATCAAGAAAGCACCAATGTCTGCTTATTTGCCGGGGCATAGATCTTCCAAGTCATTTATGTAGGCAGACTACATTGAACAAATAACAAAGGTCATGTAGGCATCTTAGTACATGTACTAGTATCTCAAACTCAGGTTCTCTAACAAGTTAGAGTCAGTCACATTACGGTGGTAAAACCCCCCAGTATTACTATTCGGTCATTTAAGCTTTTCTGCAATATTTTAGAAACTAAAGTAATACATACATACATCATATCTACAGCAACGTGTATGAAATATATCAAATCTTTTAATCTCAATTTTCATTTTTGAAATATCTCACAGAATTTCACAAAATCCCATAAGATATCACCTTGAAAATCCCCCAGAATACGGTCACCGCGATCAGAATTCGGTCACGCGATGTGCTATAGAAACGTGTTATATAGCTATAGGCCCTGCCATTACGGTTTCATAGCCTAAAAACCCTAACACCAACGCTGCAAAATTGATAATATAGACAAGGGGTATATGCCAGTTAATGTGAATGAACAACATAGAAAGAGATATAAGAGGAAAATAGTACCGATAATTACTTTTCTAAACACATAGTAATCATTAAAAAACTAAAAGATTCACTCCAGATCCAGGCTTACCTTTCGCTTAGCTCTTCTCAGCACACGATCCTCATCCCCAAACCGTGCCCCACCCACTTGGCCTGCCAACTACTGCAGTACATCAACTGCGCGAGGCGCGTATCGCGTCGCGTCGCGGCCCCTCATACATCTCTCCGTGCAGCACACATACATTATGTATCACTGCGCGCTGCATATGTGACACTGCACCTCAAAACAAACAAAAAGTCGCTAGACATGAATTTTTAGTTAAGACCATGTTCTGAAAGAGCAGACTTTAAGCTTTAAAATGATGTATAACTCAAATCAAATGGACTCTCCTAACCTATCTAAATATTGGAAAGAAAGCACAAACTCCGGAAAAGTGTGAACTGAGAAAAGAGGCTCTGAAGGACAGTGTCTATTCAAGCCTTTAATCTTTACCAAACCGTGCTGGCTGTGCGATGAATGGGACAAAAAAAGCAGGAAGTAATCCAGCAGAGTAACAACAATGAAGGGATTATCAGATTAAACTGAAATTAAGCATGCCTCATTAACACATTCTGTCCATTTATTAATGCCAACTTTCAAAGCAGTAGCACTATCCTTTTAAAAGTAATTAGAGTTGAAAGTGAAAAGTGTGGACAAGGTTTTTCAGAAATGAAAAGGGGATTCTAAAGACACACCTAATCACACTATTCTACCAAAAATGTTCGAGATAAACTGCTAAAAAACACACTTTCCTGTCCGTTTTATGATACCAAATTTTAGCATAATGTAAAAGAAGACCCGCTCTTTCAGAAAGTATGAAAAAGTCAAGTTCGGCTAGGTTGACCCATTTCACTTATTTTCAGTCCTCATGCAAAATCAGTGTGTGCGACTTTATGTTCGTTTTGAGGTGCACGGTCACATATAGAATTCCATGACTGACGCGAAATTAAATAGTCCCTAGAAAAATCATAATTTTGACATATTGCTTCTCTGAATTACTGAATGAAACCACCGCTTTATTTTGTACTTTTTATCATCTTGTACTTCCTACCTGCAATTAGATTCGCAAGCATTGTGACCCTGTTTATCAATATCCGAATATTCGACCAGAGACTTTGCGGGGTCGCAATAACCCCGTTTTTTCTGGTCACTAGTGAATCAATCGAAAATTTATCAGACGAAACAACCCCGAACGGGGTCAAATTATTTTGACCCCGCAAAATCCAACCCAGCAATTTTTAGAGTGCAGAAGCAATGGGCTTCATGTCATAGATAGTCGTATGGTAATTAAGATCTTGTTTGTAGCATAGCACATTGTCAAACTTAGTAAATGATCAAGAGTTATAGAGGTGTGCAATGGCAATGCTGACAGTGTGTGGATTTACAATGTACAGACTTATATAAATAATCAACTCTTTTCATAATCAAGCTTTGATTAAACATTGTATTCTCTAATACAGCTTAGTATATGGCATTCAAATTCAGAAATTGAAATAGTAGATCTACTGGATGTTCAAGAGAGAAATCTGTGGCATCGTATGTACACATACATACATTTTGTAATTATACAGTCAATACATCTCAGTATGCATAATATTGAGCAGAAAGGTATTGATGTCTACACTTTTCCAGCTCATATCCGTCACAGTATCTCACAATGTAAATGAACCTGAGTTTACTGTGGTGTTATGTTTTGACGGGGAGTTACACCACATCATGGTTATGATCAGGTTATTATCATTCTTCTGAATCATAATACAAGGAAAATGATCATATCATTGATATAATTCATAGCCTAGTACTTCAAAATAATATCAATTTAGAAAATAATATTTCTATAAACTGAATTTATAATCAATTCTACATTGGTCGCCTTTGAAATCATAGCCATATCATGATTATAACCACTGAAACAGAATTACGTGATAAAACATAAATAAAAAATTAATCATAAACGATGGAAAAGAGTACACAAAATAAGAATAGAGATGGAATTGGGGGAGCAACCAAAGTAGTACTTATAATGAGTGCTTTTGACAGCTCCTTCTGTGAAACAATATTGTATATGAAACTTATAATAACTTCGACTCTACCAAAGTACAAGACCCACACTCAGTGAGAACTATACTTGTGGTAATTGGATGGACTACTTTGGGTCCACTGGTTCTTTACAGATTGGAGCGTGAGTTTCAGCTCATCATGGTAGCCGCGCAGGTCTCCAACGATAGAATTGAGCTGGCAGTGGACAGATTCTCCACCCTGCTCTCACAGAAGACCGAGTGTTGCTTTCCACTTACGAAGCCAAGGTATCGTCTGATCTTCTAACAGATGCTGTTTGGGCGTTATCGTCTCGTTACCGAGGTTCTACCTCACAAAGACAAAGTACTCTTGGATGTGTGCATCTGAAGGGGAAAATGTAGAAACCAAAGTACAAAAATTAATGTTTTATATGACATACCAGTCTACCACCATATTCACCCAAATATTAGTTCACATAGGAATGTTTTTTTATAATGCAGCCATACTTCACTGTGGTAGGAGACTGTCTACTTGATATCTTTTCAAATTATGTATACCAAAAGATATTCAAATTTTAAACAAAATCTACTTGTAAATTAAGATTTACACATTATTGTCAAAATATGGAGACTGTACCATAGAAATAAACAGAAACCCTAATGGCATTCATGACGCAGGGCAGTTACATTTGAAAGCTTACTTCAGATTAAAAGGCTATTTAGCTCAAAATAATATGGACTGGACAGATACACAATGTACCATTCTTTATGAAATAAGATGCATGATAGATGTACCGTATCTTACCAAGCTTGATGCCAAATAACTTAAGCAGTCGATTATAGCGATTGTGAAGCTCTGCTGCTTCACCTTGCAGGGCAGCATCGTCGGGACAAAGGTTCTTTACAGTGGCGGTTACCGAAGAGGTCAGGAGGTCCACATTGTGTGGCTGTATAGAAAATGTAGACAATGTAAAACCGGATATTAAAGATTTGAAAGAAAAAACAAAATGACTTCATATTTTCCACTCTGTCATTATCCAAAGAAATTCAAAATGAATTTGTAACTTTTCTTTGCATCATTTTGCTACATGCAACTCCAAGTCCCCTGGACCGGCAGTTTTCTCATGCAGTACACTGAAGTACGTAAAGATGTTCATAGACAATGATTTGAGGGCTTGAATTCTTACTCTATTTTATCCAAAATTTCACTAGAACTGTGCTTATTGTGATGAAATACACTGTATATGATAAGCATTAATGCACTAACTAACTGATACAAATTTGAAAAAGTTTAGTGTAAAGCAGTGTGTTACATTTTTTGTTTTTGTTTTGTTTTTGTTTGTTTTTTTTGGTCAATGATGTAATTTTCACTCACTTTGAGGCACTTATGCACGTGGTTTCCCACGAATGCTCGTCCGTGATATGCTTGTCTAGCCACGTGCAACTTCTGCAGGACATCCTCCAGTGCTGAAGATACTGGACCTGCCCCAGGGGGAAGGTCGGGTAGGGTTGAAATGGCCTTTTCCTGAAAGGAAATGAATGTGGAAAACTTGATACCCTTTGTATTTGACAAACAATGTGATAAAGTTAAATATGAATGTACATAGTTTAGAAACTGCTTACCAATTCAGTTTTCTCCTTCTTCTTTTCGTCTGCCATTTGTAGGATCAGTGCAGGGGGTTCATTGTCAGGGTACAGGAGGCCCACCATGGTGTGTTGTTCGATGAGCTCAGCGATTTCCTCACTGACCTCCTGTACCCTGGACTGCAGACTGAGCTTCCTGACGAGAAGACTGAATGCTTCCTTCGCAGCCAGTTGGTCTATAGTTTCCCCTGCCAGCTTCTGGGCGATCTTTAAGTCTAAGGCATGGCAAGCACCGCACAGGGAATTGTAGTGCTTCAGGAATATTCCAAGCGACATGTGAAGGCCAGTGAGACAGACCTGATTAAAAAAAATGAAGGAGCAACCATTTTGTCATGAGATAAGTAGGAGAATCTGTCTACGTCTGAGCAGGCCTGCATCTGCATGTACTGTATTTAGTAGTATTCTCCTCATGTGTGTTCATTTCTTTTCAGAGAAGAAGTGTATTGTAATGCACTTAATTAACAGAAAGTGATTTTGGTATATGTTTTGTTAACTTCAAAAGCAGTTTCTTTGTAATCACATCTAAGCTTACGGTGAAAAAATGTGGCAGTTTTTTTTCATTTGATTAATTATTGATGTCTACAATTGATACTACAGGGTATGTTCTTAGACTTGCCTGATCCAAGGGAATATTAAAGAAGGGCTCCCTAATCACGTTGTTCGCTTCTTTTGGTACACCCCTCAGCTTAAACTCTTCCAAGGATGCTTGTAGGCTGTTATTGTCCTTGGAGTAGTGGAATGCCTGTCTGATGCCATCTCCTGCTTTGTCGATGTGCAATAGAGGCAGCAATGCCGGCCTTGAAAGAGAAAACAAAAACAAACATGCCAGTCAAACATTTAATAAGTAAAATAAGGAAGGAATGTTCCCTTTAAGATTATTGCAGGTAAATTAATAGCAATGGCATGTACAGTGTCCATTTCATATATAATATTTCTTTATTTTCACATGATTTATGAAAATGAACTCACCATTGGGTCCTGTCAAGCCGTACATCCTTGTTAGAAACTCGTAGTCCCCAAACATGAATAGGCGCACTTGCTTTTGTCTATAATGTGAAAAGAGATAATAACATGCTTTGTTACAGAATTTTTTTATACAGGGTGCAGCTATATTTACTGTATGTTTGAGAAGTATAACCGCTTAAATGGGTAAATATCAATTTCAGTATAATTTTTGATGTTTATTTGGAGCTGCATTCCATTATTTCGTTTCGTTTATTGCGTTTTTATTATACAGTTTAAGTTTACCTCACATGGTAACTGTTACACTAAATGTTTTCTTACAATCATTGATCATATCATTGTGTTAGAGTGAAGGAAACAGTAACACACCAACCATCCTTCATTGATGTTGTCCTAATTTCATGTCCAAAATTTATATTATTTTTCGTAATCTCCGTTGTTCGTTAATATGAGATCCCACTCGTACGCATGCGCAGTCAATTCATTCGTAGCGTGTGTTTCTTAGCGGTCAAGTCGCCATTTTGAGCTCTTAATTTCGCCGATTTTCTTTCACTTTACGATCTGTCGCGTTCAAGTTTTCGGGGTTTCATAGGTTATTTTACCTCCCCGATCGTTTGGTAGTATTTTTGGAGAGTGATGGAAGCGAATTCGGGTTCTTCCACGGAGCCGAATTTCCCGCACGAGAAGCTGGTTCGCGATGCGGGTTCTACCAGCATCGCCAGCGGACCGCGAGCGGGTCCCTCCCCGGGCAGCGATCCGGGGGGAAAGGGTAAGACGGCAGCGGCGAGCTCGGCTAGCCGCGGTGGTAAAGGCACCGGGAAAGCCAAAGGCAAAGTACCGGCGAAGATTACGTCTCCTCCTCCCGTGATTGCACGGAAGTTCGCCAAGTCGGCTGCTACTTCTGAGGTCTCAGACCTTTTGATTAAGAAGCCCTCGATCTTGAATGACTCTGAGATAATAGCCAAAGATTCTCGGGCTGTCCAGGACTGCATTCGTGCAGATCCTATTTCAAAGAAGGACAGTCAGGCCTGCATTCGTGCAGAGCCTCCACAGACCACGACCTCGAAGTCGGGACCAAGCACTAGTGTTGGTGGCTCAAATTTTGAACATCGTCTGAATAAACTGGAAGAGATGCTGGGAAAATTGGTGGATCATTTGCCACTTTCTCATCCACATACTCGTAGTAGTCATGACACGAGAAGTCTCGGAGATGAGGATGATAATCTCCTTTTATCTGACTATGAGTATGACTGTGATCAAGATGATGGGCCTTTTGGCTGTAAACTTACACCAGCGTCTGACTCACAGACTTCTGATTTCAGTGCTGAAACAAGCACTGAAGATAGTAATGCTACTCCTGCCTCTGGCAAGAATGTAGCCATCCCAGCTATCGCAGCAAAATTCGCAGTGCCTCTCAGCGTGGGGAAACCCTTAGATGAGGATATTGCTGGGTCGGTATCCTACCTTGTCAGCCACACTCTTGAACAGGCTGCCCTAGAGGAGACTGGTAAGAAGTACACTAGCCCAGAAAACTGTCCACTACTTGACGTGCCCAAAGTCAACTTGACAATTTGGGAGAATCTAAACCCTACTACCCGGGCTAGGGACCTGAAGCTACAGCGTATTCAGAGCGCTCTTGTGAAAGGCATCACTGCTTTTGCGCAGACCCTTTCTGCTTCGGAACTGTCAGAAAAACAGCAGGACGCTCTCGGACTCCTGTGTAGCTCTAATTTTGAGCTGAACGCCTTGAGGAAGGACCTCATTAAACCTGGCTTGAATGCAAAATTTGCACACTTGTGCAAGCCTCAGAACCCTGTGACCAAACAGCTGTTTGGTGACGACTTAGGAAAGAAAGTCAAAGACATCCAGGAAGAACAAAGAGCAGCAGCCGGTGTTGTGAAAGGCTCAAAACCTTTCTCAACAGGTAACTCCCGTCAGCGTCCATATTCGCAGTCGCAGTCTCACTATCACCCTTACCGCCGACAGACGGAAGCTAATTACCGTAGAATGAGATCAGCGGGGTGGACCACGCCAACCGTACAGGCTGGGTCGGTACAGCGGCCTTTTTTAGGCCAGCGTTCGTGGAAGCCAACCAGACCAGACCCAACAAGGGCAGCGGCCGACAGAGCCCTCAATACCGGGGGTTTGCGGGGGCCCGCAAGTAACTGAGCATGTTAAACCAACAGTCTCCTCATCCTCTGCAGAGGTGAGTACATGCCCTCTCATAAATCTTGCTTGTTCGATGGTGGGTGGACGACTGAAAAATTTCTATGACAAATGGAGAAGCCTGACTTCAGATCCATAAATTTTGAATGCTGTCAAAGGATACAAACTCGAATTTGATCCTAATGAATTTCCTACTGTAAGAGGGAAAGAGTTGTATAACTTATCTCGCAGTTCAGAGCTTAACAGTCAAATAGAGGAAGAGATTTCTCGCCTCTTAGCTAAAAATGTGATTGAACTTTGCGAACATGAGAATGGAGAATTCATCTCCAATATTTTCACAAGACCCAAAAAGAATGGTTCCTTACGAGTTATCCTTGATCTTTCTGATCTTAATACAGGCATCCTTTATCAGCATTTCAAAATGGACAACATACATACAGCCTTGTCACTGCTCAGCCCAAATTGCTACATCGCATCTATTGATTTACAAGATGCATACTATTCAGTTCCCGTCCATCCATCATCGAGAAAGTACTTGCGTTTCTATTGGCAAAGTAAACTGTACCAATACAAGGCCCTACCTAATGGTCTCAGCTCGGCTCCCAGACTGTTTACAAAAATGCTGAAGCCAGTGTTTGCCCAGCTTAGAACAGAAGGACATGTAGTTATGCGTTATCTTGATGACACTTTGATAATTGGGAGATCTAAGGATGCTACCCATAGGGCTGTTTCAGCTACCACTAAGCTTCTAACAGAGCTGGGGTTCTTAATTCATCCTGAGAAGTCAGTACTTAGCCCAGGCCAAGACCTAGAGTTCCTTGGGTTTCATTTGAATACTAGGTCAATGCACATTACTTTGCCAAGGGAAAAACAAAATGACATTTATGAGGTTTGCACCTCCCTCTTATCCCATGCCACCCCATCCATTCGAAAGGTTGCTAGGGTCATAGGGAAAATAGTTGCCACGTTCCCTGCAGTACAGTATGGCCCACTGCATTACAGATATCTAGAGAGAGACAAGGTACAGGCCCTTAAGGCAGCTCGTGGTCATTTTGATAGGCCCATGACTCTTTCCATGGAGGCACGACATGAATTGATATGGTGGAAAGAACATATTCATGAGTCATTTAATCATGTTGTCAGACAAAAAGTCGATTTGGAGCTACGTACAGATGCCAGTGCAGAGGAGTGGGGTGCTACAGACTTAACCTCTCACACAGGTGGCAGGTGGACCACAGAGGAAGTACATTCAGCTCAAACATCGGGTATTAATTACCTAGAAACACTGGCAGCTGGACTGGCTCTGAAATCCTTCTGTGCAGATAAGAGAAATGTACATGTCCTATTGAGGATTGATAACACTACGGCTGTTGCCTACCTTAATAACATGGGAGGGCTGAAATCAGAAACGTGCAATCAGGTAGTGTTAGACATCTGGCATTGGTGTATAGAACGTAATATATGGCTGTCAGCAGCTCACTTACCTGGGTGCCAGAACAACGAGGCAGACTTCATGTCTAGACACTTTAATGACAGAACAGAGTGGATGCTAGATAAGAATAGCTTTGAGAAGATTGTGGCTAAGTATGGTGCACCAGTAATTGATTTGTTTGCATCCAGACTAAATGCTCAGCTACCTAGGTACGTTTCATGGTTGCCAGATCCCAATGCAGAGTCAGTTGATGCTTTCACACTAGACTGGGGAAAATGTGCACTCTTTTATGCCTTCCCTCCTTTCTGTTTGGTAGCAAAATGCCTACAGAAAATACAAGAAGACAATGCATATGGCCTGCTTGTGGTACCAAATTGGCCTACACAGGCCTGGTTCCCTCTCTTGACAAGTATGATGAGTGAAGAACCTTTGATCTTGAAAAGAAGCAAATCCTTGCTGACACAACCAGTATCTAAGGCTACCCACCCACTCTGCACTAAACTTGATCTTCTTTGTTGCAGGATTGGCGTTCACAGTTCGAGATAAAGGGACTACAGGACAGGACTGTGGACGTGTTGTGTGCATCTTGGAGACTGTCTACACGCACACAATACGGAACCTACATTAGGAAATGGCAAGAATATTGCAGACAGGAAACTTTGAACAGTCAGTGCACTGCTGTAGAAAGTGTTATAGAATTTTTGAGTTATCTGTTTCATGTACATAAGTTGAGTTACAGTGCTATTAACTGTGCCAGAAGTGCTTTGGCCTCAGTGGTGCTGTTGGAGAACAGCAACTGTACAATTAGTACACATCCTTTAGTGACAAGATTCATGAAAGGTGTATTTCATTTACGAACTCCGCTGCCACGGTACAACCATAATCGTTTATCTGGGACGTTAGAATCGTGTTAGATCATCTCCGCAAAATGTCACCAGCCAGTAAGCTATCTTTGTGTGAACTTACTCATAAGCTGTGTATGTTGCTCGCACTCACTTCGGCACAAAGGGTACAGACTTTGTTCTACATTCATATTGATGGCCTGGTTTGGAAGGATAATAGCGTAGAGATTCATGTCAGTGACTTGGTAAAACAGAACAAGACCTCCGACAGAGTAGGGAGTACGACTACAATTGAAGAGTATCCTTCAGAGAAGAGACTCTGTGTGGTACGCTACCTGAAAAAGTACATTGAGCGTACAAAAGTGATGAGGGATACGGAAAGGCACCTGTTCATATGTTATAGGAAACCTCACAAACGAGCCAGTAAGCAAACCATCTCCAGGTGGATAAAGGAGACAATGAGTGCGGCGGGTATCGACACTAGAATTTTCAAACCGCATTCTACAAGAGCTGCAGCAGTCTCTACTGCAAAGACAGCAGATGTGCCCATAACGGACATTCTGAAACAGGCCGGATGGTCTAATGAGGAAACCTTCAACAGGTTCTATGATAAGCCGTCGATCAGGGCAGGACCTAAATGTAGGTTCTCCATGGCGGTACTGGATAATCATTGAAGAGAAAGGGTATTATTGGTGAGCTACTATGTCATTCTTATCACCATTCATTGTTTGGTTTTTGCAGGAATGCGACCACTGGCTTCAAAATCTCATATTAACGAACAACGGAGATTACGAAAAATAATAAATAAATTAAACGAGAACTTACCTGTTTGAATTTTGATTTTTATTATTTGAGTAATAGGAGTGTGAGTTAATATGCCCTCCACTCCCACCCTCAATTCAAACTTCAAGGTAATGTTCTTACTCCGTCAATTATTTCCAGTTTGTGGGATTGTGACAGTGGTCGCATTTCCTCATGGATCAGGCAAATCTCACTTGACCCAGTTGGGTCTTTGGTTCAGTTCTCTCACCTAAGTTGACATTATGTATTAGACGTCGGAAGACAGTCCGATTTCTTTGGTGGAGATTTGCCTGGGCGACGAATATTGACTGCGCATGCGTACGAGTGGGATCTCATATTAACTCACACTCCTATTACTCAAATAATAAAAATCAAACTTCAAACAGGTAAGTTCTCGTTTAATCAATTTATTTATTTTTGATAAAGTCAATGCTACATTTTTCTTTTCAGGGACAATGAAAGCTTTACTTGTTGTGCCTTTCTGCAGGGAATCAACAACAGCTTGAATAATATGTCAACATCCCCTTCATTTGCCGAGTATGTACTGGACAGTAAACATGGACTTTATACTAGCCTCCACGTCGATGAGGCCAAGGCCTCCATCTGGGGCTGCATTGGCTTGAGGGCTACGTCCAGGTTGAATGTTGAATCTGTCCCGGGGAAGATGAGAATGGTCCTCGTGTTTTGCAGACTGTTGGGGCGATGTACATTGGCCACCTGCACCATCAGCTTGAATGTCCCCCTCCCTTGTCCCCCCCCCCCCCCCCCAACTTTGATCCAGATTTCATTGGCTGGAACCTGACCGCCATGCCATGTTAGCTCATTGAGTCTGTATCAAAGGAAAGTGGTAAACACAAACAATAGTAAATTTGCAAAGTTGTTTTTGAGATTAACTTTTGTGTTTGAATTTTTTCTACCCATATTTTTTTTTTCATACGCCCGCCAAACGAAGTTTGAAGGGGGTATATAGGAATCAGCGGACGGTCGGGCGGTCGGTCGGGCGGTCGGGCGGGCGGTCGGTCCGTTGCAAATCTTGCGTCGCGAACTACTTCCTCAGTTTTCAACCGATTCCCATAAAACTTGGCACAGATGTGTGCCTTGGGTTGTAGATGTGCAAGACGTATTTTTTGACAGTACCCAAAAGTACGTTGCCATGGTAACGGCATATTATGGGCAAAAATTGGTACAAATCTTGCGTCGCGAACTCCTCCCACAGTTTTTGATCAATTTTTATGAAATTAGGTACAGATGTTCATCTGAATATGTTAAAGACACATATTTCCGCAGTGTCAAAAAGTGCGTTGCCATGGTAACGGCATGTTATTGGTAAAATATAGGGCAAAATGCTTCATGGCAAAACTGCTTCATCAGTGTTCTTCCAATTCTCATGGAATTCATATTGAATGTTTGTCTTAGGATATAGGTCAGCATGACCCATTTCTTGACAGTGGCAAAAAGTATGTTGCCATGGTAACAGCTCACATATTATGAGCCAAAATGATGGAAAATTTTGTGTTGCAAACTACTTCCTCAGTTTTTGCCCAATTTCCATGAAACTTGGTACAGATGTGTGCCTTTGGTTGTAGATGTGCAAGACGCATTTTTCGACAGTACCCGAAAGTACGTTGCCATGGTAACGGCACATTAATGGCAGAAGATCAAGGAAAGATCTTGCGGATTTAACTCCTTCCTCAGTTTTTTGACCAAAGCTTATGAAATGTTGTTTTGACCAAAGCTTATGAAATGTTGTTTGGCGGGGGTATAACCAGTTGCTGTAGCGACATTTCTAGTTTTTTTTTTTTTTTTTTTTTTTTGGGGGGGGGGGGGAATCAACATTCACATTTGAGACCTTTTATTGCAAAACTAACAAAGAGTAGCCAGACCATGAATTTTTGACAAAGGGCAGATGCTGGAATACTAGATTCAAATCTTTAAAATGTATACATTGCAATACTAATGGACATTCCTATCATATCTAGATAGCAGGAGGATGGTACACTCTCTGAAAAGGTATTTCCTTAGGAAAGAAGCTATTTAGTTTGAGGTCTGTACCCTACACAGTGAATGGGAGGAACCACGATATGCAACTCTATATCAGTAACAAGAAAGACATTATCAGATTAAGCTAAAATATTAAGCATGGTCTGTAAGCACATTCCATCCATGACTAAAACCAATTTTCAAAGCAGTAGTATTATCCTGTCCCAAGATTTAAGTTGAAAGTGAAGAGTGTGTCAAGGGTTTGTAAGAATGAAAGGGGCCTCTAAACCATATGTAATCACACTATTAAACAAAAATAAAAGTGTTTCAAAAAAGCAAGAAGTTGGTTTCCTGTTTGTTTTATGATTCAGAAACGTTGAATTGTGCAGAAGACCTTTTTCAGGAAGTAAACAAAATTAGAGATTGACTAGGTTGGCCTATTTTACCTACCCATGGGTATTTAGGTCCTCACATACAATCAGGTTGTGCGACTTTTTGTTGGTTTTGTGATGCACGGTCTAATTTTCTCCTGCCCTATGCATGAATATGACTCTACCCACCACCCCCTTCCATACATTTCCACCTTAAGATGAAATTAATGGTGTGCTTTTTATCTTACTGGTCGTACTGATCCAGCATGTTGAACACAAGGGCCTTCAGATCTAGAGTGTGAACAAGGGGTGTGTCCTTGATGATTGCACTTTTGGTGACCTCGTAGAGTGTTTGCAGAGGCACCCTCTCTCCTTTCAGGTTCTCACCCACGATGTCTGATTGCAGCTGGCGCACCCCACTTTCACACCCAGTCGCAATGTGCCTTTCTTTCAGCCAGCTATTGAAGAAAAGGGGGTTAAGATGCTGATAATGGGAATTAAATAACAATGTATGGCATGTGAAAGGAGATCTTGTACATTAACACTTTATATTCAGTACTAAATATATATATATATATATATATATATATATATATATATATACATACATACATGATTCAATGAAATTAAGTTACCAATGGTATGTTCATGTCTATTTACTGTGTTTCAGTTGTACAATGTAAGTCAATATTTTTCGGACAAAAGAAACAGCATAATCTGCTGCTGAAATAAGATTTGATTACCTGCTACATATGTGTTTACTATGACATGTAAGTTCTTTTATATCTGCCAGATGCATGCAACCTGCAGTCATTTCAGCTACTTGCTTTCAATTGAATTTATATTAGATTGAATTGGATTAAGAATAATACTTATGATGAAAGTAGATATTACATTGCTTTTGCTTTATGCAGGTTCAGATTAAACTGTGATATTGCTGTTCTGAATTCTTTATAATATGTGAGTGAAAGTTAGAGACTCACTTTTTCAGACGCCGAAGCTTTTTCCAGCTCAGGTTGAAGAAGACCTTTAACTCAAGGATATCCTCTTTGGGGAATGAGATCCCTGAGGATCCCAAGACATCCTTGAGCTGAGCACGTGTGACCTCATGCCTTAGCTGTGTGGTAGCCCCCGCATCCCCGCTTACTACCTCTTTTCGCACCACCTCAAGGAGTGAGGACCTTTTTTTCTTTGCTCCGAGCATTTGTCACTGGGTATGCTTGGCGTTGAAATGCGGATGGCGTTAATTGGCTAGGGATAGAGGGCAAGGAATGAGATTATTAGACGAGTACATTTTTCTGCTGATTCATATATGATGTTTTTCACTAATAATATCAAATGTTGGAAAGTATGAAATATCACCACATGTGTATCGAAGAGTAAAGTACGCAAAGATAATAGATGATAATCTGGGGAAATAATTTTTTACTTCCTTCTATCAAGGATTTTATTGTAGCCCAGTTTGTGAAAAATAGGAGTGTACTGTCTTGACAAATACAAAATGACAGCATTTTTTTCTCCTCAGCTAGAAATTGTGAAACCTCCATGTAATGCATGTACCGGTGATTTTTATGATTTTTATACTCTCTATATTTTATAATGATATTGATAATAAAAATGGAGTCTTTTATTGTGTAATGTCATATAATATACAAGATGACAGATTTTTTTTTTTTTACAAATTTATTTATTTCCTCTTCATTATACAACATAACATACAAAATCATATTACAAATCATGTTTTGTTTAACAAATTAACAACAACAACAACAACAACAATAAAAGATGGGTATCAAACTCTTCAACAATTGAACAATATCCTAAAGATACAGTCAGCTTTCGTTACAATAAACTCCTTGGGCCCAGCGAAACCACCGTGATCTTGTCACTTTTGAAATCTTGCCATATCCAGGGCGCAAATACCTCTGAACAGGAAAATTTTCAAACCCTGGGGCCCCCCAAAAAACTACCCCATCACGTCGGGGTTCTGCCATATGGATATTCTTTATAGCGAGTGTCGACTGTATGTTCTTCTACAATGACCTAAAAAATATGTTCTACAGGGGACCATTTCTTATAATGAAAATTTAATTTGTTTGTTCGTTTTGCAATGTTGGATTCTATATGTCGGATGTTAACAATAAATGCTGTCAATCCATGAAATTTCACACCTGTATCTTTGCATCTCTGAATATATACAATGTATGTACCTTTTGTATAACAATATTAAGTGATTCAATAAATTCCTGTGGGGCCCTTTCCAGTCTTTGATGAATCCAAACATTACTCTAATTCTTGTACAATCCTCTAATTTGACATGAAAGATCGTACCAATTTCATTCACAAATTTTTGAAGTAATTCTTTGGCAGCTTTACAATCAAAAAACAAATGAACAGGGGTCTCAGCACATGACTTACAAAGCGTACACAACTCTGATTCTGATATTTTCATCTTAAACAATCTTTCATTTGTGTAAAGTATATTATGCGACAACTTGAACTGAAATTCTCTCAATTTTACTTCAATTGTACATGTAAATGGCAACATATATATTTGTGTCCAATCTTCTGGTTGAATTCCATACTTGCCAGCAAAAACTGTTTCGCAAACAGGTCTTGATTTAATCTCTTTTAAAAATTCCTCATACATTGGTTTTGATTTCACATCTTGTAACTGTGAGATAATAAGATCCTTTTGTTTTTGAGCCACTTCTTCTTTCCAAAACATCTCCAATAGGAGTGTATTGAAGGAACATTTCGAGTATTTTTTAACAGAGTATACAATTGCCATATACATCATATTATATTTGCTTGGCACTCCTTTCCTTAACCAAAATTCAAAATCAATGAGCCGTCCATCAATACTAAATATTTGATATATATAACATAAACCTGCTTCAAAAAACGGTTTGCAGAATATTGAGTGCTTATCAATCAAAATATTCTGGTTATTCCATACTGGTTTTTGTAGGATGTCTGCTTGGCTATTTTCATCACCAATAAAATCCTCATGTATGTTTGTCTGTAACCATATTCGTAGAATATTCTCATAGAATGGAGGGATACCCCTCTTATCAATAGTTTCAAGGGAATAATTACTTTGGAACACTAGAATTCCACCAAGCCTTTTTAAGAAATAATCTCCCAACAGCACCCATTGATGGTTACGATTTCCATAATATCTTTACTGCGTATCAATCAGACATTGTAAATTGGGGAATATGAGACCACCCTCAGCATATTGTGCATACATAGTTGACCTTGAAATCTTATCTGGGCCATTCCATAAATAGGAAAACATTAACTTCTCTACTTCTTTCACAAAATCTTGAGGAATTTCAATGTTTGACATCAAATAAATTATCTTAGACATAATAAATGTTTTCAAAATTTGAATTTTACCAATTAACGTTAAATTACGATTTTTCCAAATGTGACCGTGCACCTCAAAACGAACATAAAGTCGCACACACTGATTTTGCGTGAGGACTGAAAATAAGTGAAACGGGTCAACCTAGCCGAACTTGACTTTTTCATATTTTCTGAAAGAGCGGGTCTTCTTTTACATTGTGCTAAAATTTGGTATCATAAAACGGGCAGGAAAGTGTGTTTTTTAAGCAGTTTATCTCGAACATTTTTGGTAGAATTGTGTGATTAGGTGTGTCTTTAGAATCCCTTTTTCATTTCTGAAAAACCTTGTCAACACTCTTCAATTTCAACTCTAATAACTTTTGAAAAGATAGTGCTACTGCTTTGAAAGTTGGCATTAATTATGGACAGAATGTGCTAATGAGGCATGCCTAATTTCAGTTTAATCTGATAATCCCTTCATTGTTGTCACTCTAGTGGTTTACTTCCTGTTTTTTGTCCCATTCATCGCACAGCCAGCACGGTTTGGTAAAGATTAAGCGCTTGAATAGGCACTGTACTTCAGAGCCTCTTTTCTCAGTTCACACTTTTCCTGAGTTTGTGCTTTCTTTCCAATATTTAGATAGGTTAGGAGAGTCCATTTGATTTGAGTTATACATCATTTTAAAGCTTAAAGTTTGCTCTTTCAGAATATGGTCTTACCTAAAAATTCATGTCTGGCGACTTTTTGTTTGTTTTGAGGTGCAGGGTCACAAATAGAAAATGTTCTCTTAATCTCACCCAATCGATCTTCAAAGTTTCTTCGGATTGCTTCTTTTTTTTTGTCATATGAAAACCAGATTCCAAGAATTCTAAGACCATTGTCTGACCACTTTATCATCTGTGGCTTTTCTTTCGATAGTCTATCATTTCCTATCCACATTCCTTCTGATTTGCTTCGGTTGAGGCAAAGGCCTGATATATCAGAAAATTCTTGAAAGCTTTCTATTAATACTGATAATGATTCTGTATCCTTACAAAAACATGTTATATCATCAGCGTAAGCTGTATATTTAATCTGTTTTCCGAGCATCTCCATTCCAATGATTTTTGGATTATTTAACAATCTCATTAAATATATCTCGAGCCCTAATATGAATAAAAGGGGGGCAAGGGGGTCGCCTTGGCGAACACCCCTTCCAATTTCAAAATAACCAGTGGTAAAGCCATTTATCAATACACAGCTATTTATACCTGCATGCAATGTTCTCACCCATTGTATCATTGACGGACCAAAATTAAGACATTCTAAACACTGTAGTAAATACCTATGACTGAGTGAATCAAATGCTTTGGTAAGATCTAATGCTAACACAATTCCAGATACATTGTTGGCATCTGCATAAACCATTAAATCTGAAATCAGTCTTATACCTTCATCTATATATCTGCCTTTAATAAATGCTGTTTGGACATACGTTTCGCTAGACATTTAGAAAGTATCTTTGCATCCACATTTATTAAGGTGATTGGTCGCCAATTACCCAATAATCTCTTATCTTTATTGGATTTAGGAATCAATTTAATTATTCCTTGCCTCTGTGACACGGACATATTTCCTTTTTCAAAAGCATGGTTAAATGATCCTATTAGTTCTTTAGAAATCAAAGACCAAAATGTCTCATAAAATTCCACCGATAAGCCATCATTACCAGGTGTTTCATTTTTTGACATCCCAAGGAGGACTTCCCTTGCCTCTTCATGTGTTATCAGGCCTTCACAAGAGGCCTTTTCATCTTCCGTGAGGTGTTTTAAGCAGGAACTTTTTATATAATCATAACTCACTTTGTCAGACACTGTATCCCTATTTTCAAACTGTTTACCAAAAGATTTCATCACAAAATTTCGTATATGATGGGGATGTTCAATAAGTTCCTCACCTGTATCCAATACATCTATGTTTGTACTCTGTGCTTGTGTCTTTTCCAATGATAAAAAATATTTTGTACTCTTCTCTCCTTTCTCGTACCAGGTACATCTTGAACGTAATATGGCCCCCTCTGCTAAATAGTTGTACATGCAGTTAAGTTCCTGTTCAATTTTCTCTTTCTTTTCCCATTTTTGTTCATTCATTTCTGTCGGGTCCATGTCATTTACTATTTTCAATTCTTGTTCTAATTCTTTTCTTCTAATTTCTTTTATATTTTTCTTCCTTTTAGAAAATGTGATTGTAAATTCTCTTATTTTGAATTTTAACCGATCCCATAATTTTCCTTTATCATTTTTATCTTCCCATTCATTTACCCACATCTCATAATGTCCCTTTAAATTTTCAACATACTCGACATCATTAAGTAAACTGTTATTAAACTTCCAATAAGATGGGCCCACAGTGTACTCTTTAATTCTCAGATGTAAATTCACAAAATCATGATCTCACAAAACACAGGGGACCATATCACAATCTGTCACCATATTTTGTACAGACTCATGGATTAACCAGAAATCCAGTCTTGACTGAACACAAGGATTGGAGCGTCTCCAAGTAAATCGTCTTAATAACGGGTTCTTGTCTCTCCAGATATCTATTACATGATAAACGTTTTTAATATTTTCTATTATTTCACAAGAGTGCTTCCAAGTGGACTTCATATTACCGCCCTCTCGGTCCAATGCCAAATTTTGAATAAAATTAAAATCTCCCCCTATTAATATGGTCTGTTCCGCATCATAATATTCTTGTATAGTCAAATCTACAGCTTTAAAAAAATGCATGTGGTCTTTTTCATTATTTGGTGCATATACATTACATATCATAAATTTTTTTCCATAATTATACTTCCATTTTAACCAGCAAAAATCTCCCGTTAGAATCTTTCACTGTCTCTGTCAATTTTATATGTGGGGTTTTCCGAAATATGATACACACTCCCCTACTAGAGGAGGTTCCATGACTGAATACAATATCGGCTCTTAATTGGTTCTTCCATAAACTTTCATCCTTATCAGTCGAATGGGTTTCCTGTAATAAAATAATATCCTTTTTTAATTTGGATAAAAAACAAAAGTATTTTTTCCTGGCTTCAAAGTCCCCTAACCCATTAACATTATGGGTCATTAACTTTAGATCCATATACATATTTCACAAGTAGGTAACCTTGAAAATTCTTATGACCCACCATGATCAAGACAAAACAGACAACAAAACATTGGCAATGAAAGAAACACACATACAATTTGCATGAAATCGAGTAAAACATGATCACAAGGAATCCAAGTGCCCCTGGGCATCTTCACAGTTATTTTTTCCTCAGGTTGGCAAAAACAAATGATTTTCCGTACCACTTAATCACATGAATAGTGTATCTTGTCTTCGGAGATATCATCTGTTAATATACTGCTGGCATGACAGGGTGCTGACTGCTGAGCTATGGCAGTCGTGTCAAGAGCTTTTCAAAGTATGTCGTATTTTGTTAGACCATTGTCTACTGTGCAAAAGCAAACTGCCAATATCCATTCTATCTTGTGGTGTGCTGCTTGTACTCCACTTCTTTTCCGCTCTCAGTCTCCCTGTAAAACAATCGCGCCGGATATTTGAAGTACACCTTTCGCTTTGGGTCCTCCTCTTTCAGCTTTCGTTTCAGTGGCAGCAATTTCCTCCTGCTTTCTCGCACTTCCACCGGCAGCATCTCATCGACAAATATCTGGTGATCCTTTCCGTTGTGCTGAAAAGGCCTCTCCCTCAAATATCTGCGGGCACTGCTGATCACTGTTTGTCTGGTTGTGTATCTACTGAAAGCTACCACAACTGGGCGAGGAGGGCCGGGTTTTGGCCTGATGCGGCCTGTGCGATGAGCTCTTTCAATGCTCACTTCACCTTCCATTTGCATATTTGACTTGGCCAATTCTTTGATCAATTGCTCACACTTCCCAGCGTTTTCAGCACCTTCGGGAAACCCGTAAAACACAGCCGTATTCCTCATCTCTCTCGCAGTGAGGTCAACAAGACGCTCTCTCAATTTCATATTCTCCTTTTCTTGCTTGTTTACTTGGTCCTGTAACTGTTTGATATCAAAACGGCACGACTCTTGCTCCTCTTTCAAGTTACTGATTTCTTTCTCATTTGTTTCAATCTTACCAAGAGCTGTGTCCAACCTGGATGTGAGATTGGAGTTCATTTCGTCTATCTTGTGGATAAGGGTCGCGAGTAGTTCATCTGTGGTTGACTTCTCCCCGTCTACTCGTCGTTTTTTCTCAAGCGAGGAGCGTGGAGGTGATTCCGCCGACGCGCCCGGGCTGGTTCCCTCCTTATCTCGGTGAAGTGGATTCACTACCGTGTGCACTGCAGAAAGCCGTGTGCATTATCACTGTCACTGTGCTCTTGCGTAGCCTTCTCCGTAGTAGCGTCGCTAAAATCCATCTTAGGGTCAGAATCCTCCTTTTCCTTGAAATAATGGGAGATTGTAACTACTCCATGGTCTAAGATCCTTTTTCTCGATGTCATTTTGACTTTTCAAACTGTAATAGGCGAAATGAGCTGCAATTTTATTTCCTCCTAAATGCCTCCGTACCACTCAGGCACGTCCTAACCGCACAGCGCCATCTTGGATTCTGTTCCAAGATGACAGATTTTATGGCAATCATGAAGTTATTTTTTTTTCAGAGTATATCTAAATCTAATGCATCCTTATATAATTTCATGATATATTTCTATGTCTTATTCATCAAATGAATAATAGGAAGAATATAAAGTGCTGTTTTTCTTTTTTGGTGCAATATGATACATTTCTCTAGATCTAGAGTCAGAGATGCATTCAGTTTGCATAGTTGTATCATTTGTACAGCTAGCATTTAGTTATTCAAATATACAAAACAAAAGTCAGTTGTAATGAATATTCAGTTTATGGTGGTAATATATGTAGACCAACTGGTATATGAAACACAATTGATCTGCGTTAAATGAATAGACCCCTATGGATCTATTTGTATTACTATATATACTATAAGATGTAAAAATGTGAAATTGTACCTTTCCACGCCCAGGCAACTCCGTTTGAGGCTGACATGTTTTCTTGGGGCATTTTAGCTTTAATAAAGCGTGTCACGAGTTCTTGGCACTGCCGTGAGCTGACGTCCATGTTTGTGTGTTGTTTATAGCGTATGTGTGATCGTAGTGTTGATGACAGTTGTGATTGGCAGCGTTTGTGTAGTGAATTGATGTGTTGCATTGTTTGCACTGAATGTGCAGGTTTTCAAGGAGACCAGCAATGTACTTTGGCGGTGCATGTGTGTGCGAAAAGTGGATGTGAGATCCACACAGAGGGCAATCAACAGAAACTTTGCCAAACAGAGACAATAAACAATCCGCACAAAAGAGATGACCACACAGCGTTTCAGTGGGACACACTATGACACATTGACAAACATGACAGAGGAGGAACTCTTGTGACTGTTCCATGTGAAATATGCTGCGATCAATCTTGTGCTTTTGTGCTGTTGAATGTGATGACTGCGGCGACTGCGATTTCAAGTGTTCAAAGTGTTCTTGCGGAGTCATTGGCGACTTTGGTGGACGACCACCAGCTGTTCTTTTTGGAGGTCTGCCTGGCTTTTGAGTGGAATTGTGCAATGAACACGTTGTGCAGTTTTTGGTTCGGCTGTGTTCAGCCCAGTCGTTTTTTGGTTGTCAAGATGGTGAGTCATTAACAGTGAGCATGCAATAGCACGCTGTGCAGAAATGAGATGGATGAACATCAGCACAATCCTCTTGACAAATCAATGCCAAACTTGGTCTGGGTGAGCTGAACATAATTGGAAACCTTGTAGGCATGATTTGTCCCTTTTGCTTTTACTACCCTACCCCTACAGAATCTGCACAACTGTGCCAGGCAGAGCTTATGGTGCTCCATCTATTTGAATTCCCGTTGGTGTGAAATTCATCAGCCCGAAGCAGTAGCAGAAGGTCAAAACAAGGAAAGAATATGATGTACAAAAAACTCAAGGATGAACAGAAACCACAGACAATTCTCAGAAATGACCTAGATATTATGAGAAAGAACCTCACATTCCACCAAAAAATTCGGATGAACACAAGGAAAAGACAAGAAAATGTGTAAAAAGTTGATAATAATTACGATTTTGGCTTGTGTGTGTGTTGGGACTGACTCAAGCAGACGGTGACACACAGCAAGACCACAGCGCGTTACGATTTGAATGTCTTGTTATGAATGTTCTAATTTTTTTTTTTTTTTTAGTGATTGTGTACGTGTCACTGGTCTTATCTTTCATTAAAATATGTTTGGTAACCAGTCTGAGATTTCCCAATTACGTCAGATAGATGACTCATCTTGCTCAGCTAGCGTCGGTAGATACGAACGTAGCAACATCGATCAAGTATTTTTGAAGGGTGAAGTGAGCCCTCTCACGACGAATGTGCAAACAATGGCCGCGCGCACCACCCAATGGCTGTGTCCGTAATTGCGTGCATACGTGAATACACGTGCGGCTATCACAGTTTGTGTATCGAGTCAGGCGAGTACTGTCACAAAGCGTCCTCTCCGGCTCTACCGGATCGGTGAGTACGGAATACTAAAGTTATCTGCGCCTAGTTCTAGTAACTACGTTAGGGTATAAACATAAGTACTCGCTTTGATTTTGATTCTCGTGATTTCATGATGTTTCTTTTTTCACTCGGTGTCGTACTTGAAATGTGGTGTGATGTGATTGCGGTGTGAGTCTCACTTGTAAGGCCGTAACTTTGGCCGAAAAGATCCAAAACAACACGTAACTGTTAGGTCTAGGTTGCCTACTACTAAATAAGTAGGCCGTTTACTGACATTCTAGACACTGTGAGACCTAGAGTAATATCGTCGGCGACCATCCGAACCGTCGTATCTCTCAGCGGTGTGCGAGAACACGTTTTCGAGAAAAACGCGTTTGAAGTTTGGGGGTCCTTTGAAGTCTAGTGTAAAGAAATTTCTTGCTTTTATTCCCGATCTTTTTACATGAAAAGAAAGGCAAATTCCAGACGATCCGTATAATATATGTATTTAAAATCAAGTAAGAATAAAACTAATGCTACGTTCACAAAAAGAAAGGCCTCCGCACAGGAAGAGTCGAAAAACAGGTATACGACGGTTCGGAGATCGCACTCTCAGTACGCGCGGTCATCCGAACTGACGTATCGGGGTGATACGTCAGTTTGCTGAACGCGCGTACCGAAAGTGCGATCTCCGAACCGACGTATCCTATTCTTATAACACGCGCGTCTATGCGATATGCATGATTACTTGGTATTTATCTGTAAAACGAGTGATTTCGTGCATATTTTTGTGTGAATGCAACTATTTTGTGTCATAATTTCATAAGATGTAGTACAAATACGTCCAAGGTCTAGTTTTGGCATGCATGATGAAACACTGGTAGGGGAGGGGGAGGTTCCTCTGCAGATTTTTTGTTTGTTTGTTTTGTTTTGTTTTTTTGACATGAATTACGCTTCAGGCATCAGACCAGAGTTCCTTTGATGTAAAAAAACAAACAAACAAACAAACAGAAAAACAAGCAAACAATCAAAAAACCCACTCCATGTTAAGGACACATTATCTTTGATCAGTTTGTATCTAATTTGTATCACGCAAAAAGTGGTTATACATGTACATGTATTGTTAAAGAGGTGGGGCCTATGAAATTATTGCTTTTTCATTGCAGCCTGCCTCTTCTTTTTCCTCTCATTTCCCTCTCATTTCATATTCTCATTGCTCTTCTCCACCTCTTCTCTTTCCCTTGCAAAGTTTTAACCCTCTCTCCCACTCTCCAATACTGTAAACAAAAACCAAAATCACAAATCCAAGCCTTGCTATTCTTTGTGATAATTCATGCCGCAATCATGACTGTAATGACCTATAACTTTCATTCTTTCAAAGCTGCCATGATGAATACTGTACATTTTAACCCATGAATAAAGATTTTCTTTTACAGCTCACATGCATGGCAGACATAGTTCATGATCATTCAGTTAGGTAAAACTCAATTATCAGCTTGCTCATCAGAAATAACAAGCAAAAAAAATTTACTTAGCCACACGTCTGTCTCACATTATTGTTTTTTTTTTTTTATATATACATGTATATATATACGTTCAGGACTCTGAAACAGATGCAAATTAATTTTCCACGCAGAAACATCCACACACACAAACATGGATTGTACTTGTTCACACAAATAATAAAAGGTGTATTGTCCTACAGACCCCTACAGACTTAAATGATATTCAAGTAGTACTATGAATATCATTTAACTTCCAATTATATATGCTGACATTTTAGTGTGCATAATATTATGATTTCCTCACGATATGAGATCACAGTACATAGAAGAGAAAAACAAAACAAAACAAAGAAAGTGAGTCTTGAGACAAGGCTGCATTAAAATGCAGCAATATTTATTTCAAAATCAATCCATATCTCACATCCAAAAAGAAAAGAAAAGGAATGAACATGTCCTTTATACAATGGTAAAATTTCATTAAAAAATTTTGAATTTACAGAATGATCAAGATGTCTGTGGTAAAATAAATATTAATTTAAATTCATTGATAACGAACATGTCCTTTGATACAATGGTTACATTTCCTTGAACATTTTTAAATGTACAAATCAAAATGTCTTTGGTTAAATAGATATTGATCTAAATTAATTGTTAAACCGATTTTAACATGAGAAAATTGTACACAATACAGTTTATATTGAAAAACATTCTGAAACATTCATCAGATGGAAATGGCTTAAAGCAGAAGGCCAACTTGCTCCTAATATTAGTGAATCTCTAATAACTCAGGTCTTACGGCTAAAAAAAAGAAGTATGATTTGAGTTGTTATAATGTGCATGTTTGTGATTGTACTTTCATTTCGATATAACAGTAATATCTACGCAATGGTCCTACAGAAATCAAATCACATTTGGAAGGAGGAATAAAGCTATTACATGTACATTTTTCACATGAAAACATATAACTATTATTGTCAAAATAACAATTATTGTTAAAGAAATATCAAAGCTTATTATGATATCATAGAATATTTAATAGCTATAGATAAAGACAAATCATAACATGGCGAATTGTGGTGGGGAGATAGTGCGGAGTGATAAATTATCAAAAATTTGAATACATAGACTAAATTGCTTTTGCATGCACAAACAACTGTAGGCACCATAGGCAAGCAATAATTAGTGAGAAGTTGGTCAGAGCTGACATTTTGCTGGGATGGATCTGATGGTGCTTCATTGTTCAATTCTGGTACAAAGTGTGTATTGGTATCTCTTGAATGCGGTCCATGTTCCTGGTGATGCCAACTGGAAATGAAGAAAACAAAAAGGAAAACAAGATACACATGGTGCATAAATATTACATTTGTTTTATCATATTTATTAAAAGACTGAATTTATCATTTCTTTGAAAGGACAAGATGTCATCCAGCTTACAACTCATGGTGGATCCATGCCTGGACATATGGGGTGTAAGATGCTCTTGTTTTTGTTTTTTTGAACAAAAAATCAACAGAAAAAACTGGAGGACGTGCGTGTGGTCCCCCCTCCCACACACACACACTTTACAGAATTCCTGGACCCACCACTGACAACTGCCAAAAAAAAAAATTAGTACATATTAGCCAGGATGCTACATTCTATGCTTGTGTATAGCTGATATCATCCTTTTTATTTGTCATTATATGACAGCAATAGCATCATTTATTCCGGATTACTAATGGTTATTCCAACAAGATTGAGTCAGCGATATCTTGTTGGGTTTCCCGATTAGATTAAGTGCTTTACAAACACTCACTAGTGAGAAGTTGGTCAGGGATGACATTCTGCGGGATGGATCTGACGGTGCTTCATTGTTCAATACTAGCATCGGTATCTCTTGAATGCTGTCCATGTCCTTGGTGATGCCAACTGGAAATGAAGAAACAAAAAGAAAAACAAATACACATGGTGCACAAACATTTCATTTGTTTCCATCATATTTATTGAAAGATTGACTTTATAATTTCTTTTACTAAGATTAACCTTTTAATAGCACAATTTTCAGGTAGCCCTTTGTAAATGTCCACAAACAAGAGGTTTTTATTTTGCCCAGCAGAGATCGGACAGATTGGTGATCTGCATCAATGCAAAAGCAGTCAAACGGTACATGCATCCTCATTTGAAAATTGCTCAATGATTATCACTCTGCTTGGAAGGTCCAGGTACAATTGGCAGACAAGCTACATTCTCCAGTTGTGCGTTAGCCATTTGCTACAATATGACAAGAAGGATAACATGTCATCCAGATTGCAACCAGTGGTTAATTCATGTGGGGCACATCGGGTGTAAGATACCCTTTATTTTTGTCTTTTTTTAACAAAAGAAATAAACAAAAAAACTGGAGGACATGCGTGTGGTTCCCCCCCCCCCCCAACTTTCACAGAATTCCTGGACCCACCCCTGACAACACAAACACTGGTACATGGTAGCCAGGATGCTACATTCTTTGCTTGTGTGTAGTTTATGACATCCTTTTTAATTGCTATTAAAGTGTATAAGACAGCAATAGCATCATTTAATCTTAATTACTAATGGATATTCCAACAAGATTAATGCAGCAATATCTGGTTGGGTTTCCCAACAAGATTAAGGCTTTACAAATACTCACTAGTGAGAAGTTGGTCAGACACATTTTGCTGGGATGGATCTGATGGTGCTTCGTTGTTCAATTCTGGTATTGGTATCTCGTGAATGCAGTCCATGTCCTTGGTGATGCCAACTGGAAATGGAGAAAACAAAAAGAAAAAGAAAATACACATGGTGCATAAATATTACATTTTTAAAAAAATCATATTTATTGAAAGATTGACTTTATCATTTCTTTCAGAGGACAAAATGTCATCCAGATTACAACCCATGGTGGATCCATGCGGGGACACATAGGGTTTAAGATGACCCTTAAAAAAAAAAAAAAAAAATAACAGAGAAAAACTGGAGGACGTGGGTGTGGTCCCCCCCCCCCCCCAATTTGCAGAATTCCTGGACCCACCCCTGAAAACTGCAAAAAATACTGGTACATGGGAGCCAGGATGCTACATTCTATGCTTGTGTATAGTTGATGTCATTCTTTTTATTTGCTATTATATGGTAACAATAGCGTCATTTAATCCGGATTACTAATGGATATTCCAACAGGATTGATTCAGCAATATCTGGTTTGGTTTCCCAACAAGGTTAAGGCTGTACTAACACTCGCCAGTGAAAAGTTGGTCGGAGCTGACATTCTGCTGGGATGAATCTGACGGTGCTCCTTCATTGTTCAATACTAGCATTTTGGTATCTCAGGACGGCAGTTGATGTCTTTTTTGATGCCAACTGTAAATGAGGAAAACAAAATATACATAGCCCATGTTTATTCTATTGTTTCTATTAGATTTTTTTTAAAAGATTGATTTTTTTTTTTTTTTTTATATAGATTAACCTTTTAATACCACAATTTTCAGAAAGCCCTATTTAAATGTCCATAAACAAGAGGGGTTTTTTTTGCCCATCAGCAGAGATCTTACAGACTGGTGATCAGTCAAATGGTACATGTATCCTCATTTGAAAATTGCTCATAGATTATCACTCTGCTTGGAAGGTCCAGGTACAATTGGCAGACAAGTTACATTCTCCAGTTGTGTGTTAGCCATTTGCTACAATATGACAAGAAGGATAACATGTCATCCAGATTGCAACCAGTGGTTGATTCATGTGGGGCACATCAGGTGTAAGATACCCTTTATTTTTTTTTTAACAAAAGAAATGAACAGAAAAACTGGAGGACATGCATGTGGTTCCTCCCCCCCCCCCCCAACTTCACAGAATTCCTGGACCCACCCCTGACAACTGCAAAAAAAAAACACTGGTACATCGTAGCCAGGATAATACATTCTTTGCTTGTGTGTAGTTTATGTCATCCTTTTTAATTGCTATTAAAGTGTATAAGACAGCAAAAGCATCATTTCATCTTATGGGTAATTACTAATGGATTTTCCAACAAGATTAATGCAGCAATATCTGGTTGGGTTTCCCAACAAGATTAAGGCTTTACAAACACTCACTAGTGAGAAGTTGGTCAGACACATTTTGCTGGGATGGATCTGATGGTGCTTTGTTGTTCAATTCTGGTATTAGTATCTCGTGAATGCAGTCCATGTCCTTGGTGATGCCAACTGGAAATGAAGAAAACAAAAAGAAAAAGAAAATACACATGGTGCATAAATATTACATTTTTTTAAAAATCACATTTATTGAAAGATTGACTATATCATTTCTTTGTCATCCAGATTACAACCCATGGTGGTATCCGCACAGGGACACATGGGGTTTAAGATGCCCTTTTTTAAAACAAAAACTAAACAGAGAAAAACTGGAGGATGTGCATGTGGTCACCCCCCCCCCCCCCAAATTTAGAGAATTCCTTGACCCACCCCTGACAACTGCAAAAAATACTGGTACATGGTAGCTAGGATGCTACATTCTATGCTTGTGTATAGTTGATATCATTCTTTTTATTTGCTATTATATGACAGCAATAGCATAATTTAATCTGGATTACTAATTGATATTCCAACAAGATTGATTCAACCATATCTGGTTGGGTTTCTGAACAAGATTAAGGCTTTACAAACACTCACCATTGAGAAGTTGGTCAGAGCTGACATTCTTTGAAGTTGGTCAGAGCTGACATTCTTTGACATTCTGCTGGGATGGTCCATGGATCTAAAGGTGCTCCTTCACTGTTTAATACTAGCATTGGTATCTCTGGAATGCAGCTGATGTCCTTTTTTATGCGAACTGTAAATGAGGAAAACAAAATATACATAGTGCATATATTTTTCACTGTTACTATCATATTTTTTTAAAAGTTGAATTTATTTTTTTTTATTACGATTAACCTTTGAATACCACATTTTTCAGATAGCCCTATGTAAATGTCCACAAACAAGAGTTTTTATTTTTGCCCATCAGCAGAGATCGAACAGACTGGTGATCTGCATTGAATGCAAAAGCAGTCAAGCAGTACATGCATCCTCTTTCCATAGTCAAGTGCATGTGCTTATGAAGAATACAAAAACATCATTGGAAGTGAGGCACAAAAATAGCATTTGCTGATAGGCTTACAAACTCTTTTGTTACGTATAGGGCACTCGAACTGGGTCAGCAAGTCAAAATTTTTTAAATTCAGCTTTGCTGGCTACACACATAGATCTTCAGTTTTGCAGCAAAACAAGGGCATTATGAAACAGGAAAAAGTAACTAACACAAAATACAAGCAGATGTGACACAGAAAAAGAAAAGATACTGGTAGAAGGTCTGATCTGTTCATTAAAGTTTTTTTTTTTTAGGCATAACACAAATAAACATGAATTAAGGCTACACAAGTACACGCTCATGTCTTTATTTTGAAAACATGGTATACCAGGTTGTGCTGTATATGAGTTGACACCATGAAAACCTAATATACCAGGCACTACTTAAATGCATTCATACAGTATGGAGTAAGCTACTTCTGACATTGTAGCACAGTTATGAAGTTATTAGAGGCACTGAATAAACACACACACTGTATACTGTCCATACTTTTTACTACAAGTATGTATTCATTTGTGTGCGCACAATCTTACCTAATTTCGCCAGGTAAATGTTGTCATAATCAGAAGTATCATCTTCGTCACTGCTGTCTGTGGTGCTTGTGTTTCCATCATCGCTACTGCTTTCAGAATTCTCTCCCCCAGACACAGCAGTAACTGTGCCTTTCCACAGTTTCCTGTGCCATCGCATTGACACATGAACTCCAAGTCGTGGGAAGCATGCCCTTCCTGAATTTCAGCTGATCAACAGCTACGGTATTCCTTGTACCATCTTTGTCCCAAAGGACTTCAACATCTGCTGGTTTCCCTGAGGACAAAGACCTGTAACAAACAAAAACAAAAACATTTACTACAAGTGTATTAAAAAAAATATTTTTAATTTTAGCAGAAATGTTTTACCTCAAGCCTATCTAGTGGTCTATTTTTACATTGATCATAAAAATGCAAAAGCACGATTCAACTCATATCATAAACGGATAGAGGGCGAAGATTCCCTGTGCTTATGGTACTGCAAAACTACTCTCTAGAATGTGTGGGCACCTATAGCCTAGCTATAGGCTAGATCTGACAATTGGAACATTGCATTTAGACCTCAATTTATATATTTTAATTGTAATGGAACATCAGCGTATTACTATTAGATATCACAGGAGGGGCTTACTCAAGTACTGCCCTCTGGCCTGTTAACACACTAAAGCCTTCATTGCAGTGATTTTAATATTATGGAGACTTGGCACTCACAGCGACATAAAAATGCATGCGATAAAAACATACTCAGTACCGGTACCGTACAAAGCATTTGCAGTTGGCTAGATCTCTGAACAACACACATGTATTTATGGGCCAGCATAATTTAATCCTACTCCTAGAGTCCTAGGAATCCTAGTATCAGATAAATTTACAGACGTTGGTAAAATCATTCATTTTTACTATAGCCAGTATAGGCCCTACCACTCTAGATCCTTGGCTTACATTGGCAAATTCACATGAGATACATTACACTCAGATTTGGGTGTTTTTCTTTGTGTGTGTTTGCAAGCTTGGGGCTCAATCGGCCATAGATATATATTATTAAGTAAGTAGAACCTATCATCAGAACTCTAGGGCCCTACACTCAATGATGAACCAGCGATTAGCGGCTCTAAATTGTTGGCTGTGACTACGTAACTTGTTATCTGTAGACTCGTCTTAGTAATCTCGTACTTACTTTTTGTGGTAATTCCCAAACAACTCACCCTGAAGTGTTAACAGTTTGGCATTGCCCACATCCTCTACGTATGAGGTCTATATATGGACCATAAGCACATAAAGCTAACTCAACGAGATCACATTGTGAACGTTGTTTTCTCGTAAACCCTACTAACAAGTATCCCTTTGTACCCACATATTTATCTATACACAGGACTACACCTAACAACACGACGAAATATTTTGGAAAACCCACGACAATCTGCGTATTTATCTTGACAAGTGACAATTTTACGGATAGAACTTGCTTGGGTCTGTTCATTTTATATGAAATTGCATGATTTAATAGCTACTCATTATAAAACTCACCGGTCCTGGGGAGGGTCCGGTTGACGCTCCATCGTCTGCTTCTGCCAGTTCTGGCTGACCCGACGGCGATACGACACCTTCTCTGAACGCGACTAGACGTTTCGCGGCCACCCGAACCGACGTATAGCGATACGTCGGTTCGGATGAACGCCTTCAGGCAATTCGCGTTCAGGCAAAATGACGTATACTAAATTTCTCTGTTAAAAACACAAAATCCGGTTTCAAAATTTTGTGAGTAGAAAGAGTGTGTGCTGGGCTTTCTTAGACGGCAAAATCTGAAATCCGAAAAATTTACCGAATTTTGACATATACGACGGTTCGGATGGTCGTCGACGATATAAAGACGTTGCTCCTATATCCAAAAAAAAAAAAAAAAAGGCCTCTGAAAAAGTGTGCATTAGGCCTACATCTTTTTCCATGGGTGGCTAGGGTAGTTGCAATTGTTGCTTAAACACGTAAAATACATAGACTTTCACCGCGGGGCAGCTGTTCGCGAACAGTAATGACATGGATATCTTGCTTATGACGTCATCAGAATTTAAGATTTTTGCTTAGCCAAATCGGCCGACTTAAGAAAAATGCCTTACAGTTTATGGAATACCGTTAGGGCAATTTTCTTAGCTAAGCAAAAATCTAAGACAAATTGCTTAAACTTAAGCAATTTGTCTTAGAAGTTTATGGAATACCGGCCCTGAATCCTAAATTCGTACTCTTACGATAGATGTTTCTTTACGATAGATGTTTCTTGATTTCAGTTCAAAATTAATATATATATTATCTACATTCATTGGCGGCTGGTATATAAAGTGGTCATGGGAGTGTCAATGTGGAGACAAAATGTGTTTGCCTTATAAAGTGTATAACCCGATGGGATCCGGCATGATCCCATCCCTGTGATAAAAAGGGACAAATATCAGCAGACTATACCAAAATAAGAGAATATTGAAAAGTCCCTGAGATGAAAGAAAAGCTCGGATTAAAAAAAAAAATCGAAGGAACAGTGGTACATGTAGGCCTATAAATACAACAATTTTACACCCCTCTTCTTCCGTAAAGATGACTTCTGATGCACGCAGAACTTGAAAATTTAAGGTCTCAGGCTGTCATGGGATGAACATTTTCTGTCAATAATTCTAGTTCACTTTTGTATTCGAATTTCTGTTTGCTTTGCTCACAGGTGCATGTGTCCGATATGGTATCGTGTGGGTCTGTGGTTAGGTTGGGCATGAATCCCCTGAATAAAAAAAAAAAAAAAATGCTAGTTAACACTAACCCCTTCCATTGCCCTTGATCTGAAACAGCATCCATCAATTACATGTCCGTTGTATTGCTTCTACCGCCAGTATGATAACAATACACTTGTATGGCCATTATCAGTAATTAGATAAAATCTTTAGGTTACACTGGTAACGGTAATTGTGAAAGTTGAAAAAGCAAAATAATGTGTTTCAACACTGCTAAGTAACAGACTCAGTTTTATCTATCCTTGTCAATAATTTGACCTGTATGCATCGTTAACTACATTTCTATGTTGGATTTATTTTTATTTTCATTTCAGGTCATTCAATTTCCCCAAACAATGAAAAAGTGAGGTAGACCCAAATCAAGTTTTACCAGCTTTCCAAATGTCGTGAGTGCCGTAGATGGCACCCACGTCGGACTGCACCGTGCCCCTCTTGGCCTGGAAGAACTCGTCTTACAATCTAACCAACGTAGTTGTGCGATGTCCGCGGAGCGCTCATGATGCAAGGATATTGAGAGGGTGTGCATATTTTTTTTTCGTCTTTTTTACCTATGAATTGAAACTCGGTATGGGCAAAAGTTACAAACTATCCTTACCAGTCACGCTCATTTCAGAATGTCAACCACAATTAGCTGAAACTCATCAGTATTATGATATGGATATATTGCTGTCTGCTTTATCAAGTTTTGACCCCTTGAAACTTTTGTCTATATTATGTACATTAATTACACTTCAGGGGCCCGTTGCATAAAACTTACCGTTGAATTTCAATGGTAACTACCGTCAAAATTAGGCATCACAGCCAATCAGCATCAAGGATTATAAAATTTACCGCTGATTTGAAGACTTACCGCTAGAAAGGAGCGGTAAGTCTAGCGTTAAGAGTTTTATGCAACAGGGCCCTGATCTCTCTATTCTCATATTCCTGTTGAATGTTTAGAACAGTGCAATTGGCCATGAGATGATTGGAAAGTTGGAATCATCGTGGGAGACTCTGAGCGCAGTGTAAAACCATGGCTAATGACGCCATTCAGGGAGCCTCGGGCAAATGATGAGCGGGATTACAACAGGTTATTACACTACATACAATACTGTAGTAATGAAATGAAGGAGGCAAGTATTGTAGACGTAAGCACACATACATTTAAATGGGTTGCACATATTTTAATATATTAATAATCATTCTCTTAAATGGATATGTCAATAAATAATCACTTACACCTACAAATGTACAGACCTCTGTAAAGCGGCTAATTTCCACCCATACACACATGCTGACAATATTGTCAAATTTCCCACTATAGAAATCCTTGTTAAGGTCATCAACTTCTAGCTGCACCGCGCCTCACCCAAGCAGAACACGTATTTTAAAAATGTAGATTGTGATTCTTGCATTTATATTACGGCGGGGAAATATCTCACAAAGATATGTCTTCGTACACTAGTAATTGTATACAAGATTGTTGGGCAATTCGTTATTATCACATTTGTTAGAAAATTTCGCAGAAAAAATGGGAACACAAAATTTAAGTCAACTACGAAACGCATAACATACCTTTAACCTGTATCTGCAACACATTATAATGGGTGGTTGTATAGGCCCTATTGGCCTGTAATATGTTGTTTTCACGATACATCTGTCAGTAATTGTAGTATATGTCTCTCGGAATTGTCACAATCTTTCTCCGTTATTGTAACATGTGTTTCAGTAGCTAAGTGCTGTCATTATTTAGTGTGGGTATTTAACGAAAGGTGGTATGAATTATATCCACCTGCATCATTCATAATAAACAACAGTCATCATAGAATCAGACGCGAAAATGCAATTGAATTTACATTTGACAGCATTCCTATGTCAAGCATTAATTGTACAATGTATTTGAACTGTTTATGTATATGTAACTCGATCAGCGTTTTTAACACATTCAAAGATGCAAATCAGTACAAATGCTTATTTGTTTATGTGAAAAGTAATTCAATTCAATTCAATTCAAAGTTTATTTCATTTTTCGACATAACATATGTTTCACTTCTTTTGATAACAGAGAACAAGGTAAATAGAACATAGAAATAGAGATAGACTGTACAATAATTGAGGACCTATAGTAATCATACATTGTATAGTAAAAAAGAAACAGAAGTGATCGAAATGAAGTACATGTATACCGTGCGAAAAATGGAGGGACCCACTAAAAAGACAGAGCTTGTAGTGTGTGGGCCACTCTGGAAAAGAACATTGATGGAATCGAATCATCGTAAATACAAAAGATAACAAAGTGGAAGAAGTCTGGATACAAAAGATAATAAAGTGGAAGAAGTCTGGAAGCCCACTAAAAATTAGATTACCAGATATACACTTTCATAGACGCGAACAAACATGAAACAGGACTAGACAACGAGACAACTACTGAAAAAAAAAAAGGTTGTACAAGACAAACGGAATGGACAAGACTGACAAACTGAAGACAAAAATGCACAACAGAAACAGAAACAGAACAACAGAAACAGCGATCTTCGGCAGAAGCATGCCAAGAGAATAAGAGGATAGTTGTAGGGGAAAAGTAATATTTTGACGCCTGAAATAGGACAAGAAAATAGAAAATAGAGGGACGTATGAACAGGAGTAACATACGGAAAGTCAACTTCAAGACGCTATGGGCAAAATGGCATAGGTGACAACATTGCGAGCATCCAGGAAAAAGATACCATTAATTCTTTGAAGAGCGGACAAAGTGAGCAGGTAAGTGTAACTGAGAAAAAAGGACAAATGGTTAATTCGGTATTGTAGAGTCGTACGATTGCAATAAAAAAGACTTCAGTCTCCTCTTGAAAGAACATATGGATGGAGCGTTTTTTATGTCTTGATTCAAAGAATTCCAATAATTTGGGCCTACATAAATAAGTGTGTTTTTAGCAAAAATCGTTCTTAAAAGAGGTAAGTGAAATTCATTGGAACGCCTAGTAGGATATTCATGAAATGATTGATTTTTTAGGAACATAGAGTCAAAAATAGACGGAAGCAATTTATTACAATACTTGTACATAAATTGCCCTAAATTAAACAAAAACAAATCTGCAATTTTTAAGAGCTTGTTGAAGGCAAACAACATATTTGTATGAGAACGTACAGGGAAATAACAGATAACACGGAGAGCTTTCTTTTGTAAGAGGAACACTCTCTCTAATAAATTCTGATGCGTGTTGCCCCAAACTAATATTCCATAATTAAGATGAGGCAATATTAACGACGAATATAGCATAAGTAATGATTTTTGTGGAATATGAAATTTCAATCTATTTACAATGCCTATATTACGTGAAATTATATTGCAGACATTATCAACATGTGATTTCCAGAAAAGTTTTTCATCCACAATGACACCCAAAAATTTGATTTGTGAGACTCTTTGTAGATGAGAGTCATCTAATACTATATTTGTACTTAAACTATCAACAATATTACTAAAAAGCATATATTTTGTTTTTTGAGCATTGAGTGAAAGCCTATTGGCCCTGACCCAATTTGTCACTTTTTTCAATTCAATGTTAATTTTATGAACGAGAAAATCAATATCATTATGGGCAAAAAATACATTAGTGTCATCTGCAAAATGAATAAAAGAGAGGTCATCGGATACGCGACAAAAATCATTGATATAAATAATGAACAATAACGGCCCTATGAGACTTCCCTGTGGGACACCACATTTAACTTCTCTGACAACGGAATCATTGTTTTTAATTGTAACGAATTGTTTTCTATCAACTAAACAACTCTTGAACCACTACAAGGCCTTCCCACGTATTCCATAATGCGATAACTTATAAAGTAAAATATCATGATTGATAGTGTCGAAGGCCTTGGAGAAGTCCAAGAAAATACTAACTAAATGAGAATGGTTATCGATTGCGTGAACAACTCTATCAACAAAATGCAAAAGAGCATGCGTAGTACTATGTTTCTCACGAAAATCAAACTGAAAATTCGTAAAAACGTCGTGTACCTTCAAAAAAATTGATCATTCTCTTGTAAATAAGTTTTTCTAAAACCTTAGACAATGACGATAATAATGAAATTGGGCGATAATTGCTGACTTCGAACTTATCCCCTGCCTTAAATATTGGGATTACTTTAGCTCATTTCATTTTATCAGGGAACACACCATTAAAAATTGACAGATTAAATATATGAGCAAGTGGATCAGCAATCGAGGAAATAACACCCTTAAGTATGAAATTATCTATCTCATCATAACCAGAACTTCGTTTATTTTCAAAAGAAGAAATTATATCAATAATTTCAAATCTGTTAGTTGGTATAAAAGATATGGAATCAGAATTATGCTGACCTAAAAATTGTAATAGTATGTATACAACTATCTTTGAATAATAAATCTCAAGTAAAAATGTTTAATCAAATGAAAACTCCGATCTGAGAATCGTTCTTGTGAATTCATTTATAAGCCTAATTTTGACACTACACCTTTACTCAATTTGCAGGGGATCAAATTCCCACGATGAAAAGAAGCGTGCGAGGAAACCAAGAGAGGCTTTCAGAGAGTAGCAGGTCTCCTTGACCTACTCAGCTGTATCGATGGGATACATGTTGGCCTACACGGAGCATATCTCGACCCTGATGAACATGTGTGCATCAGCAGAAAAGGCAGACATAGCATAAACGTGCAGCTAGTCTGCAATACTAGGAGCAGATTCTGGGTCACAAACGTGGTAGTCAAGTGGCCAAGGTCAACGCATGACGGTAGAATCGTGAATAAGCGATTGAAGACCAGTTTACCTTGAATGCTAGCATCAATATTTTACTTTTGATTGCATAATGATTTCTTTTTTTTTTCAAACACAGCATTACGATAACGATATTAGAAATTGTGTTCTTTTGTATGCTATTGGAAATAACCATGCAATTAGACCAGTACATGTTGATATCACCTTTAAAGTTTTGCCATATATCTTTCCAGCATTCATATTCTTTTTCTTTTATTTTACAAAAAGTTATTGCTAATTACAATAACGCATGTTATTAACAATAACTTTTTTTTTTTACAATTGATTTCATTTTTTTTTTTAAATCACAGACAGCGAACTAGCAGAGCTGTTTGAAAGAGGACAGCTACACGGGGTATTTCTGGGTGATTCTGGCTACCCTCTCAAACCATGGCTTCTGACTCCCTTTGAAAATCCACGCAACCAACAGGAAGAAGCCTACAACAAGTAAGTGTACTTGCTGAAAGATAATGAGAACCAGTTCAAAGAAGAAAATGACAAAGCCTTTGCTGGTAATATAAAATTAGCCAAATTCAGTAACCATTGCAGTTGTTCTTATTGTAGAATTTCATTGTGCCAATGGAACACTAACTCATTCAGCTATATAGGTATAATAATATTACAACATTTACCAGTATTGTACATAATATGTACAATACTTGTAAATCGAAACGTCCAAAGCATTGTACTTCCATTGTGTTTCTAAAGGTCCATGAAAAGGAGTGTTACTTAGAAAACAAATACTTGTCAGTATTTCAATATGACAATTCAAATATGTTTCATCAAACAGTGCTCAAATCAAATCAAGGTCCGACTTGAACAATTGAATGACCAGCTAAAGCAGAAGGTTAGGTGTTTGCTTGGACACGGAATGCAGTTAAGGCCAGAGAAAGCATGCAAGATAATCACAAACAGTGATTAGTGGTAACATAAATCAGCTCTGCATAGCATGCAGAAGATTAAGATATTCAATGACACTGAAATGAGAGTTCGCCCGAACATATTGCTATAGTATGATTACAAAAATGATAATTGAAATCATCCCACCATTCATTGTGAAGTTACATGTATAAGGTTCCAGCTTATTTGCATATGTGTTAATGTTCTAATCAATATTCATTTCTCTCTTTCTTTTAAATCACTCTCCAGTCAAAAACAATAGATAGAAACAATGCACGGTCGGATGTGGACTGGACCGCTGAAGTCATCCACATGGTAACGTGGACATCAACTTCTATTTGATTTGCGTCATATTTCAAAACGCAAAGCGCAGCAACTTTCCTTAGGAGGATACTGCAATATAATGTGACTGTCATGAATATAGCACATGACATCATTTTTTTTTCATTTTTATCATTTTTTCCTCATAAATGTTGAAGTCACACAAAGTGCTTTCAGCAAATTACACATCTTAACATAGAGTGAAAATCTATTGCAGTTCTAGTAGCTCAAATTAATGATATGATGTCGATTACCGGATTGATAGATGAGTTAGGGAAATGTGATTTTTTTTTTTATGATATCGGTTTTGTAAGGGGCATACTGCAAAACTTTATTTGTTAAGGTTTTCATTTTGAAGCTCTGTCGTGCTCTGTAGTTTGTAAGGTGCTCTGTAATTTGTAATAACAACAATAGAGGACCCTACATAAGTACTTTTTTTTTCATTTTTACAAGTTCCTTTTTGCAAGGTAACAACATAATTAAGCATCTGATTCTCTATTAAAACTAAATATTGCTGAGTAGGTAACTGACATGTTCTTTTTAAATATCGTATCAGTGCCAATGCATCTTCCAGGACATGTGTCACACAATGAATACATTTCTTTAAACAAAGTAGCTCGAGAGAATTTGAACAGCCGTATTATATCTTCCACTCTTTTCTATTCAAGCAGGAGGGCAGCTGCTTTAGTGGACTTAAACTTGACTTTTCCTTGCTATGATATGCCTTCATGACATAGTATTGCATTTCCCCTGCACGTAGCTGTTTCTCATGAATGGAGGAAGGGTCACTCTCAATCATAACTCTCATCTAAAGACTATGTTCTTGAACTAGACGTTTTCACTCACCATCTTTTGCTCAACATAGTTGTTGAAAGTAGTAACTGGTAATGGGAGGATCATAACAACAGTATTTCAAAGTGATGTCTTTTAAAGTACAAATGTAAACAACTTGAAAGTTGTTTTTTTTTTATAGAAAACGAAGTCACGTAGGTGGTACCGAAAATAGTTCTATGTACTTGGTATTGGGCACATCAATTAAAACTCCCACAAAGGAGCAATTCACTCTTCCTGCTGATCTACCACTCGCCATAGCAGGACACGAATGTCTTTCAGAAAAGTAACTTCTTCCTTCCGAACATCCGGGGTGTGCTGTTGCTCAACTAATAGACTCTCACGTTCCTTGTTTAATAGCTGAACTTGTATTTCATGAAGGTGTGTTGGTGCTGGTGATTTGGTTGCTGGAGTTGACGATGTCTTTTTTTTTTTCTTTTTTTTTGTGATTATGACAAAGGTTGTGATCATAATAATTGCAGCACTGCGGAAATAAAATCAGATCTGATAGGTGAAGGCCACTCAAGCAAAACTGAGCCTGACGTTGGAGGTAGGACGAAGAATAGCTGTTATAGGCGGGTCTTTGAGCATGAAGATTCGCAGCCTGTTTCGGATGGTTGGACGCCTCCCATATAACGACTCTAAAAAACATCCCTTGCAGATCGTACTCGCTCCTTTTCAATGCAAAATCGCCTAAATGAACCTACCTTCGTCGTTTGTGGTCGACTTTGGTCATCCAGATCGGGGATGGTCTTTGACGTAGCCATTAAGGTTTTTTTTTTTTTTTTCTTCCAACTTGGATATGGTACTTTTACTGATATCAAACAACTGGGCTATTTCCCGCCGGAGATTACTGCTTCAGTTTGATGGCACGGCCCCTATAAAAATCCGTCATTCTTCGCATAATGCTGCTTACAAGTTTCCACTACATGGGCAATCATTCACTCCACTGTATTCATTAAATCAATGACATACACAATTGCACCGATTTTTCAAAACACTTTTATTTAATTTCAAACCTTTTTTTATCATTTTCAACAAAGAATATAAGCATACAAAATATATATTGCCAACAAAAAAAAAAATGTATATAGTACATATATCAAAGTATATTATACATACACAATGAATTGTTAGGCATGGATGCACGATATTTACTGAATAATTAGAATGTGGAGACAAAAACAATTAATTAACACAAACAAGATTGTCCTTTTTGAGTCTTTGTAGATTACAATACCTTTAATATTTGATGATCATCCTAGCCAATGATTAACAAGGTAGTAATTTAAAAATGTTTTCTGTGTTTGCAATCATCCCGATATCTTTTGAAAGTTTGGTTAACGTGGCGAATGATTATAAAACCAAATTCAAATCATCAGTTTGTCAGGTCATCATATAGTAAAGCGGAAGCAAAAATATCGCTAATTTTTGTATGCATGTATTTTCTTCTTCTTCTTGTGTCTTTGTTTTGGATTTCTTTTTTTATTTGTATTTTTCATTTTCAAACATGGACGCCGCCTGCACACGTCTCATTCAATAGATCATATCAACTACGTTACATTTCCGAAGAGTTATCCAGGCATTACGATCTACATTATTCCCATTTTAGATAGATATAAACCATCAAAGTCTAGATTTTACGTTTATACTTTTTATGCCTCCGCCACGAAGTGGTGCCGGAGGCATTATGTTTTCGGGTTGTCCGTCCGTACGTACGTACGTCCGTCCGCATTCGTTTACGCGATAACTTGAGTAATATTGACTGGAATTTTACTAAACTTGGTCCAAGTATAAAGTATGATGGGTCAGTCACTTGATTAGATTTTGGGTGAAATCGGCCAAAGGTCAAGGTCAAATCATGAAATTGTATCTGTTTACGCGATAACTCAAGACTGGATCAAGCAAATTTCACCAAACTTTGTCCAAGGATGATGTATAGTAAGACAATTACTTGATTATCTTTTTAGTGATATCGGACAGAGGTCAAAGGTCAAAGATCAAGGTCAAATCCTAAAATTCATCTTTTTACGTGATAACTCTAAACTGGATGAAGCAGCTTTCACCAAACTTGGTCCAAGATGATGTATGATGGGGCAATCAGTTGAGTAGATTTTAGTGACATTGGCAAGAGGTCAAAGGTCAAAAGGTCAAGGTCAAATGCAAAAAATGTTGCTATTTCCCCCATATCCATGCAATGCCCAAAGGTATTTTCTTGAAACTTAATGTAGACGTGTACTACTGCATAAAGAGAGAGTTTTATGTCATAAGTTCAAAGGTCAAAAAGTCAAAGATTAGGTGAAAATGTTACAATTTCACTTTTCTCACAAATGGTTCAATGTATCTTCATGGAACTTAGTACATACGCATGTACTGACTGGCAGTTATTATCTAGGGAATTTAGGGGTCATGGGTCAATAGTCAGGGGTCAAAGGTCAAGGTCAGCTCGTCAAAATTTTACTATTTCCCTCATACACTAGTATATGCAATGCTTGCGTTATTATTTTTAAAACTTAATATGTATTACCTAATGGCGATTCTCTTGGAAATTTCCTGCCAGAAGGTCAAAGGTTAAGGGTCAAGGCCATGTTTAAATGCAAAAGAAAGAAATATATTTTATACTGTGATTACACTCTTTCTTCATACCTTAACAATTTCTCAATGCATAAACTTATAAAAGGGTCAGTCAGAAGTCAAGTAAAAATCCTCAATTCCCCAAATACATGTACCTGCACTCTTTAATAGACAATTATAGCAAAAGTAGTTCAAGAAAAGTGAACATTCAAGATATTTCTGACAAACCTGTCATTTCAGTGTTTTGCCAGTTATGTAAAACTGTCATCACACATTGTGAAGACATTGTACTATACACCTATTGGGAGAATCATGCATTATGGCGGAGGCGTCAGTCGCCAAAGCGACATTTCTAGTTTTTCTTCTTTTGCTCGGAATATATCGGGTTGTTTATGATCTTTGCCATAAAAATTTTGTGAATGTGCTTAAAGGAATTTGTACTTGCTTTTGTGTATGTTTGGAAATGTTTGAAAGTTTTGAGCTTGAATAAATTGAAAAGTGCTTTTATTAAAAAAAAAAGGACGTAAATAACTTTTTATAAGTGTATTTGTGTTTTTTTTTTTTTTTTTTTTTTTTGCTTTTTGTTATTCAGGACTAAAGTTGTGTGCATGGTATATATAATTATGCATATATAGTAGGTGTTACAAACAGATATTTCCCACTTTTGATTCTTAATAGTTCAAAAACTATATATGTGACCCTGCATCACAAAACAAACAAAAAGTCGCCAGACATGGATTTTTAGTTAAGGGCAGATTCTTAAAGAGCAGACTATAAGCTTTGAAATGATGTATAACTCAATTCATATGGACTCCCCTAACCTATCTAAATACTAGAAAGAAAGCACACACTCTGGAAAAGTGTAAACTGAGAAAAGAGGCTCTGAAGTACAGGGTCTATTCAAGCACTTAATCTTCACCAAGCTGTGCTAGCTGTGCAATGAAAGGGACAAAACACAGGATGTAAACCACTGGAGCAACAACAATAAGGGATTATCAGATTAAGCTGAAATTAAGCATGTTCTATCAACACATTCTGTCCATGGTTAATACCAACTTTCAAAGCAGTAGAGTTATCACGTCAAAAGTTATTAGACTTGATAGTGAAGAGGGTGTAAAGCATTTCAAGAAATGAAAAGGGGACTCTAAGACATACCCGATCTTTCTATTCTCCCCCGTAAAAGGGTTGTAGAAAAACTGCTAAAAACACACTTTCTCATCAATGTTACGATCCAAAAGTAAAGAGTAATGCAGAACAAGGGTAGCTCCTTCAGAAGATATGAAAAACTTGATACACATGTATCAACTCGGTTGACCCATTTCACCATTTTTGAGTCCTCACGTAAAATTAAGGGGTGCGACTTTTTGTTCGTTTTGAGGTGCATGGTCACATATCATATAAAACTGTCATTAATAAGAGTAATAGCTGAATAGTGCCTAATTTAATTGGAGGTAATTGGAATATGGAAGTCTATGTAAGTCTCATGAAATCAATGATTTATTTCAATGTTAGGTTCCAGATTTTGAGCAAATTTTGTCCCTCTGTACAAAAATTGAACTTTACAGAGGAACCAATGATGTGTATGTGAGTGTGTCCTTACAATGACCCTGAACAATGGACGTGGCTATCACCTTTTCAGAGCTCTGCTGCAAGGCACATGAATGCTTTATCAATTATTCATGTGGAGTGCCCTGAGCACTGCTAGTCTGAATTCATGACACAGGTTGCAATGCATGCACATAAATAAAGTGAGCACATGTTTCCATGTGCTTGCGTACACCGCATTTCAGAATAAGTAAAGACTAGCTGTGATAGTGGAATTCCTCATAAATATGTAATAGAGCATTCCAATCCTGGCCATAGTCCAGGACCACTGTCTGGGTATCAACAACACACTCCTATACACACCAATAACCCTCTGTGCAAAATTGAAGTTTGTACAAAATTGAAGTTTGTACAGAGGGTTGAAAATAGAGCAAAATCTGAAACCTATTAAACTGAAAAAATAATGTTGAATTTAACGAAACTGAATGATGCTTTCATTTTCAAATTACCTCCAACAAAATTGTACTCTAGTCAGCTATTACTCATATCAATGTTAGTGTTATCTGATATATAGTTTTTGAACTATATATAAAGGATCAAAAGTGGAAAATGTTTTTGTAACACCTAATATATATATGTGTGTGTGTGTGTGTGGGTGTGTCTGATCGTTCATCCCAAAACTAACCGAAAGTCGCACGCACTGATTTTGTGTGAGTACTTAAAATAGGTGAAATGGTCTGCTTTCAGATTTTCTACATTATGCCAGAGTTTTGGACCATAAAACGCACGATAATTTTTTTTTTAGCATTTTTTTTAATTCGATATAAGACTCCATTTTGTAGAATACTTTGATTTAGTTGTGTCATAGAGTGCCCTCTTCAAGTTTGAAACCTTTTTCACGCTCTTCATTATCAGTTCTAATAAATTTTGAAAGGATGATGCTACAGCTTTGAAAGTTATTATCAGCCAGGGGCAAAATGTGTTAATAGTGCATGCTTTAAAAGAGCACGATTTTCTCTTTATTGTTGGTATGGGGATTTGCATCCTTTTTGTCCAATTCCGTGCACAGTGCACACAGGACGGCTCACTTTCGGATAAAGCGCCTGAATAGACCCTTACTTCAGAGCCCCTTTTCTTATTTACATATACTTCCCAGATTGTGTGATTACATTCCAATAATTGGATAGGTTAGTAGAATCCATTTGTACTGTCTGCTCTTCACTAAAAATCCAGGCAGGGTCACATATCGGATATATGGTCATGTGTATATTATGTAATATTTGCATATGTATGTACAATACACACACATACACACACACACACACACACACATACACACACACACATACACACACACACATACATACATATATATATATTTATATATATATATATATATATATATTAATATACATATTTACATATATATATATATATATTTATATTTATATATATATATTTACATATATGTACAAGTAGACGTGACATGTATATTATACATGTCACGTCCACTTGTACAATGTAGCACCCATCCTGTATGAAGCCAAGGCAATTTCACGTTATATATATATACATATATATATATATATATATATATATACAGTGTTAATTATTATAATATGTATACTGTAAAACGCGATATTTTCGCGGCATGAAATTTTCGGGAGTTGCCTCAAACATTCAATGCATATTGTGAAGACAAGATCTTAAGCGTGCATTGTAATTTCGCGAAACTCGGCTCTCGCGAAATTTGCGAAATTAAGATGCACGCGAACATTCCTCGTTTTACAGTATATAAATTACACTTTTCGCTATATATATACATAGTATGATGGCTGAGCAATGTTTACGGTAAACGCGTCATGTTTCCGAGCTCAAAACTTCCTGATAATGCTGTGGACATACAGGTAAAGACACACTCTCACCTTGTTTTTTTTTTTTCTTCTTATAACATTGAAAGAAAGACAATAGATAGAACGTAAATGCGCAATTTTTTCGGGTCTCAAAAAAAAAAAGAGCGTACGTAATTACGTAATGTCTGTTTTTTTTTTTTTTTTTTAACTATGATATTGTACTGCATAAAAAAGATGGTTATGAATACATTCCATGAGTCACATCCATAGGTGTTTCCCCCCCCCCCCCCCACTTTTCTGGTCATGTCCCATTTCTATAAAATAAACAATAGCACCAACTATTCGCAAGGTGTCACGGTAAACCAAAGGCAAAAGTGCATTAGAATGGTATTTTACACTTCCAAGAGAACAATTTACAATTTTGTGTAATATCTTGCAATATGTTTATTTCTTTATCCCAACATCTTGCTGATTACCTAGTGCGTCAACATACATATTGCAATAAACAGAATGAATGTAGGCGTTGTCTTCAATTAATAAATAAACATAAAGCATATTCTAGCGTGTAATAAGTGCCTGTGGTGACGTTTGGCAAAATGAATGAATAAATACACAGTGAATATCGCAGAAAAATTATACGTTAATAAGAGCAAATGCGTAAGTAGAATCCATCAGCAAGAATATATAGAAATAAGCAATAACAAATGATTAGAAATAAATACTGATATTTTACAGACATTCTGTCAAAAGAAAAGTTACTTCCACCATGCCTACAGAATACTGAACATGATTATAAATATTACACATAGAACATAGATAACAGGGAGTATACTGCCCTACTTTGGCTAAAGGAAGCAAGTGACTTTTTTAATGGATATTGACTTTTTTGTTGATTTCGCATATGTGAGACATGCTCTATTTAACTGAAAAATCCAAAGGTTACAATTTTGGCCCATTTCTGAGATATTCGGGTGGCAAAAGGAAGCAAGTGCACAAAATTGCATTAAAATTTGCAAAAGGGAGCATGTAACATCCTTATGATATGATTGTCACTTGCTTCCTTTCGCCATTGTTTTATGTTTGCTACAAATCTATAACACTTTGACAAAAGGGAACAAGTAACATTTTTGTGATATGATTATCCCTTGCTTCCTTTTGCCAGATTTGTCATGTTTGCTAAAAATCTGAAATACTTTGGCAAAAGGAAGTTAGTTACAACCTCATCATATGGTCACTTGCTTCCTTTTGCCAAATTTATTTATATTTGCACATAATCTAAAATACTTCGGCAAAACGAAGCAAGCGACATCCTTGTGATATGATTGTCATTTGCTTCCTTTTGCCATTTTTTTTTTACGTTTGCTACAAATTTATTATACTTTGGCAAAAGTAAGTAAGTAACATACTCATGATTGTCACATACATATACTTTTGCCAGATTTTTCATATTTGCTACAAATCTATAATCCTTTGGCAAAAGGAAGCAAGTTACATAATAATGAGTTTCTATGGGAATATCAATATTCTTCAAATTGGCATAAATGCATCACCATATGACTTGCACGAATACCGACATTATTTCTCGGCACAAATTTCCATGTTAAAGGGCCTACCCAAAAACATATTTTCTTCATTTGTATCCTGTGTACTCGATGTCACTTGCTTCCTTTTGCCAGAGTAGGGCAGTATATACAACAGTACGGACAGCACTTTCAAAACACGTTCGTATCATAAATGTTTCGGTAAGTTTCAATTCTCCACTTGTACAAAAATAAAAGTAAGTATGACGATATCGAACATATTAACAAGCCATAAAAATATAAACTGAATTCTCATTACAAACATATACATGATCATGTGAATAATATGTATACTTCATGGCAAATCTTTTAAGTATGCAGGTGGAGGAGACCGTTATCAATAATCAAATCGCTCGACTTGGAAAACGGCCTCTAAACATTACGACTTGTTACAATTCTTTTTTCTTTTTTTTTCTTTTTTTTTTTACTGAAGGAACAGAACATAATAACACACTTGAGTAAATAGCGTAAAATTTTCAAGTATGTCCTTTGACCGAAAAAGGACAACGCAAAGTGGAATATAAAAGGACACACACACACAAAAAAAAACAACAACAACGAATAAGGGGCAAGAATATAAAGAGATACCAGCGTAGGAAAAGTAGGGAGAAGAGATTGGAAGAAAAACAATAACATACAGTGTTCCGGAGTTGGGAGGTAATGATCATTATTCCTATTAGTTCGAATGGTACATTGCGAGAACTTCTTTATAGGATAATTTACAACATTGTAAAGAAGGACTACGTCTAAGATCATCAGTCAATGAGTTCCGTACATCTGGAACAAACAAACTTTCCGTGTGGACTAGATAATGAGAACCAGTAATAAGTCTTACGGCAGGTGTTTGAAATAAGAATATCGACTTTATCTTAATCATACTACAATTTCCCATATAATTTCATTACAATAGGTAATATGGGGGTTATATTATGAGTACATTACAAAGAACATATTTTGCTTTCGGTTGTGTAAATAATCATGAATGACAAATTGAATGAAGTTTAAATCTTAGTCCGGAAACCGTATTTTTGCATTTTATACAATTCAATTACGATGTGTGGTATCTGATGCTCTGCTTAGATTCATGAAAACCCAAATAGCATGTTCTTTTATTTTTTCATAAACGATTCAATAATTTGATCGTGTAATTGAATTGCATAATCAGTAGAATGTTTTTCTCTAAAACCAAGTTGATTAGGAACTAATAGTAATAACTAATAAGTCTTCTATGTACAGTCTTTTCTCGAACTTTGGAAAGGGCAGGAAGCAAAGAAATTGGACGATGATTATTCATTAGCTTTCTGTAGGACACACAAGTCGGAGAACTTCATCGATATGCATAATTCTAAGATCGTAAAAGGAAGTCGTACAAAACATGATGAAATAGAGGAAATAGAACAAAAAAAAAAACATAATTCATTTCACTCGCCTGGGCTAACAGACGTTATGCTTCAGGAATCAAAATTATTGGGTGACTAGAATTCTGTCAGTTTAAACCACCCAGGACTAACCGTACCCAAGCGAAGTTCTGAAAGCACCTTGGTTTTGTTTCGTCTTGGAGTGAACGTGAAATAGTTGGCCTTATTGTTTTGATCAGTGAGCATGAATGGCTAGGGAGATCAGGGAAATGTTCTCACACTTCCCTAGATGAAGAGAAGTTCTCTCTAGGATGTGCTACTGATGCATGTTCCCGAAGATCCCCGTTTGTCAGTCACCATCAGTTGTAGGTCATCCCACCAAATCTTCATACTTAATAAATAATATTCTGTGTATATACAGGTTACGCATCGAGATGACACTTTGGACAGGCAATTACGTCACACTACTTCCTCTTAGACACAGTCTACTTCTGCCATAATAGGAGATGGTTTTTTACAGAGAGAAACAAGTTGTGTGTCCCTTCCTGAAGACGTCTTGAAAGAGGCTTTGGCATATCATTCATTCACTCTGGTATTTGGGATGACGCTCAGTTCTAACGCAGTTTGGGGATTGAACGCAACAAACGACTGTAAAAGGGGAAAACAGGAACGAATAAGAAGAGCAGAATGCATTGTGAGTATTGCGAATGATTCGCACAATCGGAGCTCACCAAATGAACGGAGGAAATACAATTATGACATGCATTTAAAATACATTAGTTCTCGTTATACCAGACGCAATGCAGTGCCTTAAGCCCTATATACTAAACTTTTTTTTTTCTACTGCAAAAAAAAAAAAAAAAAAAAGATGTATGGTTGGACCTACTACACCTTGACCGCCTAATGTTTATTTGCTTGATAAGAATATTTAACACTGAAATTCACGTAAAAAAAACTTGACCTACGTGATTAAGAAAATCCAGCACTATCAAATGCCGTTCCCTTTTTGATTCGAAGTTTCAGTGCAAAAATATCGCCGTCGAACTTGCGTGGCCTCGTTTCAACTCCCCGCGGTAAAACTCCTTATTGAGATCGACCGCTGTTTTTGCATTGACAATGCACGCAAACCGAGTTGTATTGAATACCCTGTTGTACGAAGCTTTTTAGAAACCTCCATAGACATTACATTACAATTCGGGGAAAATGTTCGTTCAAAATTTTGTCCTTGATTAATACCATTAATGAACAGTGAATTTTCGCGTTTTCCCACACCATCCTCATCTACGGTCAAAGCCAATACATTTTTATGTGCTCTGCGCGCAGTGAAGTGCGTACTAAGCGTTCTGTGCGCCAATGTATACGCGGTCGGTTTCAAAAAGGGTGATCGATATGTAGTAGGGCTACCATATATACCAACCTGCATTTATATGCACTAATTTATTTATTACCTCCGCCAAGGGGGGAGGTTATGTTTTCGTTACCGTTGGTTTGTTTGTTTGTTTGTCCGTGTGCAAAATAACTCAAAAAGTTGTGCACAGATATGAATGAAACTTGCAGGAAAGGTTCAGAATGATACAAGTAACAGATGATTACATTTTGGTAGTGATCTAAGAATTTGGGGGAATTTATGAAGGATTTTTGACATTTTGGCAGGTGGGGTCAATAGCCGGGTTCACACGTACAAATTAGCGGGATGACGATCGCGATGCACATCCCGAGTTTTTTTGGCGAGCGTCTACACGTACCAAATTAGCGGGATGGCGATCGCGATCGGTATCCCGCTAATTTGGCGAGCGTCCACACGTACCGAATTATCCCGCTAATTGCCGATAGAGACAACAACAAAGCCTGCAAACTGGGTCACACAGCGCCCTTCTCTATCACTGCTTGCGCGCACTTACCTTTGTCTATTGTCTTTTACGCGTCAGTGGTGTGGTTCGCGCGCTGTTGTTGTTGTGCTCCAAAGAGGTGAAGGACCTCTTCGCAGAGGCCTCGCTGTTGTGATGTGCGCATTGCATGATGGGATGTAAAAACTCGAGATTGTAATCCCGACCGTTCACACGTACCAGCGCGCGGCCACTTATCCCGCTAATTGACGAACCAGCGCAATATTTCTTTGGATTAGCATCGCGATGCTTATCCCGCTAATTTTCGGGTTTTTTCTGTCCACACGTGCAAAAAACTCGGGATGACGATCGCGATGCAAATCTCGAGATTTGTATCCCGCTAATTGGTGTACGTGTGAACCCGGCTATTGAAATTGGGAGTTCAGACTGCGCGTATTGAAGTTTGCATGCGCGCACTAAAGTGCGTGCTCTAGTTTCTGCTAGGGCGAGGCGCGCCGTGCAGCTGAGGGTTTATGACGTAACAAAGGTTTTCTATATTGGGAAATCGGGCGACATTCAGCACACAATGCTTTAAGTACGAATGGGTTGAAATCACTGACACATGTATCTCTATGGAAGAACAGGATCAGTGGTGGCAATGAGCTGCATGCTTGGCGGAGGTCTGCTTCTCTAGTTGAAAATATATTGGCAATAACAACGAACACCTACAGAAAAAAAAAAGGTACCGCTTGTGGCTGAATGATCATAAATAAAGTAAAGAGAAAAACAAGAAATTACAAAGTCAAGCCGCGTCTAAAGGTTTAAACCCCTAAAACAGTATTGTTTCGACTGCATGGCACTCCTGAAGAGCTGACCACAGCTTTCGCACAACTTTTATCTTGTCTGCAGTGAAAATACAAATTTTTGTCACTTTTTATAAATAAAGCGGTCAAAAAATAGCTTTGTAGTACATAGCCACTGTGCCATTAGCCCACTTTAGATCAATCCGATATTGAATGTGTGCTTGATTATTTCACTTTAAGAAGGTACGCAAACTAAGCGCTTTAGAGAGTGTTTAGGTACTACGATAATTTATGTGAGACTTTGTGCCCCAAATATTGCGCGGTACTCACCTCATTCACTACGTATGGAGTCATGTAGTTGCCGTCATTCTGGAAAAGAAAACAAGGAAACAAACTGGGTAAACCTTAAAATTCGTAATTGTACTGGCGAAAGGACATTTGAAGTCACCCAATTATACTAACTTTAATTACAATCTATACACCAAATGAATTGATCTTTGTATGCATTCTACAAAAAGAAAATAGAACTATAAGGATAGGGACATTTGACGCGTTAATCTCTGTAAACAGCATTGTAGCAAAAAAGGCTGCTGAAAACTGCTTATCCAATAAAGGTGAGCCAATGGAGTAAAATGGAGTCAAAAGGGGCCTGAGCTTTCGATCCTAGCAGATTCTGCTAGGATCGAAAGCTCAGGCCCCTTTTGACTCCATTAAACAGCATTGTCTCACAGCTAGGAATACTGTCGTTTTGGTGTGGATTTTTTTTTTCACTTGTCTAACATTGATATGCCATCAGTCTGAAATAACAACCAAAGTCCAACAGATTTCGGCATAGTGCTATGTTTCATGTCTACTGATCAAGACAATTTTAAATGTGGAATAAAAAGGAGAGTGACGAGTCTTGAAAAGCTATTGCAAAGTTAACAGTGTGAACATAACTTATAACAATTACTTCATTGAAAAATCGAGGAGATTCTATGATAGGAGATGGAAAGGGAAGGGGACCTACCGTTGCGTAATTGTGACCATTTGCATGCAAGCTATTCCTCGGTCTTTCATAGCTCACATTTCGAATTGCGTCTTCCACCATAGTTTGGCGTTTGTCAAAAGAGTCCGTCGATGCATCATCGAAAGGAATATCCTGCTCGTCAGCCAAATACATGCCTCTGTTGTAGTAACTTGGCTCTCCGACGCGATTTAGCCTATAATGATAAAAAGAAACAATTAATACAAAGTTATTCGCAAACGGTATCAGTTCAGTTTCATTTTATTTCCCGTCCAACAAAGGGTATAATAAAATACAAAGCAACCGTAATATCATCACAGTGTTTGATCAGTTAAAAAGAAAATAAATATAGCTCAACTTGAATTCGAATACAAAATATACAATGAGATATAATGATATGTTTATTTTTCTATAATGACTAAGAACATCAACATTATCAATGCAAACTTTGAACAATAACAGAAAAGTAAGTATGGAAAAAGAGTGGACCACCAATCAAAGCAGTGCTTGTAATACGTGGATCACTTATGGCGTAACATGTCATTAAACTGCAAAACGAAAACAGTAATCATTATTAAAGTACAAGGAAAAATCCAACTATAGACTAATCTGAGAATGTTACAACCTGCAGGTTGTTAAATCGCAATGAAAGAAAAGTCACCCCCTGTGTTTACAGTTGTTTTCCGTTGCTATCACACAGAAATGGTTTCAAAGTAGGGACTCTTGCTCCACCTCTTTTGTCAAGGTGGTTATTCAAAAACTATTAGCTTGATTACACCACTTTACACTTACATGGAACTTAAAACGTGCATGTTGTGATCACTGAGATAATCACATGTCGCATTATATTTCAACCATCAAATTTCTCGTGAAATGAATGTCTGGTATTGCTATCATATTTTAGAGTTAAATAATCTTTCTGAAATCGGTACAATGTCCGAGACATTCATTTTGGTGACATGGCTGTTGCGGTTATGAAATAATCTCCCCCTAAACATTAAATGTATTACAGATTTTGCTAAATGCAAAATATTGTTAAAGAGTCATCAACTGGCTGATTTTATAAGTTATAGGTTTCCGTTTCATGTTATAAACTAATATATTTTTCATGGTAGAACTGAACAAAATGTGTCTTCAATCACAAACAGTAGGGTTAAAAATGATAAAAACTTCCAATTGAACTCCTCCTTTAAGCAGAGCCATAATGAGAAGAGAAAACTTAATCATTATTTTTTTAGAGGCTTCTCTCAGCAGGAATATGTATGTGAAAATATATAACGCCACTTACCCGGTAGTAACCTTGAGGGTTTCTTTGCGTCGCATGTATGCCACCATTAAGAAACACGTTACAATAATAACGAACAGAACGAAGGCGAAAGCTGCTAAAACAATGCCAATTATAGCGCCAGTTGACAAGCCACCTGGGACTGAAATGAAAAAGGAAAAAAAAGGCATTTTAAGATTCAGGGAGGATTTTTGAAATATTTGGACAATAACATTATTAACCATCCCATTCTGGCCAACATGCATCACTATTTCAATAAATCTACCTAATATAGTCCCGCCGGATAGTCATATTCAAAATTCAAATTTCAAAGTTCAAATTGTATTTCAATTTCCATGAAATAAACAATGAAAATTATATACAATGTATGAGCAGAACATATTTGTAGTAATTGCAAAAAAGTAAATAAACACAATTTCGTCACGTGGAACGGTATAATCTACGATAAATTAGTAAAATGTGACTTCACATCAAAACGTAACTTCTTAAAGGGCGCTGCGCTGCCTTGATTAGGACATGGACCACGATTTTAAATAAAATAGAGAAAGTCACCTTCTCAATCTTAAGTCTCCAATGCATGCCCTCCCGTAAGGTATTACAATTGTTAAAGGGGATGGCTAGTAACTGATCAGTGGGAATCAGTGGGAATGCTGAGGGATGATTGTTCCAATCCTTGTGGGATTTATTTAAGAGGACATTATATATCTACTGTTGTGTGAAAATTATTTGCTTCAGAACGGTCTCATATTCAAGTCATGTGCAGATTAATGCCCCGTCACTGACCAGGGACGCTTACCTGGAAACATTAAACTGCACATTACTTGAATATGAGACCATTCTGAAGCAAAGAATTTTCACACAAGAATAGATATAGTGTACTCTTAAATGAATCCCACAAGGATTGGAACAATCATCCTCCGACATTCCCACTGATTCCCACTGACCAGTTACTAGCCATCCCCTTTAATATTGCCCTGTGTACAAGCCGAGTCGTATGAAAAGGAAATCGTTTTATCTCGTTTCCAGCCAATCACAACGTTTCATCATATAATAGTCTAATCTGCTGAGAAAATACCTTGACGCCATTCCGCCTTTAAAGTCCATAGGCTGATTAAAAAGAATAAAATATTACGAGTTCACTGGTAAAAACTTGACCGGTATCGGATGAAAGATAAGGCGGTTAGGACATTTTAAATTTTTTTCTACTTTCTGAAAAATAGTTCTTGTACAGTTTCTATGAATATCAAGAGGAGTGAGCCAACCATGTCATAAGATCACAAATTTCCATTGATCGTGAACAAAAAAAAAAAACAACAACAACAACAACAATATAAATATATATATATATATATATATATATATATATATATATATATATAAATGAAGAAATTCCGCGTTTCTGTTACTGTAGACTGAAACATGATACTGTTCCTGATTGAATTACTTCAGAATAATGATCAGTTAGATATACGAAGATTTGAGCCTCGGGAATAATTTCGTTTGAGTGAAAAACTGGAAATTTGACAATTTTATGTACAAACTATACATGACAAGATTTGAGAGGATGATGCTCACTTTGCAATTGGCATATAAATATTGACCGTTCATAAAATGCTCCCTAAAAAAAAAAAAATAGAAAACTTGCTTATTTTTCATCAGATTTCGATCAAAATTATACCGTTGCACTGGTGATATTTTTCTCTCTCTTATCAGACTAACTTATATTAGGACTGGATTTCCCAGTTAAATTTAGCCGTGTTTCAGAAAGTAGCAGCAGCTTTGATCGGACTTACGCGTGGCAGTAAGGAAGCTGATTCCGAGAACGTGATTCCCTGATTGTAAAGTGTCTGGTCTGCTTTCCAGCCTCGTTTCTTCGACAATCTCCTCCGCGAGTCTGTTCGCTTCTTCTTGGGTAGCTGCTGCGACTTCCAGCCTGAGTGTGGCTACCACACTTCCAGGGCTGAAGTCCAGAGCCTCACACGTGAGGCCTCGGTGGTTGAGGTAGTTCGCGTAATATGTTGTAACCTGTCACAAAGACAAGAATTCGGCTATGACTAAATAAACAATAAAGGATGCATTTTATACACTGTGCTGCCTTCTTTTTTTTTGGGGGGGGGGAGGGGGGCAAGTGTACTGTGGTGTTCTTGGTCCTAGTAAAGACACTCTTTGTAAAACCCTAACTACCCGTCAGAGGCCACCCTGATACATCTTTTTAAGATACCATCTCCGTTCATCCAGTGGTAAACCTCTTCGCTACTATGCTTCCCTCTCGGATCATGACCAAAATGTCAATCTGGCGATGGCGCCATTATAACACCACCTCCCTACCAGTCTGCAGAATAGTTAAACACCCGTTTTATTGATCAGTCGTGTTCGATGTCTCTATAAATGTTTATTCTTGCTCCGCAATCACTTGCACTGAAACATATTAACATAAGTATGTACATGTTACATGTACATATTCTTGAATGTTTTAACATCCTGACAAGCATTTCGTATGTATGACATAAAAGACACAGTGTTGTCTTGTCTTGGTTTGAACTCGATGATTAGCTGTTATACATATACAGCGTCCCACATGATTATCTACGTACATATTCATATCATAATTGTAGCGATTAATAAAAATGCCATTACCGCACTTACCGCATTGCATATCAACGTTTCTATTTCCCGATAAAATGCAGAGTTCTGGTCGTTCAGGTCGTCGTTAAATGTTAAGTCATCGCCATTAAGTGTGTCCACCCTTACATAGATCGTCACATATCTCGTAAAAGGCATTGAAACTGGACATGGAGAAAGAGTGGATTGAAGTTTAATGTTGAACATCAGTCACGGTATTTTTTTTCCAGCTTTCGCTGATAATTGTTCATCAATGTCTCTATCACTGTATGTAATAACACATCTCGTGCATAATCACTATTTAAATGCTCAACAAATTTCAAATTACATTATACGTACAGTGTACATGCCCACCATTTCTTATCATTATGGTTTCGTTTGAAAGTCTTTTCCACCGATACTATCAGCGTTAGTTGCGAGCAGTTCTGAGACGTACAAAGAGAATGCAAATTTATCATCCTGGATGCATACATTATTAAGAGATCAAAATCATAGCTCATTTCTCTCCTTTTTTGAATTGGAAAACGGTAATTAAAAAGGTAAAAAACTGTTAACAAACATCTGGTATTATAGAGCTGTCATTGACAACATCAAAGACGAGGAAGTACAAAGATGAAACGAGGCATGACTGATCTCATCCAGACATCATAGTCATGATGCTGTTTAAAAGATAATGCATATCTATATTCTCCTTGTCAATGGTAAAGTCATGCTTACTTGTGGTAGCTGGTCCTTGGGTGGGGGCAGATGTTGTGATCTCAATGAAGGAAGCTGTAAAATAGGACATTGAACATAAAATCATGTGTACGTTTGGTTGTTTTTTAACAATAATATTGCAACCTATCTCCGAGTAACTCGAAGGGCTATAAAGTTTTGTTGTACAATAAAAAGGTGCTGACGTGTACAATGAGCAGTATACTGAATAAAAGAACTCAAGAAGAAAAAGAAAAACACCAGCGATACATTAAACGTATTTCGTATTTGATAACTCACGTATAAGAGCAGGAAACAGACAACTAAGTTCAGAGAACCTTTAGGATTTTCAGGGTCGACTCGACTGACTGGAACAGACAAACCGAAATTTGTTGACAAGCACAATGATGGCAAAATTTCCTACAGGAAATTCCCAATACTATAAACGATATCTTCTGTATGTTTTGCTCTGCCTGGTTTTGTTCTTGTCTACATTTATGGTCTAGATTTATAATGCTGAGGACGCACTCCTTCCTGGGGTAATTAAAGAAAGTCCACACAAACTCACCAGCTACGTCAACGCTCTCCAATGTGATGTTGTTGTTGTTACTGTCACCTAGGGAGATGTTTGACGGTGAGGTCAATATGCTCTCCGCCTGCATCCCAAGCTCGTTGGCAGCAGCTGGGGACTCGGCGCCAAGAGTCACATTCATGTCGGCGCCGACACTCCCGGGGAAGAATCTCCACACGAAACACACGAATCGTCGCGGGATCGCGCGGCCTCGTTGCAAGAAGAGTTGCCTGAACTGTTCGCGAAATATGAAGAAGATTTAGAAGTTGGCTGACAACCAGAAAACTTTACAAAAGCATTGGTGTGCTCTTAATGTTCCCTAGAATTTATGTTGGTTGACAGTTTACGGTGACACTAGTTATACAAATAAATCTTCTCAAAAATAAATAAAAAAAACCCAATGGTAACAAAAACGTAGACAAAATGAATCAGTACATATCTTTGAGTCTAACACGGTGTAACATGATGTAAAGAGAGGATACTGTCGACATAGAATACTACGTCTCATTGTATATACTTGGTTTTTGAGCCCCTAAACTTTGGCGCACTAATGGTGACTGTATAAGAAGCCTAACAAATGTGATTTGTAAAATTCATTAAGCCGTGACCATGCTTTTATAGCCTACTGTCAAGAAGGTAGGATAACTCCATCGACTGTTCTAGACCATTAAATTTCATCATTTTTGTGGGAAAAGCAAGCGATTAACAAACTTTTAAAAGAATAAACGTATCGCATGTAGAAAATGAATACAAACAAACAAACCAAAAAAATAATGACTTATTAATGTAACATTGAATCCTCGTGGATATTTCACTTTATTTTCCCCTATCATCAAAGTTGCTGAATGTTTTCTTTCTTTTAATCTCCTTTATTACTGTAAGTGAGGAGAGTGTTTGTAAAATAAAATAATGTCTGTGATAGTCAATACTGCAGTATGATTTCATATATGAAAGACTTTTTTTTGTCTTGGTCTATTAGTTTTAGTGATAGGTAAGGAGCTAAATACACTTATGAGAAAGAAAAATCGAAGCGATACCGTGATAAGGTGTGTACTATAGGGTACATGAAATAAGTAAAAAAGTGCTTGACTATAGCCTGTGAAGTAATGATGATGAATTGCTTTCACTGTCTTACCGTAAAACAGAATAAAGCCTCATATTCTTGAAATCGCTCCGAAGTCCTGTCTTCCAATTCATTGTCGTATTCGACAACCACGTTGTTTATTGCAGAGATGGTGATTGTGACGCTAACTTGGACTTCACTGGGTGCTAAACATGGCATAAAAACGCCAAGAGGAATGAAGATAAGTAAAGAGCAGGTACAACGTTTAGTATCATACCTATTCTCCTTCCAAAAATGGCTTAAGTGTGTGTTTACTTTATATAGCCATTGCGATATTTTTTGTATTGTTTTGTTTTGTTAAGTTTGTTTCTTAGCTTGTTTGCTCGCCAAATTTGTTCGTCCTCTGTACACGCACTCCACTGAAGACTAGCACTGGCATGTTATGACAATCAATCCAGCTTTTCTTTCATTATTTCATACGGAAACAGTACTTCTATAGATCCTGTACTACTACCATGGAAAATTATGGGCAAGACATAAATTTACCATCATTAGCTGTTCCATTATGTTCTCACTTCCACTGGTGATGCACTTGCTAGATTTCATTGAGAACACGTCTGTTGCGAATCGATGTGAAATGGATCACATTATTTAAAGTGCCCCGATAGTGATTATTTGGTACAATTTGTTATCTTTGATAAAAAAAAAAAACGAATTGCTGTTTTGTTATTAAAGTGTATACTTGCAATTACCTGGTGTTGTCGTTGTGGGTAAATTCGTTGTTGTGGGTAAATTCGTTGTTGTTGGTGAATTCGTTGTTGTGGATTCTTCACTTCCTGCGGAAGTTTCATCTGTCCCTATACAAGTGTACAGTTGAGAGAAGAAAAAAAAGAAAAGAAAGAAGACAAAAGAGAGCAAAATAAAATAAGCTTATAATAAGTAACTCCAAAAAGCAATCTGGCAAGAAGATCGTCATTATACACTAAAGGAATGAACAATGTACAAGTGTACGAAAACATGTGTGCTAGTAATTACCCGGTGTTGTCGTCGTGAGGGAGTTCGTTGTTGTGGTTCCTTCACTTCGAGTGGAACCTTCTGTTCCTACAAGTTCATAATTCAGAGCAGAAATAAAAAAAAGGAGAAAATAGCATCAAATATTAGATTAGTAAACCTACTCTGCAATTTGGTATAAATACGATCGTTACTATACTACCGAAACATTTTCCAGTATGAAATAACATCAGTTGAATAACACATCCCTTGCAGCAGCATCGTCTGAAATCTTAACAATGTTCAAATCAAGTCGATTCTCGGTGCAAAAATTTATCTTCCGCAAGACCATCCCTTTTTTGTTGTTGTTGTTGTTTTGTTATGCTTCTTATCCAGCAAAACCTAAAATTACAGCAATTGCTTATGCACTTCACAGACGTCAGGCGGTATAGTATTGGTTGAGGTGAGGATTCAGCTTTTAACTTTTGTTTTCGCGAGAAACATAAAGGGGATGGCAAGTAACTGATCAGTCGGAATCAGTGGGAATGCTGGGGGACGATTGTTCCAATCCTAGTGGGATTCATTTAAGAGTACATATATCTATTGTTGTGTGAAAATGTTTTGCTTCAGAATGGTCTCATATTCAGGTAATGTGCACTTTGATGTTTCCAGGTTAGCATACCTGTACAGTAACGGGGCATTAAACTGCACATTACTTGAATATGAGACCGTTTTTACGTTGAACTACACATTACTTGAATTACTTGAATATGAGACCAATCTGAAGCAAATAATTTTCACATAACAATAAATATATAATGTACTCTTAAATGATTCTCACAACAAAATTGGAACAATCATCCCCCATCATTCCCACTGATCAGTTACCAGCCATCCCCTTTAAATACTAAGTAACAACAATGAACGCAGAGATGCCTATTACCTGTTACGGTTTCCGTAGATGTTGAACCTTTCATTGTTGTTTCGCTTGTAAAAGAATGCTCAGACGAAGCCTCCGTTGTAGCATCAGTGGTCAAATCAGTTGTCACCTCAGTGGAGACTGATGTCATGGTTCCACTAGTAGATGTTGAACCCATCGTTCTTGTTTCGATCGTTGAAGCAGACTCAGATGAAGCCTCCGTTGAAGCATCAGTGATCGCACCAGTTGTCACTTCTGTTGAGACTGATGTCATCGTTCCACTAGTAGATGTTGAACCCATCGTTCTTGTTTCGATCGTTGAAGCAGACTCAGATGAAGCTTCCGTTGTAGCATCAGTGGTCGCATCAGTTGTCACCTCAGTGGAGACTGATGTCATGGTTCCACTAGTAGATGTTGAACCCATCGTTCTTGTTTCGATCGTTGAAACAGACTCAGATGAAGCCTCCGTTGTAGCATCAGTGGTCGCATCACTTGTCACTTCTGTTGAGACTGATGTCATGGTTCCACTAGTAGATGTTGAAACCATCGTTCTTGTTTCGATCGTCGAAGCAGACTCAGATGAAGCCTCCGTTGTAGCATCAGTGGTCGCATCACTTGTCACCTCAGTTGAGACTGATGTCATGGTTCCACTAGTAGATGTTGAACCCACCGTTTTTGCTTCGATCGTCGAAGCAGGCTCAGATGAAGCCTCCGTTGTAGCATCAGTGGTCGCACCTGTTGTCACTTCTGTTGAGACTGATGTCATGGTTCCACTAGTAGATGTTGAACCCATCGTTCTTGTTTCGATCGTCGAAGTAGACTCAGATGAAGCCTCCGTTGTAGCATCAGTGGTCGCAGCACTTGTCACTTCTGTTGAGCCTGGTGTCATGGTTCCACTAGTAGATGTTGAACCCATCGTTCTCGTTTCGATCGTTGAAGCAGACTCAGATGAAGCCTCCGTTGTAGCATCAGTGGTCGCATCACTTGTCACTTCTGTTGAGCCTGGTGTCATGGTTCCACTAGTAGATGTTGAACCCATAGTTGTTTCGATCGTTGAAGCAGACTCAGATGAAGCCTCCGTTGTAGCATCAGTGGTCGAATCAGTTGTCACCTCTGTTGAGACTGATGTCATGGTTCCACTAGTAGATGTTGAACTCATCGTTCTTGTTTCGACTGTTGAAGCAGACTCAGATGAAGCCTCCGTTGTAGCATCAGTGGTCGCACCTGTTGTCACTTCTGTTGAAACTGATGTCATGGTTCCACTAGTAGATGTTGAACCCATCGTTCTTGTTTCGATCGTCGAAGTAGACTCAGATGAAGCCTCCGTTGTAGCATCAGTGGTCGCAGCACTTGTCACTTCTGTTGAGCCTGGTGTCATGGTTCCACTAGTAGATGCTGAACCCATCGTTCTCGTTTCGATCGTTGAAGCAGACTCAGATGAAGCCTCCGTTGTAGCATCAGTGGTCGCATCACTTGTCACTTCTGTTGAGCCTGGTGTCATGGTTCCACTAGTAGATGTTGAACCCATAGTTGTTTCGATCGTTGAAGCAGACTCAGATGAAGCCTCCGTTGTAGCATCAGTGGTCGAATCAGTTGTCACCTCTGTTGAGACTGATGTCATGGTTCCACTAGTAGATGTTGAACCCATCGTTCTTGTTTCGACTGTTGAAGCAGACTCAGATGAAGCCTCCGTTGTAGCATCAGTGGTCGCACCTGTTGTCACTTCTGTTGAGACTGATGTCATGGTTCCACTAGTAGATGTTGAACCCATCGTTCTTGTTTCGATCGTCGAAGTAGACTCAGATGAAGCCTCCGTTGTAGCATCAGTGGTCGCAGCACTTGTCACTTCTGTTGAGCCTGGTGTCATGGTTCCACTAGTAGATGTTGAACCCATCGTTCTCGTTTCGATCGTTGAAGCAGACTCAGATGAAGCCTCCGTTGTAGCATCAGTGGTCGCATCACTTGTCACTTCTGTTGAGCCTGGTGTCATGGTTCCACTAGTAGATGTTGAACCCATAGTTGTTTCGATCGTTGAAGCAGACTCAGATGAAGCCTCCGTTGTAGCATCAGTGGTCGAATCAGTTGTCACCTCTGTTGAGACTGATGTCATGGTTCCACTAGTAGATGTTGAACCCATCGTTCTTGTTTCGACTGTTGAAGCAGACTCAGATGAAGCCTCCGTTGTAGCATCAGTGGTCGCACCAGTTGACACTTCTGTTGAGCCTGGTGTCATGGTTCCACTAGTAGATGTTGAACCCATAGTTGTATCGATCGTTGAAGCAGACTCAGATGAAGCCTCCGTTGTAGCATCAGTGGTCGCATCAGTTGTCATTTCTGTTGAGACTGATGTCATGGTTCCACTAGTAGATGTTGAACCCACAGTTGTTTCTATCGTTGAAGCAGACTCAGATGAAGCCTCCGTTGTAGCATCAGTGGTCGTATCACTTGTCACTTCTGTTGAGCCTGGTGTCATGGTTCCACTAGTAGATGTTGAACCCATAGTTATTTCGATCGTTGAAGCAGACTCAGATGAAGCCTCCGTTGTAGCACCAGTGGTCGCATCAGTTGTCACTTCTGTTGAGACTGATGTCATGGTTCTACTAGTAGATGTTGAACCCATTGTTGTTTCGATCGTTGAAGCAGACTCAGATGAAGCCTCCGTTGTAGCATCAGTGGTCGCATCAGTTGTCACTTCTGTTGAGCCTGGTGTCATGGTTCCACTAGTAGATGTTGAACCCATAGTTGTATCGATCGTTGAAGCAGACTCAGATGAAGCCTCCGTTGTAGCATCAGTGGTCGCATCAGTTGTCATTTCTGTTGAGACTGATGTCATGGTTCCACTAGTAGATGTTGAACCCACAGTTGTTTCTATCGTTGAAGCAGACTCAGATGAAGCCTCCGTTGTAGCATCAGTGGTCGAATCAGTTGTCACCTCAGTTGAGCCTGATGTCATGGTTCCACTAGTAGATGTTGAACCCATAGTTGTTGCTATCGTTGAAGTAGACTCAGATGAAGCCTCCGTTGTAGCATCAGTGGTCGCACCAGTTGTCACTTCTGTTGAGACTGATGTCATGGTTCCACTAGCAGATGTTGAACCCATCGTTCTTGTTTCGATCGTCGAAGTAGACTCAGATGAAGCTTCCGTTGTAGCATCAGTGGTCGTATCACTTGTCACTTCTGTTGAGCCTGGTGCCATGGTTCCACTAGTAGATGTTGAACCCATAGTTGTTTCGATCGTTGAAGCAGACTCAGATGAAGCCTCCGTTGTAGCACCAGTGGTCGCATCAGTTGTCACTTCTGTTGAGACTGATGTCATGGTTCCACTAGTAGATGTTGAACCCATTGTTGTTTCGATCGTTGAAGCAGACTCAGATGAAGCCTCCGTTGTAGCATCAGTGGTTGCATCAGTTGTCACTTCTGTTGAGCCTGGTGTCATGGTTCCACTAGTAGATGTTGAACCCATTGTTGTTTCGATCGTTGAAGCAGACTCAGATGAAGCCTCCGTTGTAGCATCAGTGGTCGAATCAGTTATCACCTCAGTTGAGACTAATGTCATGGGTCCACTAGTAGATGTTGAACCCATCGTTGTTGTTTCGATCGTCGAAGCAGGCTCAGATGAAGCCTCCGTTGTAGCATCGGTGGTCGAATCAGTTGTCACCTCAGTTGAGCCTGATGTCATGGTTCCACTAGTAGATGTTGAACCCATAGTTGTTTCTATTGTTGAAGCAGACTCGGATGAAGCGTCCGTTGTAGCACCAGTGGTCGCACCAGTTGTCACTTCTGTTGAGACTGATGTCATGGTTCCACTAGTAGATGTTGAACCCATTGTTGTTTCGATCGTTGAAGGAGACTCAGATGAAGCCTCCGTTGTAGCATCAGTGGTCGAATGAGTTATCACCTCAGTTGAGACTAATGTCATGGTTCCACTAGTAGATGTTGAACCCATCGTTGTTGTTTCGATCGTCGAAGCAGGCTCAGATGAAGCCTCCGTTGTAGCATCGGTGGTCGAATCAGTTGTCACCTCAGTTGAGCCTGATGTCATGGTTCCACTAGTAGATGTTGAACCCATAGTTGTTTCTATCGTTGAAGCAGACTCGGATGAAGCCTCCATTGCAGCACCAGTGGTCGCACCAGTTGTCACTTCTGTTGAGACTGATGTCATGGTTCCACTAGTAGACGTTGAACCCATTGTTGTTTCGATCGTTGAAGCAGACTCAGATGAAGCCTCCGTTGTAGCATCAGGGGTCGAATCAGTTATCACCTCAGTTGAGACTAATGTCATGGTTCCACTAGTAGATGTTGAACCCATCGTTGTTGTTTCGATCGTCGAAGCAGGCTCAGATGAAGCCTCCGTTGTAGCATCGGTGGTCGAATCAGTTGTCACCTCAGTTGAGCCTGATGTCATGGTTCCACTAGTAGATGTTGAACCCATGGTTGTTTCTATCGTTGAAGCAGACTTGGATGAAGCCTCCGTTGTAGCACCAGTGGTCGCACCAGTTGTCACTTCTGTTGAGACTGATGTCATGGTTCCACTAGTAGATGTTGAACCCATCGTTCTTGTTTCGATCGTTGAAGCAGTCTCAGATGAAGCCTCCGTTGTAGCACCAGTGGTCGAATCAGTTGTCACCTCAGTTGAGACTGATATCATGGTTCCACTAGTAGATTCAGATGAAGCCTCTGTTGTAACATCTGTGTTCATAACAGTTATCAGTTCTGTTGAGACTGATGTCGTGGCTCCACTAGTAAATATTGAACCCATCGTTATTGTTTCTATCGTTGAAACAGACTCAGATAAAGCCTCAGTGGTCGCATCAGTTGTCACTTCTGTTGAGACTGATGTCATGGTTCCGCTCGTAGATGTTGATCCAACCGTTGTTGTTTCGATCGTTGAAGCAGTCTCAGATGAAGCATCTGTTGTAGCAACAGTGGTTTGATTACTCATCGCTGCAGTCTGTGTGACTGTGATTACTCCTGTAGCTGAAGTCATGGCCGTTGTTCCTGTTTGTTCGCAAATGAGATGAAACAAAATCATCAAATTTAATAGAATCAGAGCTTATCGATTCTTTTTTTTTTTACCTGGACACGTGAATGATATGCAAAAGAATATAATAATAAGATTATTTTCTCGGAAAATGTTTAATATTCGCACCTTTACTGGTTTCCTTACTCAGTGGAACTTTATCAGGAATGCCATTATGTGTAAAGTTTAGTTACGATACCCAAATCAGAGAAATATCTTTCAAGGGAAAAAAATATAAAATCGAATTAACTTGCAGAGATTTTCCCATAAGTTATCATTTCTCTATTTTTCTTTTTGTAGTAACACAGTGACAATAGGAATAGAATGTTCAGATAGAATTTGCGGCTATGTTTAGAATAACAAGGCAGAAGAAAATGAGTTTGGTACTCGACAAGCTTTTTCAATATCCAAAGCTTTTTGCCTTAAAATTGATATCTGTATCTTATATAACATATGGCTACGTAAAAGAGAGAAACAAGGGAAATATTCATTGCGAACTCTTTAAGCTTGACATAATCAAGCAGAATTTCTTCTTCTTCTCCTTCTTCTCCTTCTTCCTAGTCTTCATTTATTTTTTGTTCGTATTCTGGTTGAAACTGTCTACTGACTATGGCTAAGTCTCCTTAGACAAACTGTAACCTATTCTTAAATGTCGGTGTTAAAAACTATGCTGCCATCCCATTTTTTGCGATTTATGAAGGCAGTGGGTTCTTTAACCTGTATGAATCGTGATTACCTCACACACGAGACCACCATTTATGTCCTGCCAAAGAGAACGAGTGTTTTTGCCTGTTACTAGAGGAGACGCTACTACAATGCAAAGCAATGCTCCGCTAGACTCGATGGAAATCGACCCCCAGTCAAGTGATTGGGAGTCAGATGCGCTCGCAGCTGAGCTACAACGCCGCCCATTTTGATAAGTCGAAAAATGAAAAAATGAAAATGAAAATGAAAAATACTTCATCACTGAACGGTAAAAAAAAAAAAGTTATAATGAGCCGTATTCCGTTTACCCTTGATAGCAAAACCTGAATATGAAAACATGGCCGCTATTTGTTGGTGATGTAAAGCGCGGTATGATGCTATGACGGTATCATTATTCTTCTTATTTACCTTCAAAGAAAGAGGTTGTGCTTGTGAAATAGTAAAGCTTTTTACGACGGTGTAAACTGCCTTGCGCATGACGTCACAATAGTTTTGATAAGAAAAAAAAAAAAAACATTATCAACAACAACCTACCTGTAGCCACTGTTTGATGGCTGGCATGCAGGATACACACTAGAATCACGAGCAACCTCTGCGCCATTGTCTTCTATTTCTTCTCCCAGTAACAGTAAGTCCCGAGTCAGTGACCTGCTGGTGTCCTGCAGAAATGGAAGAGGTTTTTTTTTTTTTTATTACTCTCTTCGACACCAATGATATAACCTTATTTCAGTTTTTTTTTTTGTATTCCTTTATTGAAATATTGAAACAGTTATTATACATAATGACCAAAAATATATTTGACCAAATATATATGACCAAAACACATAACTTGAAAGTATACCACGAAAAACGACGTCATAAAAGTACATTCATCAAAAGCAAAAAGCGAAAAGATATAAATATATATATGTATATATATATATATATATATATCACATAAAAGTATAATACTTGTTACGAAACTCGCGGAGATATAAACATAATTTTGATGACAGTACAACAGTTTATTTACCTATGTATACGAAACACAGGTGATCATAGTCACATAACAACCAAACAACAGTTGTATCAAATGTGCCTGTGTGTATATGGATGTGGGGGATATATGTGTACAGGATTTTAGGGTGTTGAAATACTTGTTTAAAATCGTATGCAACAGATCCTGATGGTTCCACTTGAAACCTTTAGTGAGAAGAAGGTATACATCAGATATAGATATATTTGTACATATATATATATATGTATATATATATATATATATATATATATATATACAGTCTTACATATATATGAATATATATATATATATGTAATACATATAACAAATTAAAAAAAAAGGTTCGGAAAACAAAGTTTATTACATTATTTTTCCCTTCTCTTAGTAATAGTCAGTGCACGGTTGGTACCATCAGAAAGACTATCTATTCAAATTTTCTTTAAAAATGGTACCCTACTTGTTATGGTTATGCCATCGGGGAAAGGACAGTATTTCTTAACATGGGATAAACTTCACATTGGAAAGTTACAAATTGTGCACCAGTGGTCATGAAAAGTCAATAAGGAAAATATTCTTTTCCATGGAAAGTTGTCTTCTGGTGTCAGTTGGTTAGGTACGAATACCGATTTCAACAGAAATATGAATCTAACATTTAGGCTGATAGTGTTGCCGTGACAGGCAAGGTTGATACCTCATTTTGTATTTGTTTGTTTTTTAATAATGTCACATGCGAGTAATGTTGAAAAGGCCAGGGGCCAAATCAAAGCTGGGATGGTTAAAAAAAAATGATTGTGAGGTATATTTGTAAGCCCTGAATCAACAAAATGAAAACAAAAATGAATCCAAGCATCTGTCAAGGACAGACACAGGAGCGATGGTCAGAGAACACAACCGAACAGCAAGATCGTAACGTCATAGTGTGTTTGCCTTACGTGATTACAGGTGCACGTCACAACTCATGCAACAAAAGGGAGGAGGAATAGGAACAGGCTTGAGAAGGGAAGAATATGAGTTACAGCCAACCAAAGTTCGATATAAGTTGTGTTTTTACATTCAAATTCTATTCACTTGTTTCATTTACTCCCCGATAGGAATACAAATTGTTATGTATTGTTTATTCGTTTTAAATAATTCATCTATTTTAATCTATTCCTTTTCATTTTTTTTTTTCAGGGTAGCCCTTCAATAAAAAAATAAAAAAATATTGACGAAGGGATCCTAAATAGATACAACACTGAATACATACAAATCTGCATACAAGATTACAGTTGAAGAAAAATAACACATAGTTTTGCAACTTCAACACCAAATTAAGATTAGAAATGAATCAAAATAATACATAAAATAAGTCACTGAATCTCATCATTCAAGTGGAATTCACAGAAAAGAATAAACTTGAAGTGAAATTTCATAAAAGGGGGAGTGTTTATGTGCATATTATGCACGTATTGCCCACTCGGGAGCATTTTGTTCAGGGGTATAGCATACATGCTCGCATTTATCTCTACACGCCTTTGTGTGTCATTAACCACACAAATTCGCACTGCACCATGACCACATTGCGTGTGTGCGCATGCGTGTGTGTGCCTGTGTGTTATACTGCCACGCTCGAAAGAATCACTATAGATATCACATTGATCTTCGGATGGGAGTGGAGGACGCTATTCCATGACTAGAGCACAGCCTGCGGTTATTTGGGAGAAGTCATAAAAAAATATTTGGAATTCGAGGTATTTTGGTAACGCCTTAATTAACAATAGAGTTCACAAAATGAATATGACGTTTTTGTCCAAACACCCTTTGCTTTGAAATTTCACAAGTAATAGAAATTTGAGCTAGTCGGATGTGTTAAAATCATCCATTCTGTTTGTATAGTTGCATACTTTGAAAACTGATAAGCCTAATCAGTTCTTCTAGACTGTCTTACTATTTCTTCTCCCTTTCAATTTCTTAAGTGAGCGTGATGCAAGTACAACTCCCCTTGTAACCCTGATATAAGTTGGGTCCACTGGTTTTGGGTGTACTTTTGATAACGTTATGCCTTTTCACCAGGTGTCCCGGGGCCTTCTGGAGAAAAGACTATAACTATAGAATAGGCACGACAAAGTCTGATTTTACTAAACACCTGCGTAAATAAGACGCGATCTTGCCGGTGAGATTATTTGAAGAAGTTTTTGGCAGTGAATTGTATTTCCTAGTAGAGAAAAAACTGTCATGGATACGTTTGAGTATCGTCTGGCTGTTGAGATGGTTTGTACTACCAAGAAGGTTGCAAAGATGGAGTCACAACAGTTTTATTCTCTTAAGTCGCTTGTTCGATGCAAACAAGCAAATTATATCTATGTTTTATTATGTCAGCGCAAAAAAAAAAGATACACAATAAAAAAATCTTGCGATAGCTCAAAAACATGGCGGTATATCGAACTCCGATCAGGGAAAACAGAGATGCAAGTGTGGATTGTTTGTTTGTTTGTATTTTTGTTGTGTTTTTATGTGCATTCATGGAAAACTGACAGCTCTTTGAACAATAATTATTATAACCAATTAGAACTCCATCTCTGAATTGAATCTCTCCAGTACCACAATATAATAGTCCCAAGGCATTGCCTTCAATACATTAAGCCATAATCATGTAAGGATTAAACTTATTTAGCACAAACCATGTTGCACTTTACCGGCAACAAGACAATTCCATAATGTTAATACAGTCTGCAGTATATAGGCAATTTTGTTTGAGCAACATTGATATTACAAGAAGTGGTATGGTTCCTTCTTCCATAACTCTTTACGCAATTGCTCCCTCCAAAAAGCATTGACTGTGTTTGTTGGATTTTACGTATAAAAGTAAAAATGTGCGGGTGTTTGTCTTTGTGTAATTAATAGTTATCAATGATGATGATGATGATGATGATCAATAGTTATAGAGATATGCCTTGTCGCTGCTGTTTTAGTAATCATTTACGTGCGAAAATGAAAAGACTGACAAACTGAAGCTGGTATACAGGTATTCAAAGAGAAATATATTCTCAGTATACTAAGACGTCCGGATTATTTTCAGACATTTGATATGTGATATGATTACACACACACACACACAGACACATATTATATACATATATATATATATATATATATATATATATATACATATACATATATACATACATTAAACTGGTATTACTGGGTACAGAGTTTTAGAATTTGTAGTGTTTGAGGTGGGGGAAACTATACTTTTCAACATTCATAACAAATCCCACAAAGCAAGGATGATGACATACCAGCTTCACATATTAAAGGCATAATTTACCATTTGCAGATGAAACAAAAACCCCAGCATTATTGTTTTCAATACTTCTCAAACGTGAGTTAGGGATAGAAACAACCAATGTAAAAATTTGAATCCGTTAAATCAATGTTAAGCATTGTTAAATACACCAATTATGAACAATAAATATAATAAGAATACTTCCAGACTAAACCGTCTACAGTTATGGTTTACCGCGAAAAATACTGATATATCCATATAATTTATTTTAGGCCTTATGGCGAGAAATTTATATGGTAGGATGCTTTGTGATACAACAGGCCTACACATATGAATCAATTGTGATATCTTGAACATTTTTAAAATCACTGCTCCCAAAGGTAAACTGGACCTTTAATGTATGATTGGGTGCTCACGGAGCAGATCAAAAGAAGAAAGCATACACGTAAATCATACACGGGTGGACTTGTTGGGCAGGTAGTATTGTCAAGGAGTTACAGTGCTACATTGCTGGAATATGTGAGCCACCTAAGTTATCATCTTTGTTCACTATAATATGTTTTGAGTTTTTTCAGGGTATTGCTTTGTTTGCTCAAGGACCAAAATAAATGCCACAAATCTGTACATGCCAATATCATTTTATGTAGCGTAAAAATACACTTATATAAATTGTCTGGAATGTCCTCGTGAGGGTAAAAATTCGAGAATGATTAATTATAGAAAGAAAGTAATGTCATTCGCACACAATTTTATATTGTGTTCGATGAACTGTCATGATCAGATTAATGAAAGTCAAATTGACAAGTTGTGCCGCTTTTAATGATAAGTTGTTTTTTAATGAAAATAGACGAATTATTTAATTGACTTGTATTGAAATAAAACGTCAACGCTGATAATGTATTTTCGCCCAAATTGTTTACGAATTATCCTTCTGTGGGTACGATGAATTCACAATGAAAAAATAATAATCAACGACAGCAATGTCATGGTATAACTTCTTTACAGAGAATTCGTTTCAATAGAAAGTGTCAGAAGTAAAATTAAAAAGATAGAAAGTAATATCATATTTTACGGCCATATAATCAAAAGTATCAATTGTAAAAGAATTGCTGAAACAAAACAAAAAAATATTTAGTGAAACAAAAATTTGGAAAAAAAAAATATTTTCAAAAGTGAGAATATCAAAGCAAAATCTTACCTTACAAACACGAGCAACGTCTGTGCCAGTACCCCAAGATCTGTCTTGCCCATAAATCAAAGTCTATATAAAGCCGTCTCAATATCGCGTGCGACTCCTGCAGTCAAACTTTGCAAACTGGTCCTTCCCCTCCAAACTTGATGCGACTAAATGCGCCGTCATTCATAGAAACTGCAACCGCCAGTTCTACTTCCTGATGGTTGTCAAATGGCACAGATAGGGTGCTTGTACCCCTGCTCAATTTTCACGAATGCGGTTTTCTAAAGAAGGTAACTCATCTATAAGAGGGAGAGAAGGGTGGGCGGAGGGAGAGCGAGGGTAGACAGACTGTTTCACCATGCATGGCATTCAATGTGGATGAAATGACGTGCATTCGGGGTGTGTTTTATCATATTGTTTTCGCTGAAGTTGCTTGCAATGTGTTACAAAAAAAAAAGACCCTGTTTGCCTCAATGTGGTATTGTTCTCACCCATTTGACGTCGATTATTCTGGGCGTCGCCAGTAAGAAGCAAACTATGATAGCGACGTTCATTTTCTAAAGTTCGTGGTTGATGAATTTATGTGGTCCCTATGGTCATGCTACGTTGGAGACAAACAAATAAGGGACGTCAAAAGGGTAGGCCGATTTGGTTCTAATGTTCCTTTCTATTCGACAGAAATCGAAATATTTTATCACCATGGAAACGATATTCAAAATGAAAGAGGAGGAGCGGTCATGTTGACGAACGTAGCAAAGGTTCAAAGTGAATTATTCAGGACATGTAATATGTCACTCAGCTCTGGAAGGAAGGATAAACCTTTATTACGGGTAAGTGAGACAGGTTGCAAGGCAATCCTATTCAATGGCTGTGATATGGAGTAGACAGACTCTCATAGAGATTAGAAACATTCTATGAACAGTACGTTACTGCTAATTAATAAGAAAAACAAAAATCCTATGACTGCATTTATGGAAGAGGCAAAGTGATTGTAAAGGATTTTTTTTTTCTGGTGTACAGTATTTCAATAATACAGTACGGTACCTCTGAGAGCAAAGATAATCAAGTTTCAGTCGTTTTGTTGTTTTGTTTTGTTTTCTTTCTTTTAGCAGCAGTGGATGAAGAAATTATGTTGCAATCCTCGGCAAACACAGTCGAACTCTCTTCTGAACTGACATTCGAAATCGCTTGTTCACAGACCTCACTTTTTATCTCTCTCTCTCTCTCTCTCTCTTTCTCCTCTTCTTCTCCTTCTCTATTCTCTCCTCTCCCTTCTGTCTGGTCTTTGTTGTGTTGTAATATCACTGTGTCAAGCATTCTTGCCATAAACATTGTATCTTTTGTTTACTTTTAATAGGCACGTGTAGTTTTGTGTTGTTTTATTTTTTTTATGCGTGACCATGCAATTGTGTGAGTATGTATGTAATGTTTCTTGTTACCGTATTTACTTGGCACATCACACGGCTAAATGCATAAGATGTTGTCTGCATGATATTGTTGCAATCATGATATTGATATCTTATTTTATAATTACATATAATTTTCGCACTTTTTAAGTACTGCTGACGATACACTTTTGTCATAACAACAAACATGTTCTATTCCACATAGATACATATTAGACAGATATATTGTTTACCGATGGATCCTCGTCTACATCCTGTGTTTTTAAATACTGAAGCACTCTTCTCCATCACTTTATTTACTTCTTAATGCCATTTCTGCAAAGTATACTCTTTAAAAATATCGAGTGAAAATGCTCACTCTTAAGGAAGTGAATAACTGAAAAGAGTGAATTTAGAGTGAAATTTGTTTTCAGTAATTTTGGAGTGACCTCAGGATTCACTCCAAAATCTTCGAGTGGTCCTTGAAGTCACTCTAAAATGAGTGGACATGAAAATTTTCACTCAAAATTCACTCCAAGGAATTTCGTCTTTTTATTTAATATAATCTTTTCTGTTGTGATTTCTTGGTTATTTCGTTCTTTATTCAACCGTTCACTTTTTGCGCATTGAGGATTAACAAAGAAACACGAGTACCTCACTCACAGACACACACACACACAGACATATATATATGTATATATGTATATATATATATATATATATATATATATATATATATATATATAAGTATTGATACTGAGAGAACAACACTTGAGAAAGGGCGGCGAGACGCTCGAAAATTTGTGTGAAGAAACCGTTGGTGAATACAGCATGAACATTGTTGCAGCAGCTTTGTTACTTATCTTTTTATCTTGCCAACACGTGGACTACCTTATCAACATATATATATATATATATATATATATATATATATATATATATATATAATGTGAGAAATAGTTCCCTGGGTCCCGAACGTACGCGGTGCCGCATTGTTGGATGCATATAGTTGAAAGAAATTGGACTGAGGCGGGACGTTGCTCTCGATCTTAGTCTCCCTTTTATTTGTCAAACTTTCGGCCCGTCATTGGGCCTTCGTCAGGACCTACCAACAGAACGATTATTATATGTATACATATGTATGCGGATGTATGCATTTACGCAATGCAAATAGACATATGAATATGATATGTATAATGATTCTGTTTGTGATCATTATGCTAAGAATTATAAGTCAATATGATTATTATATGACAGCATTATGATATAAGAATTTATTTATATATTTTTTGGACATATGATGTTATTTTGATGATGATTTGAGGTTAGATTGGATATTTGTATTGAATTGAATGATTGATTTGTGTATATAAAGGAAATGATTTAGAAGATTGGTAATATGTGAAATTGCATTATATATTATATGACACATCAGGTTATTTATATAATAATCGTTCTGTTGGTAGTTCCTGACGAAGGCCCAATGACGGGCCGAAAGCTTGACAAATAAAAGGGAGACTAAGATCGAGAGCAACGTCCCGCCTCAGTCCAATTTCTTTCAACTATATATATATATATATATATACATGGTCTTTACAGGGTGAAATTTCACCATGGTTACTGGACCCAACAAAACATTCAGATACCACACAACGATGTCCTTTTTTCAAGATTCAGTCAACGGTCATAGGTTTATTAAAACTCACCTTCAAGAACTCAACTTCAAGACAGTCATATTCAACTATGAGGCTACTTTCTTGCCATGCCTATCAATCCGTTGCCATTAACTGCATTGTAGCTACCTCTTAACAGGGTCCTCGGTAAATTTTACAATGTACCATTCTTTACCTGGAAAACGTGGGCAATCTACGCAAAGTCAGTGCCACCTGCTATACTCGATGAAGATAAAGACTGGAATTTACGGTGCTGCAACCATCGGTAGCTCTGTCCCAAACCTTTCATTGAGACGACTATAAAGTATTAAATGAAGTGTACCTTCCGAAGAACTGCATATTTCCAAATAATGATTTCTGGCGAGGGCAATGAAAATTAACTTCTCAAAGCAAAAAATATAAAGAACATCATTTCTTTTTCGTAATATTTGATTCGGATTTGGATTTAAAATTCATACACACAATAACACAGGAATGTCCGACCTGGTATGTGCATGATTAGATATAATGTTTAAAGACAGGCCTGGAAATTCGGTTTTAACTCACTTGAGTGTGTGTGTATAAGTGGATAAAAACTATAATTAAATTGGATAGCGCTTGCAGTGTATAATGGCTGACTTGGCTTGTTATAATTGTTGCTGATGTGTTTTTCTTTTCTTTTCAAAACATAGAGCCTGGAAACATTCTTTTCTGTTATCAGAAACAATGATATTTCGTATCTTTTTTTTTTGGGGGGGGGGTGCACATTTTATCACGCTTGATTCAAAGTGATGGTTAGTTGTGATCGGTTTCTGCTGTATAAATGATACTTCTGAAGTATCTGTCGTCCTATTCACTACCTGATTTCATTCTCCGGAGTCAACAACTTTAGCACGGGCTTTGTCTTTTAAAGACTTGGCTTAGGGGAATGAAAATATTAGCTTCATATTGGCGAATGGTATATACATGTAGGTACATGTATAATATATCCTCTCTTTGACCCAGACCAATTACCGCTCAACTCAATGAGGCTTATTGAAACTTGAACCTTGACCTCCCAGAACTGCTTTACGATTTGTCGTGTGTGTAAATGTGGAAACTCAAAATAATAGGATTGAGCAATGAACATAATCAGGGTAGGGGGACGGCTGGGGGGAGTAGGAGTTTGAAAGAAAGAAAAAAACCGCTGAAATCTATCAACTGGTGCGTGATTTCATTGTGATAATAGACTATAGCTGTGAAAACTGTTTCGTCTTTTTCCATGTTTACGGGACACGCCCAATAGTGCAATGATAATGAGGGGAACGCAACTACCGAAGGGCTCCACCCCCCCCCCCCCTTCCCCCGCTTCTTTCGACACGCAAAGGGCAAGGCTGGCGGGGAACACCTTTTGAGTAAGTAGTACTTCAGAAAGTGCCACGTGTACCACAATATTCTGTGCATACAAGCATGGGTGTTTATCATGCGTAGCAAAGCAATAGCGTGATTCAAAATACAGTGCATTTACTGTTTCTATTGTGGCTGATTGGTATGCTGCGTAAAACCGACATTTCATGCTGACAAACCTTATATAAATGTATATATGTATATAATTTATGTATATATATATATTTATATATATGTATATAAGTGTATATATATATATATATATATATATATATATATATATATATATATATATAAGAGGTGAAATTAGAATTGTATTGAGTATCAATATGACCTTGCATTTTAGGCCACCGCAAAAATGAGGCGTTCATATGTACATATATAAATGCCTCATTTTTGCTGTGGCCTAAAATGCAAGGTGATATTGATACTCAATACAATTCTAATTTCACCTCTTTTGTTCAGGTATCCCGTTGAAAAAGAACGGGAATTATGTATCATTTATCATGAATCGACTATAACATTTAGCTTGAAGACATTTTCCTCCAAACAAAATCAGACTAAACTCCTTGATCAGACGCACTTCATTTTATATTTCGTCTCCTCTTTTCGGTCTGCTTTTAAATGTTTCACGATTTCATTCTCGATTTTATGAAACGCTGCAATTTTTACCCTTCATTTGCCCAAGGACGTTAAAAACATTCAAGACTGATGCAATGATATGGCAATACTGTCTGTTCTACCAAGCATGATATAAAAATGTGACGTGATCTAGTGTCCTGTGCTGATGCAATAATCTTGCCACATACGTTCTACCTAGTATGATACACACTCAACAAGAAGGAAAGGTGAACCTTTTTTTTTTTTATTCAGATTGTAAAGTTTTATATGATACTTTGATAATGATCAATACATTATATATCACATTATAATGTGATTTACTTGGCTTTTTAACGTGGTATTTGAACTTAGAGTCAAAATTTATAAGCATGAGTAAAAACAGTCCTTTAACTGTTCCAATGAGCAAATGAAAAAAAAAAAACCAATGCAAATTGGTCCCTGAAAGTCAAACTCATTGAAATTCAGTTGTGTTGCTCAAAATAAATAAAAACAAAATGACTTTTCTTTCTTCAGTGTCAGTATCCTCTTTCTATACAGTCTGCCGTTCTTTAAGATCGATAAAGTGTTATTGAGCCGACATGTGTACAGGCCATCAGAGCAGCGCATCGAAGACGCATGCTGGATAGTACTCGGTGTACTCCGTTGTCTGTGGAAGGTTTCCCCACCTCTCCTTGCAGCCAGGTACCGATCCAGCTCTTGAAAGGTGCACCAGGCGAGATGCACTCATTATGATCTCTCAATAGGGTTCATATCTGGCGAGTGGATATAGCCCAGGATCAATTCACAAGCAATAATTTACAGTTGACAACTGAATTGCATGCGTTATCGTCAATGAAAATGGCGTTCGGATGGCTCCCCAAGAATGGCAGAAGTGAAATAACAAATTGATCCCCAAAGCTGCAGTATTACGAAGGAGTTTCTGAAGCGCCTTGTATTACTTGTCAATGCAGTGTTCTTAATTACACATGCTATTCCACTCATATTGATATTCAGTTTTCACTTCAGTTTCATTCATTTTCCATCCCATATCCCAAAATTTAAAACAAAATACAAAATATGTATTACATCAACACAATTTTGATCAGTTTAAAAAAAAGAAAATACATAGCGCAATATGAAACGTAAACTATATGATAAGATATAAAATGCAAAACAAAGAAGGATAACTAAGAGCATAAATGCATACTTTCAAAGGTTGATCAAAACAAGAGGGTGAAAAAAAAAGTGATCCACTAAATAGCACGGCTTGTAACACTTGGATTAAGTACCGTAGGTCCTATATTAGTATTCAGCCTTCAAGTTCCTCCTCTCAAATGTTAAAAACTTTGCATTGGATTCTTATGGAGGAACGTTGGCGGTTCCATCGGGCTAAGCTCTTGTTTGATGTAATTAATGGTTCTGCTCCATCCTATTTGATTGATCGCTTCACGCTATGCAGTACACATCGGTACAGGACAAGAAGGGCGGGCACCCATGGTCTTGTTTTGCCCAGAGTCACCTCTGAGAGTGGGAAAAGGGCTTTTTCTTTCTCTGGAGCTATGCTTTGGAATGCATTTTCTGCAATTATACGCAGTTCTCCTTCAAAAGCTACCTTTTGCTGTAATTATCTGAAACATTTCGCCTCATAACCTGGGTTATTTACTATCTGACATATATATAATTATGTAGATTTTGTTAGATCCATTTTCTGTAATCTCTGTTGTATATTTCTGTAGTGTTATTTGTCTGTTTCGTTTGACTTTTATGAATGAGTTTGTGGCACAGGGCCTCTAGGGAGAACAGTGCATTTACTACTGATAGGGCCACCCTGTATAAATATGACTAAATAAATAAATAAATAAATAAATAAATAAATAAATAAATAAATAAATAAATAAATAAATAAATAAATAAATAAATAAAAGTTCAGAACAATTTTCTAATAAGTTTGTACATTATTGTGATCCCTGATAAAACAAGTTATTGATTCGCAGAAGCAAACCAGCAAGGAATATGAGACATCATAAGAGCACAGTAGTCAGGAGGGCCCGTACTGCTTCAAGGTACATGCCCCCTTAAAAAAACAAACAAACAAACAAACAAACAAAAAACAAAAAAAAAATCAAACACTTGGGTGGCGTTTTTGCTAGAGCCATTCCCAACCCCTCCCGCATCAAGTCGACAATTTAGGAAAATCCATGATTATATTAGCAAAGCACCTGGATACAAAGACAAGTTCGCCACACGCTAGGTCTTGCTTTGATTTTACATGAACATTCTGTCGATTTGTTGTTTTTTTCCCCTCCTTTAAGGTGTAGTAGGTTATAACTTACAGTTGAAAGACTTTTACCTGACGGACTGACGTCAAAGCACCAATCAAAATGGAGGGTGTACACTTGTTGGTATAAGGGTGTGGCCACACCTGCAAAGCCCCCGGATTTAAACTAACAACCAAAATTAATTGTATGCAGCTCCTTTCAAGGTCTTGTCGATATATGACATAAAAGCTGCACACGTGGCAGATAGGAGGGTAAAATTTGATTATGACAGAGAGACAATTTCAAGATTCCCCCCATCCATTTTCTCTACAAAGGAAGTGATGAAAGGAGCTGTTTGGAAACAGATTTTACAGCCCCGGGAACATGGGGAATTATGGGTGGCCCGCTTGAATCAACCTTAATTCGATGCCAACTGGGGTTCATTCAAAAACAAGCAAACACACAAACAAACAAACAAACAGACGTATGTATGCATTACAACTATACCAGACCTGAAAGGGTCTTGTTGTAACTATGTTCATTCGGTGACTTCAATAGCACTATTTTCTGAGAGGCGCGGTCCGAAGTAAATAGTGCTTTTGAAGTCACCGAAGGCACATAGTTTACTTCGAACAATGGCCTGGTATATTTGTTTTCTTATCCCTCACAAATTATTTCAAGACTAAGTAAAGACTTAGTAAGGACTAAGCAAAGTAAGTGGGATTTACTCACTGCTTAAACTTTGTAAACGTGAACAATTCAATTTAACATGTTCATTTCTTCGGGGATACGCTCAAAATAACATCAGTCAAATATATGTATGGCGCGATACCGATTCATTTGTACGTCAAAACCTCACTTGTCTTCTCGCGAAGCGAAGGCACAGTGATACCCATTCATTTATACATGAAAATCTATCTAGTCTTGTCGCAAAGCAGAGATGGTAGAAAAACTTTTCTGTATTCGTGTCAATGCAATGAGCAGGATGCAAGACCGTCTCACACGGTACGTTACGTACACAAAACGTAAATTTAGTTAATCACCGGCGTGATGGACTATATGCATTTTTCTTATCTTCTGTGTGTGTGTGTGTGTGTGTGTGTGTGTGTGCTCGCGCGCTTTTTTTTTTTTTTTTTTACTATTTCCCAAGGAAAATAGTTGGACTCTGATGGGACAACGATTTTCACGACAGAAATATGTTTGACCACTTTCAGAGCTCTCGACCAATAAGAGGACAAGGAACAATTTGTGAGAGATATAAGTATAAAAGCGTCGATAAGGGGAGTAATATCATAATTATTGTACGTCTTTAAAAACGAGGTATCTTAACCTGTTTCATTCGAGAACCTGGTAGCCAGTGTATTCAGGGCAGGGCATTTCAGAATTCAGTACAAAACGGGTTAAGGGGAATTCGTTCCAAAGGGACAATTTTTTTTTTAATTCCACTTAAGGTTTTGACAATGCTTTTCAAAGCCTTGCCATTGATCTGGGGCCTCTGGACTACTCCACAGTGGGGCAGAGATGGCATATTGTGTATAGAGGAGGAGTCATACTGATGTTTATTTCATGAAAACAAAATCTTAAAAGTTAAGGATTTGTATTTTTTACACCTATGACTATTCATGTACAAACTTACCAATAATTCTCTCTCATTTGTGTTTGAGTCCATGTTCACTAGAAATAAATCTGTTCATTTTTATCCTACTCGGCAAACCAACTCATTTCATTTGCCATTAACTAGGACTATGTTTGCTAAATCTATATTTTCTTTTACTGGCCCCAAATTTTGGAACACTCTCGATAATAGTATGAAACAAGTTCTAAGTTTAAACACATTCACATTTAAACTGAAGAAGTTGCTCATAAATTCTAATAGGCCCTATAGTTTGTTTGTTTGTTTGGTTTATTTCTGCATTTTCTTTCTCCGAATACAATTGCAAATGAAAACAAAATGATACAGATACATACAAATCAATACAAAGAAAAATCATTTGCGTAACAACATTCAGTCTGAAGTGGCATAATTATGAATCAAAATAACATATTAAGGCATACTGTATCTATTAACAAAGGAGAAATCAATACAGGGGACCATCATCATAAGCAGAGCTTGACATGGATGAGGCCCTATCTGAATATGTGATACCAATGTAATACAACACCAATTTTATATGTACTCATAAAACTCTTAATCTTATTACACAAAACACATTTTGCTACAGAAAAAAAAAACCAGAAAAGAAAAATAGTGACTTGGCGCTTTAGAACAAGAAAAAAAAAAACAAGAAAAAAAAAAAACAGCACGCAGCACCATTGACTGCTGCATGGTATAGTAGACAATAAAAGTGTAGGTGTGTGCGAGTGACAGTGCGTCGTGTGTGCAGGTGACAGTGCAAGAGAGAATAAAGGCTGTAGCATGCCTATTTTGGGGGTAAGGTATACGCTTTAATGAATGTATGCGATATCATTATCAAAGAAAGGAACGGGAGGGAATGAAAAAAAAAATAAAAAAAAAAACACTTTGCATGGATCAGGGCTTACTGAGACTTCAGAAAAAAGAAGAAAAGGTACATTGATCAAAAACTACTAACTGGAAACATATTTCAATAATAAATACTTTTTTAAATGAGCTTTAAAGGAAAACAGTGAAGTACACTGCTTTAATTGATCAGGTAGGTTATTCCAGACATCGGGACCGTAATGTCTAATTGATTTCTGAGCTAAAACAGTTTTGGGGTTTACAAGGTGAAAATCTGTCGAACGGCGAGTTGGATATGTGTGTATATTTGAATTTAAGTGAAAAATATTATGAAATAAAGAGGGAAGTTGATTTGTTGCATACTTGTACATAAATATACCTGTTTGTACGATGTGGATGTCCTGAAGCTTCAAAGTATGCAAACGATGAAATAAAGGATCTGTATGAGATAAATATGTGGAATTAGTAATAATACGAATAGCACGCTTTTGGAGTAAATACAATGAATTCAGTTTAGTAATACTACAATTTCCCCATACAATATTTGAATACAGTATATGAGGCAAAATTAAAGAATTATATAAAATAATCAGGGATCGTTCTGATAAGAGATCTTTCAACTTCCATAGTACACCAATATTTCTTGATAGGGTCCTTTGTAAACAGGATATATGTTCGTTCCATGTCAAATGAGAATCGATTGTAATGCCTAAAACTCTAATAACCTGTTTCTCGCAAAGAGAAAACCCATCAATTGATATGTTGACATTAAGATCCTGTGAGTAGGGTTTTCTAAAATGAACAAAATTTGTCTTATTAACATTCAAAGATAACTTGTTTGATTTAAACCAATTCAATATATTCAATAATTCAGTGTTCAAACGATTAACAAGTGTCCCTATATCATAATCTGATGTAATAATGGATGTATCATCAGCAAAAAGTATAAAATTCAAAGATGGAGAGGAACCTGTATTATCATTTATATAAATGTTAAACAACAGAGGCCCTAAAATGGAGCCTTGAGGTACCCCACATTTAATATCAAGTTTGTGTGATTCATAAGACTGAAAACTAACATACTGTTGACGGTTTTGCAAATAATTTATAAACCAGAGCAGAGCGTGACCTCGTATTCCATACGTGTTAAGTTTATGTATCAATACTTCATGGTCGATGGTGTCGAATGCTTTCGACAAATCCATGTATATACCTATAACATGCTTTTTATCAGCAAAATCTCCAATCATTTTATCACACATGTGAGCGATTGCATAGTCAGTAGAATATCCACTTCTAAATCCAAATTGATTGGGTATCAATAAATTATTGGTTTGTAAAAACTGATATAACCTTTTATACACAATTTTTTCAAGAACTTTGGATATACTTGGTAATAATGAAATTGGTCTATAATTACTCATTAATTTAAAATCATCTTTTTTATGAATGGGAATAACTTTTGCAAGTTTGAATGAGTTCGGAAAAATGCCTGTTGAAAGAGACATATTAAATACGTGAGTTAGGGGGCTTGCAATGTAAAAAATTATTTGTTTCAATAAATGAACACTAAGACCATCATGCCCACTCGATTTAGTTGTTTTCAGATTCTGAACAATATTGATTATTTCATGATCATTGGTAGGCGTGAGAAATAATGAATTTTCACAAGGATTGGGTAAATAATCAGTAAAATGTGTATTACATGAATTCATATTAGATGCTAAACTAGGACCAATATTTATAAAATAATCATTAAATGAATTGGCAATTGTGGTAAAATCAGTAATTTCCTCATTGTCAATGATGATAGAGTTGGTAGTTTCTTTTACCGTCTTTCCCATAAGAGCATTGACAGTTTTCCACAATGAAAAAAGATTATCCTTATTTTTTTCTATATTAGTTGAATAATACAATTTTCGGGACAATCTTATTACTGATGTTAATTGATTTCTATATTTCCGGTATTTCATAAATGAGTTATTACTTTGATTCTTTATTGCTTGCTTATATAACTTATTACGGGTTGATATAGACCGCATAATACCTTTGGTAATCCAGGGTTGTCTATTTTTCTTTAAAGGTTTCCGTTTAACCAAAGGAATATTTTTCTGATAATAATACAATAATCTGCTGATAAATTTTTCATAAGCAGTATCAGCATTGCTTTCATCAAATACATCGCCCCATTCTTCCTGCGCTAAATCAAATATCAAAGAATTTATATTACTTTCTGTTTCCTTATAATACATTTGAGATTTTTTATTTTCAAAGTATTGTTTTGTTTGGAAAGAACTATTGTTGATGGTAAAAACAGGTAAATGATCGGATATATCATAATAAAATATACCATTTGTGAATTCTGTGTTTATTACATTTGAAAATATATTATCAATAAGAGTTTTTGATGTACTAGAAATTCTTGTTGGGTTGTTGATATGTGGTTGAAATGAGAAAGTTGCTAATAAACTTAGCAACTGCATTGTATGATTATCAGAGTTATTTAAAAGATCAATATTAAAATCTCCCATTATAAAAGTGTCTTTCTTTTCCTGAGAAATAATACTCAGAATTTGATCAAAACTTTCTAAAAAACAATCAATGTTGTTTCTTGGGGACCTATATATATTACCTATTATTATATTTTTTGCTTTACTGTTCACAATTTCAACAAAAATATCTTCCGTACCCTCGATATGTAAGTCATGCCTGACTTTTATATCAATGTTATTTCTAATGTAGAAAGCAACCCCACCTCCCTTGCCTAAGTAACGATCAGAACGATACATTCGATAATGCTCTAAATTAAACATTGGTGGTGAATTTGTATGAAGCCAAGTTTCTGATATGCCAATTATACTAAATTGAAAATTTTGTAAAGAGGAAAGAAATGATTCTATGGAATCAAAATTCTTATTTAAACTTCTGGCATTGATGTGAAGAAGACTAAACAAATCCAAAAATGATTGAAATTTATTTTGTTTTATGAGTGCATTAAACTCGGCAGTTGTGTAATAAGTACTTTCGGAGTCATTCAAACTTTGATCATCAAAGATCATACCATGAGGGATCATTATCGGTGTGGGGGTATGAGTAGAAATTGAAGGGTTGTGGGAAGAGGTTTGAGTGCAAGTGCTGGTGTCTGTGTGTGCATGTGCGCTGAGCGTGCGTGCGTGTGCATCATCTTGAGTGTATGTGATAAAGAGTGAAGCGTCTAAATTATTTACTTGAAACTAGAGTCACCGTATACAGAACTAAAAAAAAAAAAAAAAAAAAAAAATACAATGTCTGGAATATGCGGGAAGAATTAATGGGTAAAAAAAAAAACAAAGTTGAATGAGTTATATTTTAATTAGCCTTAATTTTGAGCTCTCTTTTATATTCGTTACACTCATTCTTTTCTTTTATCTATTCCTTTCCTACATTATGTACATATACCTCGGTGATCCACCGCATCATGTGCCTCGCGTGTGCTGGTATAGACCTTTCATCTCTTCTCCTTTCTCGCCTTTTCCTGTCCTCTTGTCTCTCTGTTTCTTCTTTCAAAATAATTTCCTCTTTTTCCTTTACTGTGTTTTGTTTTTCTCTCTCTATCTTTCTCTTTACAAGAGAGGTTGCTTGTGTTTGTTTGTCCGTCTGTTTGTTTGTTTTTATGTATAGGTCTGTATGTGTTGTACACCTTTTATATGTGACATTGCACCTCAAAACAAACAAAAAGTCGCCAGACATGTATTTTTAGTTAAGACCATATTCTGAAAGAGCAGACTTTAAGCTTTAAAATGATGTATAACTCAAATCAAATGGACTCTCCTAACCTATCTAAATATTGGAAAGAAAGCACAAACTCAAGAAAAGTGTGAACTGAGAAAAGAGGCTCTGAAGTACAATGTCTATTCAAGCGCTTAATCTTTGCCAAACCGTGCTGGCTGTGCGATGAATGGGACAAAAAACAGGAAGCAAACCACCAGAGTAACAACAATGAAGAGATTATCAGATTAAACTGAAATTCGGCATGCCTCATTAACACATTCTGTCCATAATCAATGCCAACTTTCAAAGCAGTAGCACTATCCTTTTAAAAGTTATTAGTGTTGAAAGTGAAGAGTGTGGACAAGGTTTTACAGAAATGAAAAAGGGATTCTAAAGACACACCTAATCACACTATTTTACCAAAAATGATCGAGATAAACTGCTAAAAAACTCACTTTCCTGCCCGTTTTATGATACCAAATTTTAGCACAATGTAAAAGAAGACCCGCTCTTTCAGAAAATATGAAAAAGTCAAGTTCGGCTAGGTTGACCCATTTCACTTATTTTCAGTCCTCACGCAAAATCAGTGTGTGCGACTTTATGTTCGTTTTGAGGTGCACGGTCACATATTATGTCTAGCTAATTGCTTTTTGATGTTATTTAGTCTTTTTGTCCACGAGGAGACTGCAAAATACAAGCTTAGCTTTTGAACATGTATCCTCCATTTCCTGCAACTTTAGTTTCAACTCAATTTTCATTGTTTACTTTGCTTTTGCGATGCGTAGTATTGTCAACTTCACGTATTTTTCTTTGTTACTATATTGCATTGATGTTGTGTTATTTTGTGTATGAAAATGTTGTTGGAAATGAAACAAATGAAATGAAATGAAAAATGAAATAGATTGAGGATTGTACCATCAATACAGTTTAGGGGAGATTGGCATGGATGGAACCAAAAAAAAAAAATATGGGTGTATGTAAAAACAATGTGCATAGAAAACGGGTCATTGGGGGAATTCAGGTATATCTGCTTTTTCTTTAAAAAAAAAAAAAACCCAAAACAGTTGTATTTTCTCATGTACATACGCAATTTAGTTTGTGCTCTTGTCAGTTCATTTCCTCATTGAGAATACATTAATTATGATATATATATATCTATATATATATATATATATATATATATATATATATATATATATATTATAAGTAACAAAGCTGCAACAAAGTTCATGCTGTATTCACCAACGGTTTATTTCTTCACATGAAATACAGCATGAACTTTGTTGCAGCTTTGTTACTTATCTTTTTATCTTGCCAACACGTGGACTACCATATATATATATATATATATATATATATATATATATATATATATATTATATATATATATATATATATATATATATATATATATATATATATATATATAATTGTGTGCCACGTTCGCGCGCCCGACTCAGTCGACGGCGTGCCAACTTAAACTGAGCGATAAATCGCCAAATGGCGCAGTATATACAATGATCGCGTTTCTCGCGACTCCATGCCTGTCACATGTAGCTTGCATTAATAATGTTTGACTTTCGAGGGGTACGTGTTCTCTACTAGATTTGTGAGTAGATTCTAGGTTTCTGCCACTGTTTTGTGTGCAAAAGTCATGCCTCTTCAATAATGTAGTTACTGGTCAAAGCAATCACAGATTTGTTATACAATTTACCTATAAATCAAACTGTGGTGTTTCCTCTCCTACTTTGCTCCTTACATGTCCACGGTAACCAAAAATGTATAAGCTACATACCTTTGAAAGACAGAACGTTTTCCAAAAGCATGGCTTCGTTGCAGTCTCAGAATAATGTGGCACACGGGGGGTTTACACCATGGCATGGGATATATATATATATATATATATATATATATATATATATATACATATAAGATATATGAAATACACACAAGCACACACACATTATGTATGTATGTATGTGTGTCTACTCAATATAAGTCTTCCCGGCCAATTTCGCACTTTTGTCAGTCCATTTGATAGAAAGTTCGTTCAATTTAGCAAAACTCTTCGTTATCGCACAGTTTGTCTTTCAAAATTGCAACTTGTGCGTTTTATTTAGCGTTGCGATCAATGGATTTTTGCACATGTGGCTTTCAAATTCGTAAAAAGGGCATGCAAAGTGGCTGGTACTCTACGTTCATTCAAATTCACCACCACTCGCCGAAAGGGTATTTGAGTCATTCAATTTCGCAAATGGGCAGCCAAATTCCAAACATTTTCATTCAAATTAACGTCATGTGATTTCTTTTTGAAAGGTGAGATCATTTAAAGATAATATAAAGTTTTGATATACCTCAAAGTTTCCCTGAATTTCCTTGTCTTTGTTTGTGTTTCAGGTTAAAGTACCTTTCCTATAACTAACACTGTGAGACTTGTTCGCCCCAAAGTGCTCTCATGTCTGAGTAATCATGCAATGATGGTTTCGTACCAGAGCCGCCGCCGTAGAGCGGCGAGGTAGTTCACGTATTGTACGAAACCATTATTGCATGATAACTGCGACCAGCAGCGTGCAGCCCCATACGCATAGCTATCTGCGACCAGCAGCCCCATGCGCTACGCATAGCGAAATGGGGCTTCGCATTGTAGCATTCAGGATCATGACAGATTTAGTATCGCGGGTAAATATCAACTTAAAATCCAAAAATTTCTTCAATTTGAAGACTTACCAGTTAAGTTGAAGTATTGAAAACAGGCTTCGGGCAACGCTTGGTTCTACCAATAGTCCCATTCTGTTCGAATTGATGACTGAATGTGACTCGGTCGAGAGGACCTTTGGAGAGCTACACTGAATACTACGGCCAGCGCATGCGCACACAAACATATTATCCGTTTATGGATTTGAAATTTGTGCGCATGTGATGTGCATGCGCTGGCCGTAGTATCCAGTGTATGTAGCTCTCCCAAGGTCCTCTAGACCCCCTTTCATTTCTTGAAATCCTTTGCATCCTCTTCACTTTCAAGTCAAGATAATTCTAATACAAATATAACGCAAGGGAAGACGGCCAGTGCAAAGAGGAAGACGGCCAGTGCAAAGAACATTTTGAGTGCAATCCCTAGTTATCCGGATTCAATCGTGCAAAGATCTTCTTAATCGACTTTTTTATCATTGTTTAGTGGTATTTTTATCGCGACACGACACACATATAGATGTTTTTACTTCATCTTGGAAGTGGCGGGAAAAAGGCGGCCATCTTGGATTTTTCAGGCTAAGTGCAACAACATATGTGAAACACGGCAGTGGTGAGAGCTACAAACTGCAGTTGCTGATTTACAACGTGGGATAACACAAGTTAAAGGGAAGTGGTCTTTTCATTTTTCCTGTTTGAGTAGAGAGTCAAAAAGACAATTTATAATGGCCATATTACACAGTTTCTACAGCATATTTCTGCTAATCCTTTTGGTAAAGCAGCAAATGAACTCATTGGAGATGTATAGTGAGGAGCATCAATCAGTGTCAGTCCTCGAAGAAGGGTTTACACAGTCAGCCATGAGAGCAGAGAGCATGAGATACACAACATGCTACATACACTGCTACAGGCTCTTATTCAGGCCAATATCTGGTATGAACATTGAACTCAGACCAAAAAAGCACATTGGTTTCTTCGTCATTCTGTTATTGTCTGGTGATGTTAACCTAAACCCAGGGCCCACTGGCACTAGGTGTGGGAATTGTAACAAACAAGTGACAGCACGAAACAGAAAAATTCAGTGTACCGATTGTGACGAAATATATCACATAAAATGTGCCGAGGTGACTATGAGAGAACATTCGAACATCATGAAGCAAAATCTTGGATGGCAATGTGTAAATTGTAAACCTGAACCATGTGGGATGTGTATGGAAATGGTGTCTAGCCAAGATAAAGGCATTCAATGTGATGGATGCCAGAAATGGATACATGCGGCATGCTGTGGAGTAGATGATGAAACATACAGTAGGTTACAGGGGAGTAACTGTGTCTGGATTTGCCCAATATGTGAAGTCATGAATATATCTGAAACGCTGTTCAATTCATCAATGGAAAGCAATACATCTAATGCTTTTTCTGTTCTGGAAGATGATGATGAAGGGGATACACTCATCAGAGATACTATACCGTCTAAACCCCAAGGGAAAAGGACAGTTAAAAAGAAGCCAGTTATAAATAAACATGATGGCAGGAAATCACTCAAAGTGATGGTGATTAATTTTAAGAGCATCAGGAATAAAACTTCTGAACTCAAATTGTTGTTGGACCAGCATAAACCTGATATCATACAGGGGACAGAAACTTGGCTTTCACCGGAGATAAACAATAGTGAAATTTTCCCTGATACTTATGATGTTTATCGAAGGGACAGGAGTGAGGGTATTCATGGGGGCATTCTAACAGCATGTAAGAAGGACTCTCATTATGATTCGCAAAGAGGAGTTTGAAACAGATACTGAAATAATGTGGAATCAAATTGAATTAAAAGGCCGGCATTCATTTTTGATTGGTACTGCATACAAGCCCAGACATGATGATAAACAGTTTGTATATGAACTTGAAAATTCTTTCGAGAAGATATGCAACAAAGGCAAGAGATACAACATAGTGCTCTCAGGTGATTTTAACCAGCCAAACATCAATTGGGATGATTCTAAAATAGCACAGGATCATTCTGCATCTAAGGAAACAGCAGAATTATTGTTTGGGACCGTGAGAGGTTTTGGACTAAATCAGCATGTAAAGGAACCAACTAGAAGAGGCAATATCTTGGACTTAGTTTTCTCAAACAACACAAGTCTTGTGCAGTATATTAAGGTAGAGCCAGGAGTAAGTGATCATGACATACTCATCGCAAACTTAGATCTGTCGGCCAAATGGAAACATCAGCCCAGGAGGAAATATTTTGTACGTGGTAAAGCAGATGAGGATCAGATTGGTAATGAGCTGGATGAATTAAAGGAATAGTTTCATTTGATGGGGAAGACCTCCGTTCAGGAAAAAATTGGACTTGTTTGAAACAAAAATCAAACATATCATGAATAAACATATCCCAAAGAAAACAGCCGCTAAACCAGGTAGCCTACCGTGGTTTACTAGGCACCACCACCGACTCAGACGCAGAAAACAGAGGGCGTACAACAGGGCAAGGAAAACTCGAGACAAAAGAGACTGGGATGCCTTTGTAATGTGCCAAAATGAATTAAGGAAAGAATTAAATAAAGCTGAACAAGATTTTACATCAAAGAATCTCATCACAGCAATGAAGGAGAACACTAAGCAGTTCTGGTCTTACATGAAACGCCTGGGAAATGGGGAGAAGGGAGTTGCAGATCTTGTGGTAAACAATACTATTATAAGTGATAGCAAGGGGAAAGCGGAAGCACTCAATCACCAATTTGCAAGTGTATTCACAAAAGAAAGTAAGGAAAGTGTTCCATCAATGGGACCCAGCACCATTGGGGATATTCCAGAATTAATCATCTCTGAAGCGGGAGTTTTGAAACAACTGATGAATTTGATGCCAAATAAAGCACCAGGACCAGACCAGTTGCCACCATGGTTCCTGAAGATGTTCGCTATGAAATTAGCACCAATACTCACAGATCTATTCCAGTCCTCAATTGACCAAGGATCACTACCACGGCAGTGGAAGGAAGCAAACATCTGTGCGATATTCAAGAAGGGAAGTAAGGAAGCACCCGACAGTTACAGACCAGTCTCTTTGACTAGCATCACATGCAAGATCTTAGAACATATTATTCACTCTCACATCATGGGCCATTTTGAAGAGAATGGAGTACTTGTGGATTCACAACATGGATTCAGAGCAAAACGTTCAACAGAATCACAGTTAATAGTCACAGTTGATGATATTTCACATTCATTGGATAAAGGGGAATCCACTCACATGGCAATACTGGACTTCTCAAAGGCATTTGATAAAGTACCCCATGAAAGGTTATTAGGAAAATTTGAGTATTATGGTATTAGAAACAACCTACAAGTATGGATCAGGGACTTCCTTACAAATCGGATACAAAAGGTGGTCTGTGACAGCATGTCCTCAGAAGAACAAGTTCTGTCAGGCGTACCTCAAGGAACGGTTCTTGGACCCATTTTGTTCCTGACATACATAAACGACCTCCCAGAACACATTAAATGTACAATGCGGCTCTTCGCAGACGATTGTCTGATATACACATCGGTCACAGAAGAAGAACCTATGGACATCCTGCAAGAAGATCTCAGGGCTCTTGAAACATGGCAAGACACATGGAAGATGTCATTTAATCCTTCTAAGTGTTCTATTGTGGTTATCTCTAACAAAAAGAAACCACCCACTCGAGACTATGTCTTTTGTGGACAGACCCTCCATCATTCAAGTTCCCAGCCCTATCTCGGAGTTCAAATTGACAGCAAGCTTTCGTGGGGGGAACATGTAGACAACACTGTCGCTAAAGCAAACCGGACACTGGGATTCTTGAGAAGGAACCTCTGGTTTTGTCCCAAGGAAGTAAAAGCAACAGCTTATTCCACACTAGTAAGACCCATACTGGAGTACGCATCTTGCGCCTGGGATCCACACAAGATAGGCCAGATTGAGAAGTTGGAAAGGATACAAAGGAAAGCAGCACGCTTCTGCCTAGGAAACTACAGTAAGAGTAGCAGTGTCACACAGATGCTAGCAGATTTGAAATGGGAAACACTGGAAACAAGAAGAGAAAGGAATAGATTGACCATGTTATTTAAGATACAGCGGGGAATGGTGGGGATATCAGCCAATAAGTACATTACATATTTGCCAGAAAGGAAAACAAGGAGGAAAAATGACATGCAAATCCAAATACCATTTGCAAGAACGGATACATACAAGAACTCATTTTTTGTAAGGACTCCCATGGCATGGAATAAATTAGAAAATGATATAGTTAAGGTGACATCGTCGGAGAGCTTCAAGGGGGCACTTACAGCATAACCACGCACGTGTATTCAACACCAAAGTCAGCGATATGCAGTGTGCTGCCCTGCTGGCTATAACTTTCAGAAGGTTCAGAAGGATTCTACTGCTTTGAAAGTTGGCATTGATTATGGACAGAATGTGTTGATAGAGCATGCTAAATATCAGCTTAATCTAATAATCCCTTCATTTTTGTTGCTCCAGTTTTTTACATCCTGTGTTTTGTCCCTTTCATCGCACAGCTAGCACGGCTTGGTAAAGATTAGGCGCTTGAATAGACCCTGTACTTCAGAGCCTCTTTTCTCAGTTCACACTTTTCCAGAGTGTGTGCTTTCTTTCCAGTATTTAGATAGATTAGGGGAGTCCATTTGAATTGAGTTATACATCATTTAAAAGCTTAGAGTCTGCTCTTTCAGAATCTGCCCTTAAATGAAAATCCATGTCTGGCGACTTTTTGTTCGTTTTGTGATGCCGGGTCATATATATATATATATATATATATATATATATATATGTGTGTGTGTGTGTGTAATAGAATGTATATATATATATATATATATACAAATGTGTGTGTGTGTATTTTTGACCTTCTGTATCAAAATGAGACAATAGTTGGAAACGGTCTATTGTCTGATAATGACATGACATTTTCCCTCATTCTATTTTGAGAGACAGAGAAAGGGACAATCAAGAACCATACAAAAAAAAAAAAATCTTTCTTACCGAAAGCTTTTGTTGAGCTCCACACACATCTATTATAAGTACTTACTACATATCCATTCAGTAATCAATATCTTGTTACCATAATCATAATAATCAATGATCATGTGTGTACTGATATGAGTTTAATCAAAATTCTAATGGTCTCATGGGGAATTATATTATATGATATTATACATTATCAAGTAAAATTTATCTCGAAAGGACGTGTTTTTCAGAAAACATACACATTATTCTTCATGTACATTCTCCTGACAGCGGTTATTTGTAGGAATAAGTGTTAATTTATTGATATTGATTTGTTACTTCGTGTATTTTGAATCACTCGTTGTACTTTGTTATTCTGTTGCAGAGCCCTGAGAATAACAGTGTATAAACCACTGATGGGGCTACCCTTGGTAAAGGATACTGAATGAGTAATTTCAGAATTCGTTTACTGTGGTAGTTCCGTGTTTGCCTGAAAGGGAACTTTGACGCATACAAGCGGGTGTTTGCCTTTTCCCATTTCGGAATGATTGTGTGCATATATGCATTCATTCGTAGAATAAAGCAACAAAGGACCCCCTCCTGTCTGGCGTAATAAATTCAGACAAAATTCAGACAACAGTCAGACGTTATTGTTCTTCATGTAAAGTGCATCACATAAAGGCACAAGATTATAAACCCCAGAACGAGGAAGTCAGAGTTCATCATAACTTTTGTGTATGGATGAAACAAAGGAAACGCTGAACGCTCTTCGACAAAGACGTGTCGTATTGAATACTCGACATACAATGCATGCAGAGTCTCCACGGTATATAACTTCCCGGTTTGTCGAAGATCACCCTAAGATGACAGTTCAACGACAACGATGCAGTAGATTTAACTCCAGATAAAGGGTATTTATATGAAAAGAAATATTATTTGCGGTTCTTTTATCTTATGTGTGACAATTCTTGTTTATAAACCGGACACCTGCTGAAATATCTGAAGTTTGCCAATTGTATATTGATAAAAAGTTAAGAAAATGAACATGTTTTGATATACCCGAAGGCTGTCCATGACATAATCAGACGTGATTAAAAAGATATTTTAGACGAATTCCGAGGCCCTGAGTGAGGGAAAACTGACACATTATGTAGCTTTTCTAGAACGATACTTTTAGAATATTAGAATAAAAAACATAAAATTTCGTATTCAGTACAACTTCTTGTCTTAATTGGCCTGGTAAAAAAGTCAATGAATAGGAAGTTTAAGTACAAAAGTCCAGTGATCGAATGATGTTAACTTTGTTTTTAGTTAATCTGCTTTGAAAACTATGAGAACTTACTTTGCATCGATTATGTCTTTGACCGTTTCATGGCATTTTCTCCTGCGACAGTTACTCCCGTGAAATATATACATGATAATAGCCAAATAAATAGATTCTGCTCACAAACGTAACCCTATAAGCCCTAATCCTAAAAGCGTCGCTTCAAAGAAAACCTAACTCTAAGTCCTTGAAGAAAATAAGAGCGGAGCAATTGTCGCAGGAGCAATAATTCATGTCGTTTTACAGACTTGGAGGCAACGGTTCCTTCCTTGTTACGAAAACCTTGAACATGATACAAACTGACGTAAGTTTGTATAATGTTAATATCATTAAACAAACATATTATATAGTTCCGGATTTGAAGCATTGAGTCTGATACACTCTATTCGATATTCATAAACGTGTTTACTTCAACCAAATGGGAATCGTGCGCCTTTTATATTACAGTGTATTACCATTTGCTTCACTTCATGATAATTATGTTCTAGCAAGTTTAGTGTTATCCCAGATAGCACTGCTGCGTTGGCCCAACGTTGGTCCAACGGCAAACATGTACGTCGGGCAAACAACAGAAACGTGACGTCGCTCCGACGTCATTTTGGCCATCGGGCCAACGTTGGTCCAACGGTAAAGCCTTATGTTGGGCCGACGTTGGTACAATGTCAGACCAACTTTATACCAACCATTCTTCCACTTTGCATGATGCACTGGCCCAAGGTTGGCCCAACTACTTGTGTGTATGTTGGCACAACGTCAGAAACATGACGTTGATCCAACGTCACTTTGGCCGTCGGGCTAACATTGGGCCAACAGTGAAATCTATAAAATCTAAAAATAATACCAAAGTTATATCAAGCACTTTTCCACCCTGTTATAACGTTAAGCTAAACGTTATACCAACCACTTTTTCACTGTAATATGACATTATCACACAGTAAAACCATTCCCTTATCGACTTTGTAATGACGTTATCCCAACATAAAACCAATGACTTTTCCACTTTGTTATGACGCTATCCCAGCGGCTGCATCGACCACTATTCCACCTTGTAATGACGTTATCCCACCGTTACACCGACATTGTTCCAACCAAGTTCATACCATACTATAACATTATCCCCACGATATACCTGCTACTTTACAAGTGTGTCATGGTGTTAGACCAACCTTAGACCAACGTTGTATCAACCACCCCACAATGACGTTATCTCAATGTTAGACCAACGTTGTACCAACCACTTTCCCACAGTGTTACGACATTGCGCCATCGATGTACCAACGTTGGTTCAACGTCATCCTTTTACTGGTGAGCCAACGTTGGTGCTATGACCAAAAAAGCTTTTTAGGCCAACGTCATGTTTCTAACGTTAGGCCATCGTAGTCTTGTTTCTGGGCAGAAGCCACCTGAATTAGAGTCTATTGCTATAATTCATACAATCTACCCTATTCCTAAGCTCCTACATCCTATACCTATTCCGGTTACAGCTCGTTATTCCGAAGGTTCGTTATTCCGAAGGCTCTTCAGTCCGAAGATTCTTTATTCCGACGGTTCGTTTTTCCCAATTTTATTTTCGGATGAACAAATCTTCGGAATAACGCCACTTCGGAATAACGCCACAAATGTTCGGATTAACGAACCCTTTTTCATTTTCGGATTAACGAACCTCAAGGTATAGGGAATTTGCGTGTTTCGGATTAACGAACCTTCGGAATAACGAACCTTCGAAATATCAAACCTTCGGAATAACGAACAGCACCCCCTATTCCTATACCTATATCTATTCATATTTAATAGCTGTAAGAGAAGTATTTGGTTTTCTTTATGAACCCCTGCGTGATGATAATGTTTCAAGACGTGGTTACTAACTGGATGACACTTTCATTACATTTTCGTCAAAATTCCATCAAAACATCGGAATACTTTTTACAAACGCGAGTGGAAATTGTGCATAAATCAGCAATAATTTGATGACAATTTCTTACACAGTTTACAGGTTAATCCCAGCATCGATACTTTTAAATTTAACGTTTTTTTTAATATTTTCGCCAGATTTGAATTACAAATTTTCTCATTAATATTCATGATTTTTGTACGTCCTTATTCCAACGTTGGGCCAACGTTGTCCCAAAAGCTTTTTCACATGATTATGACTTGGCAAAAAATCCCAATAGAGCGTATTGAAAAATGTCTTCATATCATGAACATGTCGCAATAACATAAGCAGTAAACACTTAAATAGCTTAGCAGTTTTCTCTTTTCCGCTGTTTTGATTAACTATCTTTTTTTTTAATGACAAAGTGTGCATTGTTTTTTAAAATAATATTCGTGCCTTTTTATACTCTGTTCGGTGAACCATGATTCAATGAATGAAAGTCAAATTGACAACATGTACGGCTTTAAATATTTTGTTTTCTTTGGTGGAAGTAAGAATAAAACTGTTGAATCTAAAAAAAAAAAAAGTTTAATCTTGGCATCAATACATTTTCATTTCATATCTTTGGTCTATCTTCATTAGTTTTCAATTTACAGACTTTCTCTTATGATAGATAATGATGGAAATGACGTTTATCCCAACTTTAGCCCAAGCTATAGTGAACTTATACGGAGTATCATTCCAGGAGTACACCAATCCCACTCCAGTAGACCATTTCTAGCTAACTCAAGTGTATGTTGCAATTCGTCAACATTGTGGACAAGTACCCGGGGTTGTGAATGACATACTAGTATATTATGCTATAATCTCCCCAACCTTGGCTAACACTCACGCAACTCTTTGCCAAAGCGCTGGCCACCTCATGTTTCTGACGTGACATACGCGCATGACGTTGGACTGATGTTGGACAAATGCAGCATTCAAAGTGGAAAATTGTTGATACAATGAGGGTCTGCCATTTTACCAACGTTGGTCAAACATTAGGTTTTTCACTGTTTGAAAAATGTTGGCCCGACGGACAAAATGGCGTTGGGCCAACCTCACGTTTCTGACATTGTGCAAACATACACGCATGACGTTGGACCAACGTTGGACGAACGTACCATTCAAACTGGAAAAGTACATAGTTGAGGGTATGTTGGTTTGACATTGTACCAGCGTTGGACCAACGTCAGGCTTTCACTGTTGGGCCAACGTTGGTCCGATTGCCAAAATGACATCGGAACAACGTCATATTTTTAACATTGTGCCAACATACAAACATTCAAGTTGGAATAACATTGGACAAACGCAAGGTTCAAAGTGGAAATTTCGTTGATATGATGTATTCGACATTGCGCCAACGTCAGATCAACGTCAGATTTACTGTTGGACCAGTGGTGGTCCGATGACCAAAATGACGTTGAGCCAACGTCATATTCTGACGTTGTGCCAACATACATGCATGACGTTTTACCAACATTTGGCCAACGCAGCATTCAAAGTGGTAACATGGTTGGTATAATGTCGGTCTGACATTGATCCAATGTCGGTCCACCGTCAAACTTTCACTGTTGTACCAGTGGTGTCCCGACGACCAAAATGACTTTGAACCAACGTCATATTCTGACGTTGTGTCAACATACACGCATGACGTTTTACCAACATTGGGCCAACGCAGCATTCAAAGTAAAAAATGGTTGATGTGGTCTGACATTGTACCAGCATTGTACCAACGTCAGGCTTTCACTGCTGGGCCAATATTGGTCCGATGGCTAAAATGACGTCGGAACGACGTAATATTTTGCACGTTATGCCAACATACACACTTTTAAGTTGGATTAACATTAAACAAATGCAGTATTCAAATAAGTGAAAATATGGTTGATATGATGTTGATTTGACATTGTACCAACGTCAATCAAACGTCAGACTTTCACTGTTGGACCAGTGATAGTCCGACGACCAGAATGACGTTGAGCCAACGTCATTCTATGATGTTGGGGCAAAATACACGCATGATCGATGTTTGACCAACATCGGGCCAATGCAGCATTCAAATTGGTTACATGGTTGGTATAATGTCGGTCTGACATTGAAGCAACGTCAGTCCAATGTCAGGCTTTCACTGTTGGGCCAATGTTGGCCCGATGGCCAAATGACGTCGGAGTGACGTCATATTTCTGTCGTTGTGCCAACATACACACTTTCAAATGGGATTAACATTGGACAAATGCAGTACTCAAAGTGAATATATGGTTGATATGATGTTGATTTGACATTGACCCAACGTCATTCCAACGTCAGACTTTAACTGTATGTTGGGCCAGCGGTAGCTCGACGACCAAAATGACGTTGAGCCAACGTCATATGCATGACGTATGACCAACATCGGGCCAACACAGCATTCAAGTTGGTAACATGGTTAGTATAATGTCAGTATTACATTGAACCAACGTCAGTCCAAAGTCAGGCTTTCATTGTTGGGTCAATGTTGACCCGGTGGCCAAAATGACGTCAGCGCGACGTCAAAGGTCTTAATGTTGTGCCAACATACACACTTGCAAGTTGGATTAACATTAGAAAATCATAGCATTCAAAGTGGAAATATGGTTGATATGATGCAGGTTTGACATTGTACCAATGTCAGCTAAACGTCAGACTTTCACTGTTGGGCCGATATTGGCCCAACGGTTCATTCAAGTTTGAAAAAATGATTGATATAAGAATGGTCTGTCATTGTTCCAAAGTTAGTCAACCGTCAGGCTTTGCCTCTTGGGCCAATATTGGCCTAACCCAAGGCTGTGCCTGCCAACTGTAGCTTTCACTGCAGCCGTGCCAATCATTGCCAATATTAGCCCAATGTGGGTAGCCGATCAAGATCCACCCTTCATCGGTGATAAAAGTAAGATGGTTACCCAATGTTGTACCAATGTTCCAAATGTAGCTTACCGGTTGAGAGCGTGGCGATAATCGCCTACGTTGGCCCAATGTAGGCTGGCAAACCAATATCTGCCTTAGATTAGTTACAAAAGTAAGACAATGGGCCAATGTTGTTCCAACATAAGCATACTGACTGCGATCATGCCCACAAATCGCCAATGTTGGCCCAACGTAGGATAGCCAATCAATATCCATTTTGCATCAATGACAAAAGTGAGACGGGTGGTCCAACTTTGTGCCGACGTTATCTTACCGGCTGTGCGAAAACAAAAATGGCCAACGTTGGCCCAACGTAGGTTTGCCAAATAATTTCCACCTTCCCTCGGGAACGAAAGTTAATCAATGGCCCAACCTTGTACCAACGTTAGCCTACCGACTGCGACCGTGGCAACCATTGCCAACGTTGTCCCAACGTAGGATTACCAACCAATATCCATCTTGCATCACCGACAAGGTGAGACGGTGGCCCAACGTTGCGCCAACGTTAGTTTACAATTTGCAACCGTACCAACCATCGCCATCATTAGCCCAACGTAGGATACCCAACTATATCCACCGACCGCAAGTGGCGACCATAAAGACATTGGCCCAACGTTGAGCCAACGTCATCTCACCGACCGCGACCATGGCGACCATAAAGACATTGGCCCAACGTTGAGCCAACGTCATCTCACCGGCCGCGACCGTGGCGACCATTGCTGACGTTGGCCCAACGGAGAATTGTTATCTGGGATCCATTGTTAAATACAATATTGATTTATTTCATATTGCCTTGAACAAAATAAGACCGGAGCAATATTATCGCATGAGCAAATGCCGTTTCTTTGACGCAACGTTTTCTTATATCCTTGTTACGAAAACCTTGAATAACATATCTGAAGCCAGTTTGTATAATGATATGTAGCTCCGATTATGAAGCATTGAGTTTCACATTTGTTTGTCATAAATAATGTTTACTTCAACCACACGGCCATATGTGCGCATTTATGCTACTACTATGTGCTTCACTTCATTCTAATTCTATTCTAGCAAGGTTAGTGTTATCCATTGTTAATACTTTAATTTATTCCATATGATATAATTATGATTGTTATATGTATAAATAAATTTACTTAAAATAACTCTGCGTACTAGACATGCTAGACTTGACTATAAAATTGTTGCTATTTTATCTAGCATTGAATTTATTATTATAAAGCTTAATTATGGCATGATGATATATTTTGTGTTCTTACATTAATCATATTACATTCTAGACGTCTAATGTTCTTGCAACTTTTGTTTTTTTTTCCTTGACACATTGAACTAAAGGTATATTTACTACTAAAGGGCTTGTATCCTACAAGCCTTTGCTTTTTGATAGGTTCATCATATTACACATTACTCACATCTCCTTATCACAAGTCATTTGCTTTAATTTCATCTAAAAAGATTGACTGTCTTGTGTTAGAATTGGTTTTCTAAATCAAATGGAATGTGAAGTTTATACGAAAATGTTGGAATATGTAAAATGAATTGAATAAATACTTGAATATGTAAATATTTGAACTGTTTTGAATGTATATAATCATGTTATGTTTATCACCGCATGTTTAAGTGACTTGGATGGAGACAAACAAAAAAGAAATGATATTAGATCAATGAAATAAGAGATAGAGAAGAAATAAGTAAGCTCAATGCATGTTAACGGCTAATTCATACTTCGTATGTTTAATAATCATCAATATGAACTTTCATATTTAATGCCAATATGGGTTGATATATGTATATACTTTATATAGATATAGCATCGATACATACAATCACAATTATTCACAGATAGTGGTGTAGGTAATCATATTCACACACATGTTCCATATCATGTATGTACGCATACACATACACACATACATACATTCATACATCATACAATTTTATCTAAATATAATATTTACCGCTCTCTGATTAAATGCTAATGTTACTTCTATTTCAAAATACAAACTACGTCGTCATGAAAGAATCAAAATTACTGCTTTATCAACGAAAATATACTATGATCTGGCGGGGAATACGTGGAAATACACTGCACTGTTTGACTAATTCAATAACATAAAATCTTTTACACAACGCACTGAATTGTAGTCGTTGGGATTCAGTCTCCTTTCATGGTGTATCAAATTCCATTACTCATTTTTCAGAATGACTATTTTTTTCAATATATGATATATTATATTTGTATATATACATACATATACATAATTCATGTATATGTATATATAGATATTCATACACCTGTACATAATAAATGTATCACTGTTATCTCTTACCACTAACGACTGTGAAGAGTAAGACCGAGAAAATCGGTAATGAAGATACAACTTGGCTGCACAAAATTGTACAGTTTGATTCATATTCAAGATAGCAAGACTAACGTCACAGATCTGACCCTCATTATTTCCAAAATTATAACGTTTCTAAATGCTTTTAAATCAAATATTGGTACTCTGCCTCTATGTAACAGGGCTGTCTATGTTTTAGCCAAAGTATTACATTTAAGTACTATCTTGCACGTGCATGTTTTAAGACATCGCATGCATGCCTATTTGCATAATAAGCTTCAAGCCACAAGTTTCTTGAAATTATACTTATGTGGCAACCAACCTTCTGTTTTCTTTTTCTTTCAGGGCATTACGTGCATGGGACATATACGTATCACCAAAGAGTTACCCGTGCATTTTAGTATTTTTGGCACAAGTAAAAAGCGCAATAACTTTTCGTGGCAGAAGGCCTTTCCATAAAATTTGAACGATTTCCATTGCTTACTCTTAAAATTATATTGTACGATAAGCACGATGACAAATGTCGTGCATTGAGTCTGAAAAGCAAGTCAGACGACCTCTTAAAGTTCGTACTTCCCTTCGCAGCCTTGATAATTTAGATTACTGTCAGAATTACGATGATATACATGTCGTGTATTGCAGAAGTATGCAATATTGATCTTTCCGTAGGAAAATTCAACAGGAAATTCCTTTTTGATGAAGAGAGAAGCTATACAGTATGATTTCTAGTGAGCATTTTCGGACCCCCCTCCCTCCAAAAAAAAAAAATAGATTATGAATAAATGAAAAATACAACCTCTATTCCTTTTACAAAGGGGTAGCGTATTCCTGAGTGCAATGGAGCATTTTTTTTTCTTGTTTACAAAAACTCTGAGAAGTATTACCTTAAGATTCCATACATGATGCTAACACACATAATCCTTCAACAACGCAAAGTTCTGTGACGTTTGCGAAAGGGGTATACGAGCTATCTGGCTTAGGAATTCATGATCACACCTATCTTTGTTTCGTTGATCTATCCTTTACTATTCTCATTTTATCATCGTACCATGTAGCTTACAATTGTGGCATTTATCCGTACGGATGGGTAGGCGACCAGACGGCGGCATAGCCCTACGAGAGGAGTCATACCAACCAAAACCACAACAACCAAAACCAACAACTTTATCAATTACATGAATTTACAAGAAACTATATCCGAGGGTAAGACGCGTACGTTTGACTGACATACAGGGGAAGGAATTAGCCGATTGAACGAAGAAATATTACTTTCAAGTATACTTAACATTGAATTTTACAAAACCGTCGACAGGAAAGAACATTATAGGGAATGTTATTCTGGATAGTTGACGAGGGGAACATACGAGGAGGAGCATTACGGCGGCAGAACCAATAACGACCATTCGCAACAACATGACCAAGATTTACCTAATGATCGTGCGGGTTCTATAATGTTGTCACGGTGATTTGGAAAAGGGGAAGCACAATACAATCATCGAGGCGTACTATTCAAGAAGGCATACCAAAAAAGTCAAACATTGTCAAAAGAGCAAGCATTATGAGGCGACATGAATTGTGGAATACCTTCAAAAACAACATCTCTGCCATTTCACACAAAAGGGAATCATTTTGACGTTTGGCATGACACTAATGATCAGGAAATTCTAAAATCCCCACCTCTGCTCTGTCGTAAACAATATCCGACTCACGTTTACTAAAAGTTAATACAGCAAAACACATTTTTGTTGTCACCACTATTGACGATAATCTGGATAATATGTGTTGTCTACTTCCTTGACGCGCTATTATGAGGTACAACCCTAGTGAATATGATTACACGACAAAGAACAACGACTGCCTCACAATAAGGAAAAACAAACTTAAAACAAAGGAAGAGAAAGAAAAAGACAGATAGACAAGTAGGTAGATGGATAAATAGAGAAGGGGGCAAGAGGTGTACTAATTATAACATCTGCTTTTATGATATAACCTTGCTTCCGGAATCTTACATGACTCCTCGAGTAGATTTTCAGACTTTTGAATCTGAACCTCGATGTATAATTGGACAAACTAGACACAGAGTTTCAGAATTGACAGTGATTGGAATGAGGAACACGACTGTTTTCAATCTTGATAACAAATTCCAAATGAACAAACGTGATGACACAGCAGCTTCACATAAAGAATACGCGATTTAATGCTCAAGGAAGAAGAACAAAAGAAGAAAGCATGCATAAATTCTACACAGGTGAACTTGGCAAGCAAGTAGTATTGTAATGAAATGACATTGCTACATTACTGGAACATCGTGAGCCTCTTATATCAAGTATGTCATCATCCTTGTTCAGTGTATTAGTGTTTGTTTGTTTGGGTTTTTTCACGGTATGGGTTTATCTGCTCGAGAACCACAATAAATTTCACAAATCTATACATGGCACTATTGATTTATATACTACATGATGTGAAACAATGTAAATCGTCTGGAATGCCCCTTAAACGACGAGTTTAAAAATAATCATTGTTGAGGTAAGTTTGCATCCCCCTATAAGGCCACCAAACACTATACGACTTTTGGTCACACGACGCGCCGACTTTGGATCCGAAATAAATCAAGCCTCAGAATAAACACGCTTGTTTATTTCAGATCCAAAGTCGGTCAGTCGTAAGTCGTAGACTGTAGGTGGCCTTAAGTTAACACCTCAGTTTGAGATGAAGTAAATGGGCTAAACAGACTATCTATGACTGGATGAAATATGATCATTCATTACTTCTCAACTGTTATCGTTTGTTTGTTTGTTTGTTTGTTTGTTTGTTTTTTTCTTTTAATGATAACGAGTATAACTGTCCACTGTCTTTGGTGGCGAGCAAATGATATCGACCAATCTAGTTCGAGCAATTCTTTCTAGCAAGGAGAAATATGAAAAAAAAAAAACATTTTGTCATTCGGCAGTCGTCTAAATATGTAAAAAAAAAAAATAAAAAAAATAACTGGCTTTACCATCACTTCCGGTTGCCAGCATTATACTTACACTACTTATTGCGCTGGATACACTTCGATGTCATCAAACCTGTCGGCTATTTCAATGTTTATTGTCAACGAACAAGATAGTCTGTTCTACAACTTCGCTTCATTAAAATGTGAAACACTATCCACACCATTTTACTTTCAAACTTTCGATAATCTTCCCTTTGTCCTTTGCTGTTGATGTTGTTTCTGTGAGGATGGTGATGGTAATGATGGTGGTGATGGTGGTGTGTGTATGTGTGTGTTTGGTGTGCTCAATTGTTTGTTTCAAGAGTTTAAAGATCTCTAAAGCCTCTAACCCCAACGGCTATCAATGTTACCATTTTCTTTTTTTCTTTTTTTTTTTTTGGGGGGGGGGGTAATCTTTGTTTTCTTGAGAGACAAAGAAAGAGAAGGTGAGTTGGAGCGAGACTGTGATACCCTCTGCCTTAGAATCAATAACACTTATGTCTTTATCCACCGGGGTGGGGAAGCAGTTAATCCCTCAGTTTCGACGGACATGACAGATGTGAATATGATCAAGGAGTTATAACAATATCAACCAACTCCATGCTTGGGTCATGTGCAGTGCACTGTGTTTGTTTTTAATGATCAGTGCTAGCCAACACATAAAGACATAACGACAGTCCAAAAAGCCAGTTTATTTCTGTCTGTGTGTTTAATTCTATCCTTCCCAAAGAAGATTACAACCACCAACGCCGAGGCACGACGCCTGGAATGCGTGTACCGATTCCCTATGTGTCGACACAACTAAAGCACATCACGCTGCCATCACAGCATGTTGTCAATGTTATCATCCTTGAACCTGTCTGTAGTTAGCTTACACCAAAAACAAACTTGGGATTGGCTGAAGCAGGGGTGGAGTTGTTGACAGTTTTTCATGTACAAGGTTAAAGCATACTTTTTTCTTCTTCTTTTTTTCTCTGAATTGTGTCACGTAGATACCTCTTACTGATACTGTAAACTGAGCACCCACATTAAGTAGACGTAAGAAAATCTACGATGCTCCGCCTCCCTCGTCTAGCGTGCTTTCGTCACTACTGCTGCTCTTTCTGTAAGGGAGGGGCTGCACATACGACTCTTTTGTGGTTGGGTACATGGTGCTGTTTAATCCGTAGCCGCCGTTGGTAACGCTTGTCGGCATGCCCTGACCGGTCTCCGTGAGGGCCCCGTAGCTCTTGACGCCGGGCGCCGCTCCGTTGTCCGTAACCAGTCCGTCGGGGAGTGGCTGGTTGGGCGGCTCCGCCCACGGTTGCTTCTCTCCAGAGGCAAAGATTCCGTAGAAGAGAACGCCGGTGAAATGTATGATGGCCGCAACGAGGTAGACCTTCTCCCACTCATCAGCCGTCTGTGGAATACAAGTCATTTTGCCACATACGTTATCATATAATCTCCTGGCTTTCTTGTCCGCTGTCCGTTTTTCATTCACAGACACTGATTAGTCGGGGTTCACAGCCAAACGAACTTGATTCTTAAATGTAGGTCCCACCACACTACTCTAATATATTTTGCACAGCCTGCATTGTGACATCGATATTGTCCTGATATCGGTACAGCTGTTGTACATTTTATATAGTTACATTCACTCTTGTTCGATAACTATTGACTAAGTACAATAATTTGTGTTCATGTTATCTTCAATGTAACCTGATATGAGAAGTATGAGAAGAATTGAACTTCGAAGCTCTTGATATCATGAGCCAAACACAGTTCCTGAAAACCATAACAATTTCAATAATAGCAACAAGAGACGGCGGTCTATCCTTTGTCAGAGTGCCGCTCCCTCGCTACGCTGCTTGTGAGTGGAGGAAACATTATTCTAATCTAACAATTGCAATCTAAATCGTGAATTACATTTGATAGACGAGCATTCGTTGCAGTCAGTGAGTTGGTGTCAATGGTAACAATACTTTCATGTGCGCGTGGCAGTGGCAGTAATAATCTTCAAAATGAAATGAAACTGTCTCTCGCCCAAATTGTTGTACTACTTATAACACCTACAGATAAACTTTAAACATTTACAAATGATTCAAACTTACAAACTTAGTTTTACAAACGTAATTAGTTCTACAAACTAAAGCCACTCATTCAATCTATACTGAGAACGATTTTGTAATTGTCGGGGGTTGCTTTTTGTTTTTGTTTGCTTTTTATTTGTATGATGGTGAGTTACTCACGTGATCTTTCGTCAGAGAACCCGTGACTTCTGGACAGATGATCCCGGATAGTGTACCCACTGCGTTGGATATTCCCATTAAGATGCTGGCGTAGCGGGGGGCGATATCTAGATGATTAACATTGAAACCTGGATGTGGAGGGAGTCGACAGAAGTAAGGATGAAATTCCTTTAAAATTTGGATAAAATTGAATACAGGAGCAATATCATTTTACCCCAGGCCCCAACCCCGTCAAAAAAAAAAAAAAGAAAATAGAGGAAAAAACTGACATAAGCGCCATAAATAAACAGAAATGTATGACACCCCCCCCCTAAAAAAAAAGAAATACCATACGTTTACAATATTGAGATATAACAAAGACGTTAACACTTTCTTCTTCTTCTTCTTCCTCTTCTTCTTCTTTCTTCTTCTCCTTCTTCTTCTTCTTCTTCTTCTTCTTTCTTCTCCTTCTTCCTCTTCTTTTCCTACTACACAGTTCAAACCAACATTTTCTTACAAGAATTATATACGGTGTTACCTAAGCGCAAATCATTTGAGATTGATGTAAACTGAAGAATCGGAGTGAACAGCGATGCAGGCACACAACATGTACATTAAGGCCCGAATTCACGAAGGTGGTACAAATGAAACCATGGTTTAAACCATGGACAAAAACCATTGAGCGTCAACTGTCGCACGGAATATTTTATTACGAAATTGGTCATTTTGTCGACAAAATGACCGTTTCGTTAACGAAATTATCATTTCGTAGACGAAATGTTCATTTAGTTACAAAGTGTTGTCATTTCGTTACAAAATAATCATTTCATCGACGAAACGACTGATTTCGTAACGAAATATTCCATGCGACACTTGGCGCTCCATGGTTTTTGTCCATGGTTTAAACCATGGTTTCATTTGTACCACCTTCGTGAATTCGGGCCTTTGGGTTTCGATGATAGGAAATCAGCCTTGACGGCAGTACAAATCTCCACTAAGAAAGGGTCATTCATTCCAAGATTGACTAACTATCGAGTGCTTCTATAATTATCGTAACATTTTTTTTTTATTTTTGATACTTACCTGATATAGCAAAACCACTGGATCCTACGGCTAGACAAAGTGACACTATAGCCAACATACGACCTCTTGAATATGCAGTGACAAGCAGAAATATCGCCTCTCCACCAAATCCTGTAAAATAATTCAGTGAATTTAAAAAGATAAGTATTTCATATGTATATATATATATATATATATATATATATATATATATATATGTGTGTGTGTGTGTGTATATATATATGTAAAAGAATAAAGTGTGATGACTACTGACCCAGGTACACTTGGCCATATATACTCGTTTTGATATCATGTTTGTCTGCGATTACAAGAATCTCACACTCAAAAGTTCTCTCGATTTAGAAGGGCATCCATGCAGTATAGGAACAATGATTTATATCATTACAGTGGTATAATTTTTCAATGTAATAATTTCACGATTTGTGTGCAAATATTAAATAAGAAATGATTGATAACTTTGAGGTCATGAAGACTGTGTCAACCCTTAGTGGATATACACCAACGACATCAACTTTCGCTGTTGACCAATCACTCTTATAATTAGTCAAATTTGATCTTTTGTTTGATCTTGATTTTACTTTCTTTAACATATTTTCATAAATGTATTAAATTTCTTTTCAGTAAAGTATAGCAGGAAACGTCAATGTAGGCATTACAATGTACAAGTTTTGACGAAAGATAATGAATGGATACATAAAACAAATTTATGTTATTTTACCAAATTTGCAAATAGTTAACAAAGAAATTATGCAGAAGATGACCCGTATGTCTCGCCAAGATAGCAGAAAACGGTGAACGCGACGCAGAACTCACCACCGCAGTTGAAGACTTTCCTGACCATGGTGGTCGACATGTACCGACGCCTCCGGAGAAAATCGGCCAGCTGCCCACCGAGTGGCACGATGATCGCCATGACCAGGTGCGGTAGAGCCGATATGAAACCCACCTGTCCGGGAGCAGTCGATAAAGTTAGAAAATGCATGATAATGACGACGAAGATAATAGTAATAATGTGAATGTTAGCTATAATTATAGTGGTTATGCAGATAGTACCCATGTTGACAAAAGTGGTGATAAATGTAGTAAAAAAGAATAACGATGGATATGATTTTCATCATTATGATTAGCCAGGAGACTGTTCTAAGCCCTGGAAGCATTTGATTATAACATCTACAAACTGCTCTCCCTTAAAAAAAAAGAAGAAACAACTAAACAATAAGGATATGTAAGGTAGGACAATACAATTATAGGAACAAGCATGGGTGCAGTGTTGCATTACACCTATCTGCCTATAGTGACTTTTTTCAGTGGTTACACAAAGTAAACATGCCACTGCAAAGCT
>CM067071.1:19607995-19647995 GCA_033980235.1 Diadema setosum
AAATAACGTGGAACGATTTGGACGTATTTAGTAAACCGTGACGCCAATTTCGCTATAATACTGAAGTTCACCGCCCTGACCCCTAGCTGTATTGTCTGGCCTTTATTGGGGATTGTGGCGACGATTGTCGCAATGTATGGGTGGGATTTCCGACGTTAAGCACGATCTTTTTTTTTTCTTTGGGCGTCATTTGTTTGTTTGCTTTTAGGGAGGGGTTAACGAAATATCAATTAAATGATTCTCCAAAGGTTAGAACTGAGAGTATGGGAACATTAAGGGTTACCAAGTGCTTTTACTGTAAATATGGTAAATATGGCATGTTTCGATTTCTTTCCTTTAACCTTTTGAAATGATGCAGTCATTGCGTATTTTCATTGTCTTATGTTTTTTTTTTCCCTTTGCTTTTCGGTGGAGAATCAACTTAACACCCAAAACCTCGAAGGTAAACAACCAAAGAAACAAAGCAGGAACAGCAAAACGGGAATCATTTCAAACGTTGCCCAATAATGTCGTAACTGCATTAGTTTACAATTGTTGTGCACGTCACAAGAAAGCTTGCTACCGTTGCCGCAGACAATGATTCTGAGATGCTAAATGTAGTTCCTAATGCTAATAAAAGTAAAAATACTACTACTACTACTACTACTAATAATAATAATAATGAGAATAGTGTATATATATATATATATATATATATATATATATATGCGTGTGTGTGTGTATTTATATATTTATTTATAATTATATCATACATATTATATGTATATACATTCTCAAGTTTTAAAAAAATGATACAATGATAATAATATTAGTAATAACAATAATTATGATGATGATCCAGATATCATCTTCCCTTTGTTATTAACAAAATGACCATATTGTTCAGTTTTCTTAACCTTCGTGTTTAAACTTGATCGGGGTCATACGATGACAGGGAATATCTGTGTCGACTTTTTCCTGTCCAATGTCCTATAAAAATTCCTACATGTTGACATGCAGGATTTTTTTTCGCAAAATGGGCTAAGCGCCAATGTCATAACATGTTGAAGTAAGTCCATTTTAGAGAGACAAAATAAAACCCTTGCGTTGGTACCCCACTTGAAATATAAGAAATATTCTTGAAGTTATGACTACAAAATAGCCCATATTTGATATTAATTTCCGTTTTTAAGCAGTTTTAATCGCTTATATTTCTACTTGACGTTAATGGAGTTTTGCAAATCGAACCATTTGTATCGATAGAATGATATCATCATACACACCTCTACAAATCCTTGTAGCATTCTAATCGCGATGACCATCACCGGACTCACGTGACAGGCCAATGGAATAAACAGATTTAGCGTGGACGAAATGAAGATAGCTGTTGCAAATATCCTGTGAAGGAAAAGAACAGATACGCCACATAGCTTAGATAATGTTGTTGGAAAATACTCAGGCATCTGGAAAAACAGTACTTTGACTTCAGTTTTTGATGGGAGACAATATTTCCAAAGGATTCTTTGGATTCAGCGGCTTCACTCAGCCCTCGCCGCCATGTCGGATACGTATTACCTCGTCCACATTTTCCAGCAAATCTATTGTTTGTGTACCACATCCTGAAGACTACTCCCTGACATTAAGACCACAGGAAGAATAATATCTCAAAGGGATCTTTTTTTTTTTTTTTTTTTTTCCAATGAAACGTTGTTAAACAAGGAGAGGTAATCATATCCATGTTGGTTCGGGTGATACATCATAATATATACCATAGTTTGCGGGACAACGAACATTTCTTCTTCTGACCAGTCTTTTAATCTATGGCAACGAATCAACTATACATCCCTCTAAAATATCCACGACAAATTATCGTTCCTATTTGACCGCAATAGATTTAGAAGAAAAAATCACGAGTGATAACATTTCACAAAATTTGTGATAAAAGAAAAAAAAAATGGGCATTGTATAGCTAGAAAAGGGTTACCAACATGACCAAGGGGATATTTTCAAATCAAATAATTTTCTAATTTGTCCCACTTGCCAACAGCAATGAGAAGCCCAATGAAGAAAACAAGCGAAGAAACAAGTTTATTCACATCGATCTATTATTTCCCCCTGCCATAATCCCGTTAAAGCAGGTAAACTTACCTGTTGGCGGGAAATCTTGCCGCCAGAAACCCCCCGGGAACTTGTGTCAGGATGTAGCCCCAGAAAAACGACCCGTGCATCATTCCAATCACCCGCACGCTCCAATCAAAGTCTGGCTCCTATGTGTACAACAATTTAATATTCAACAATTAACATCTAAATCATTACACTATGTGAATTCGTGTCCCTTCTTATAATAGTTGCTATAATTTTCCAAATATGCATGAAGGTAGTGTAATTGATTATGTACTGTTTTGGTTAATAAATTCGCCAGTAAAATCGTTAAGATAATGTTACCTCTTCACCCATCTTCATACCGTTGGACAGAGAATTGCACACACACGCACACACATTCATAAATACAAGCATACATACATACATACATACATACACACACAAATGTCCTTCTTTCCTGCACTGAGATGGGGAGTCAACCGACTGTATATGATAAAAAGCAAAAACTTATGGAGAAACCTAGACATAAAAGACCTCATCCGGAAAATAATCTCTCATGCATGGAGATTCGGCTTTCAAAACAAAAAAGGCGAATGTATTTTCACCCGCATCAAAATTGTGGTGTATTTGACACGGATATTCGGTCATTATTCCCCCATGTTGTACACAATATCAACACTTGGTAAGAATTATAACACATAATATGGAGGTCTGCAAGGCAAATCGTTGGTTTGCAATTGGTGAACATTTTGCGAATAAAATATCATACGTTCATGATTTAGTGGCATAATGTAAGTAGGTTGTTTGTTTGTAATATTATTGTTTCTTTAATTCTTGAAACAAATTTTATATATGCCGAGTGGAAGAAATGTCTGATTACAGAACGGCATTGTGCCCTTAATAAACTGGAAGGCCCAGAAAACAGTCCTGGTGGGACAATGGTATCTACAGTTCACTTTTGTTTACAAACAGATCAAGAAATGTACGCATTTGGAACGAATAGAATCTATCGATCTGCACTTTATGGAAGCATTTTGGTCATCGGCTTTTTAAAGGATGGTATAGTCTTGGTTGAGATGGGGCTTCATGTTTCCATCTTTTTTATGTGAGATGAGAAACTCTTTATGAATAAAGTCTAATAATAAAATCTAAGAATAAAATCTGTTTACTACTGAATGTTCTGCGGTATTTGCCTTCCAATAGTTATCATATTATTAAAGGTTATAATTGCCGCAGCATCACACTTACAGTGGAAGTGTGGAGAAGAATCTCGACCCAAATAAAAGACTCTTGGACCAAATCCTCTCATTCTCTTTTTCTTTCTCTTTCTATCTCCCTTCTATCTATTTATCAATCAGTCAATCAATCGATCAATCGATCAATCTATCTATCTAGCTATCTATCTATCCTCTTTCTATTTTTCTAACTATTTATATCTGTCTATCTATTGTATATCTATCTATCTACATATCTATCTATCTATCTATCCATCTATCTATCTATCTATTTATTTATCTATTTATCTAACTATTTCTATCTATCTATCTATCTATCTCTCTTCGTATCTTTTTCTTACGTGAATCTGCGCCTTCCCGCCTAAGTGCACGGTCTCGTTGTTCACCATGTCGACGATGGCCACGCCCAGATTGCACCGGATCCCGAAGGAGATGAGGAAGCCGATGCAGCTCATGATGGCCACGATGTACCGCTTCGGGATGGCGCAGCATGGGCAGCAGCCGCAGTTGGGCGGGCATCGCCGACTTGCCCCGTAGCCGTAGGTGTTGTGGTGGAACTGGAAAGACGGCCGTGCATTCCCCTTCTCCCCTCCGTCCGAGTTGACCACGCCGCCGTCCGACGTGAACTCGAAGGGACCGTTCGCCTCGTCTGCTATCAACGCTGTCTTGTCCTCTCTCTTCTGCGTAAGCCTGTTGGTAGGTTGAACGAAAAGAAAAAATAAAACAATAAAATACACAATTTTGGCTATTTTTTATCGATTTTACATACATTGGTTTGATACAATTATGTAAATTATATGTTTATTTTCAATGGAGAGGCTGAATGTAGAAAAAAAAAATGAACTTCTTTTTTTAATATCTTACATGTCTTAAAGTACAAAATGTACTTATGATGGACATCATGAACCAGAGAAATATAAAATGATTTCAATCATAATGCTGCCCTCGCATGACACGACATATATGACCGTGCATCACAAAACCAACAAAAAAAGTCGCACACACTGATTTTGTGTTAGGACTGAAAACAGGTGAAATGGGTCAACCCATACAAATTGTAGGTCAGTGTTGAGTTTTTCATATTTTCTGAAGGAGCAAGTCTTCCTTTACATCATACTAAAGTTTTGGATTATAAAATGATCAGGAAATTGTGTTTTCAGCAGTTTTCTCGAACAGCTTTTGGTGGAATAGTGTGATTAGGTGTTTTTCATAGAGTCCTCTTTTCATTTCTTAAAAACCCTGTCCATACTCCTCACTTTCAACTCTAATAACTTTAGAAAAAAAAAATGAAACTACTGCGTTGAAAGTCGGCATTAGTCATCTGTTATTAGAGCATGCTCAATTTCAGTTTAATCTTATAATCCCTTCATTTGTTGTTGCTCCAGTGGTTAACATCCTGTGTTTTGTTTCAATCATCGCACAGTTAGTGCGGCTTGGTAAAGATTAAGTGCTTGAATAGACCGTGTACTTCAGAGAGCCTCTTTTCTCAGTTCACACTTTCAAGAGTGTGTGCTTTCTTTCCAATATTAATATAGGTTAGGAGCGTCCATTTAAATGTAATGATACATCATTTTTAAGCTTAAAGTCTGCTCATTCATAATCTGCTCTTAAATAAAAATCCATTTCTGGCGACGTTTTTTTGTTTATTGTTTTTATGATACAGGGTCACATATTTGAAGATAAAAAAAAAAAACGTTTTCTTTGTTTTTTCGAGCAGCCTAAATTTTAAAAAAAAAAATCTCAATAAAAGTAGATGTTGTATATTATTTTGTTTTGCATTCAAACTGTTCATAACCAAGGAGACAGAAGTTTCATTAATAGGATCAGAAATAAATTGTTATCCTTCCAGTCTTCCATATTCCAGTGGAATACATTCATTTTTTTGAGACGATGATTAGCTGCTGCAGCTAATTAAAGTTAAGTGATTTATGAATGGGCAAAATAAATGAATAAATGAATAAATAAATAAACGTTGAAGTACTATTTTCATCCGTATTGTGTTTGTCTGTTAGCTTTTATAACCTACTAATCATAATAGCTCTCATTTCAGAATATCTTGCCCCTAAGAAGGTATACCTTAAATGTGCTTTAGAAAAAAAACAACAACCAAAGATCAAAAAATAAAAAATAAGGAAATCTTCCTTCTCTGCAATCTTAAATCGTTGAAAGCTTGAGACTTTCAATTTCAGTTTCTGTAACTTCTTACACTAGTTACAGTAATCACAGACATTTTTATCAAAAAGACCTGCTGTAATCGCTGTGAAATTCAACAGCGCCATCTAGGGTTCTATGATATATAACCTGAGGACAACTAACGGTTTTATCCATTCCGGCTCGGAAAGGTCACTTTTGTGTATCATAGTGTTTCAAGGTTTGCATTAACCCGGTACGCTTATTCGAGAGAGCGCTTCGATACCTGAAGCAAGTGAAAAAAAGGGGAAGGATAATAAAATAGAGATAAAAAAATGCGATCAAGCAGGAGAAACTTTTTTGACATCTTGTGTTTTTAACTGCTACAAAAGCGATCAATCAAACATGGTTTGCTGGTAGACAGACAGATAGACAGACAGTATCATCTTGTCTAGGCATAAAAAAAAATCATCTTTATAATTATATATTAAGCTGCTTCTTGGTCCATTCCGTGTGTGTGTGTGTGTGTGTGCGTGTGTGTGCGCGCGCTTGAGTGCAGTTGTGCCCTTTTTCCACGGAATAGCCCCTTTTCACAAAAGACTACAAACAAGTGCAGAAATTCCGAATATACTTTCTTTTCTTTTCTTTTCTTTTCTTTTCTTTTTTACTTACAGCATCTTCTTTGCCCTGCAAGACTTAAATACCAGATCATTCAGGGCATGACTCAATATCTTGATCATGCAAATCACTTATTCGACTTTTAAAGATACTTAACAGGATGTTTAAAATGTACGGTTAATCCATTGATCTCATATTGATAGGATATTAGGTTCGCTCTTGCAGCCTATAGGCCTATAGCCTATATTATTATATATAATAGAGGTGGGTAAAACCGGAGCAACGCGTGCAACCGACTGAATGATTATGGACATACATGCATGATGTTGGGATCGCATGTCACGGAGAGACATTGTGATTTAAAAAGAAAAGAAAAAAAAAATGAAGGGAGAAGCTTGCTTCGGTGCATGAATAATTCATAAACAATCCCGTCCTACATGTTGAGGGGAACATACCGACACTGAAGGCGGCAGTGCGCGGATGCCAGCCGACCGCAGCCGCCGGTCGTACCCGACGTTCATACCCTTATCTACATTTCCCATTTCGCCTAACGTGTTTGAAATGATCACAGCGTACATGCTTCAGCACCTTTGGGCAATAATCATGACTACGAGCAACCGGAAATGGATAGTCCCACGCAAATATCTATTACAAAAACCGATATAACGCGCCTTTGTGATATCTAACAAAACATCGCTTCCTCGTTTGCTCGAGGGAGCGAAGCTAGACTTCGAACAAGACGATCATCTCTTCTCCGCTGCTTCAACCGATGATTGTATTGCTGTTATATTATTATTCTAATTATTACAAATATTGTCATCATCATTATCATCTTCACCATTTGGCTAGTGTAACCATTCTTTAATAGCATGGAAGAGTATATGCGATTGTGGATATCTGATCGCTGCTGCCTTTTACAATCAGTAGCTGGGACGTGAGGTACTACAGCGCAACCTTGCCCTTTGAACGCCTTTGCACGTTCCGTGTCTGTGTGCGCATGCGTGTGTGTGCGTGTGTGTGTGAGTATGTGTGTTGTGTTGTGCATGTCATAAATGAGGGTTGGAGAGAGATAAAGATATAGAAGATACATACAAAGAAATAATTATATAAGTATATAAAAGACACAGGGAGTCAGATAGAGAGAGAAAGAAAGAGAGAAAGAAAGAAAGAAAGAAAGAAAGAAAGAGACAAAAAGGAAAAGAAAGAAGCCATATGGAGTGATTATACAAGAAAACCGCAGCAAGAAAGGGAACAAATACTGGTGAAGGAGGCCGGGAGAAATAAAAAGTTTTCCGAAAGTTTCACCAAAGTATGACACTCATGTCGTTGTATTACGCAAAGCCTGCGCTGCAGCATGGCCAATTAAAACTAAATGACACCAACACTCAAACACACTCATTTCGAGAAATAAGCCGCCAAGTAAATTCTCTAATTGTCAGCAGTTTCCTTATAATACTCTTCGCAAACGAGTTCGCTGCATAGGAGACACTCGCAGCGTGACCCCACGAAAACACGCAGCATGGCAACATTAGGCTCACTAACCGCTTTGTCTGAACAAAAGGCACAGGGAAAACAAAGCACACAATGTAATAATTTGAAATAATTTGGGGCGTCTTGAGGTTAGGCTAGATTAATCCTCGGCAAGGTACGTTGCCGGATTTCTCAATTTCGGAGATTTCCCAGCGGGAATGAAAATCGTGTTAAAACCACCCCTTCACTGGCATAAAGCGGAGCGAAACGGCTCTTGTCAAGATAGAAGGGGAAAAAACCCCGATTGAACAAAAAATGTTCTTGCATTTGTTCGCATTCTCATACAGATGTTCCGGTGTGCAAAATTGTAATGCTACCGGCAACGTCTTATTTGGAGGCTGACGATTTTTTTTTTTCTTTGACATCGCTTCCTTTTTCTCCAAAAAAGACATGAAAATAAAATTCTCATATGGCAAGCAGAAATACATATTTCCTTTCTTTGCGTTCAAAAAGAGGATATTTTATTTGTTTTACTGTTCGATGCTCCTATCTGAACATGGTAATAAAACAGCATGAAACTCCTTGTATAACAATTCTAATATTCGTCCTTATTATTATGATTATTATTATTATTATTATTATTATTATTATTATTATTATTATTATTATTATTATTATTATTATTAGTATTAGTATTATTATTATCACATTATTATTGTTATTATTTCTTGCATGTTATTGTTGTAAGTATCAATAGAAGTAGGAACAGGGGTAGTATTTATGTTGATACAATTGTCACTGTTGTTACTATAATAATATCCATATTGTATTGTAATATCAATATCATTGCAAATATATTGCTGTCCATATTACAACCAGAAAAGTACAATCAGGAATATGCTATCACCGTAATGATTTTTCGTAAACGCTTAACTTGATAATCAAAGATGTCATTAACCTTGATTTTATAACTCGGGTTATTTTATAACACTCACTTTGACAGAACCTCTACGTTTCGATATCTTTAACGTTGCAATGTGAAGGTGAAGATCAACATATAGGACATAAAATATTATGTACATGGGCATACTATTCCCAATCCTCCTGGTATATGAGAAATGTACATAGTGACAAAGGAATCAATACATGCTCGTGTTGTTAGGATTACTGAGAATAGAAAAGAAAAGTAGAAAATTCCACAGGTATTACAATAAATCTTCTCTTCACCGCGGTTGATCCAGAAGAGATCGAAGTGAGAATGAGGCTATTGCAAAGTGGAGAACCATTCCAGAAAGAGAAAAAGAGAGAAAAAAAAGAACATGAGGAGGCGTAAACTCGAATCCCTCTGGGTGAATCTGAATTACTCCTTGCTTGATCTCGATCCGGAAATATGAAATGTAGTTGATGTCGCAGAACAAAAACAAAACAAAACACCACTACAAAAAAAATAACAAAAGAAAACACGAAAACTAATGATAGATGTAGCAATCATGATTTTCAGACGTTAGGTGGCAGTGCCAATATTATATTTTCTCATTATTCTTATTTATACTTCGTGGTCATGGTGGTGAAAACTAATATGAAAGAACAACTGCGACATACTTCTCTGCCTTCATTCTCCACTTCACACTTGGTTGACGCAAACGTGCGACCGATTCTTCGGCAATAATCTGTCACCGAAAAACTTTGTACGTTTTTTCTCATAAAAAGGAACATTCATCACTATGGCTGTCAAAACCCCACACATTGTGTCATTTCGATTTCCCACTTCCCTATATTGCAATAAATGGACGGCATACACTTGTTAACCATGTTAACAACCCTACTGGAAAGAATACGGTGTCCCACAGTGTGTTCACATTGTGGTCACATAGTCGACTGTGTGAAAACGCTCGAATTCAACAGTGTGGAGATGATTCCACACTGTGGTTTGGTTTTCACAGAGAGTTCACATATGGTAATGTTCTCTGTCACACTGTGAATTGATGATTCACAGTGTGTTCACGATGTTAAAACGATAAAATTTAACAGTGTGAAGAGATTTCACACTGTGTTCACAATGTGTTCACATTGTGTTTCTCACACTGTGGGACACTGTGTTCTTTCCATGCAGGGAAAACAGTTATCTATTCCCATCGATATGTTTTACTGTGTTTTTGTTTTGTTTTATTTGGGGAGTTTATGTATTTCCTTTTTCATTGTTTTATCATCCACTTTGCGTAGATTGAGGTTGGGTTGAATAATGTGTATATTATCTGCACTGTGTGTCAGTGTGCACAGTAGAGCCTGCTCCTATATCAACATGTTCTATTATGTGTGTGTGTGTGTGTGTGTGTGTGTGTGTGTGTGTGTGTGAATTACACAAGTGAGAAATTAGAAATGTTAGGCACTCGATTTCAAAGTCAACGAGATACTTCGTAAACGCCCTTAGTTTCACATGATGTAAGTCTGTATTGATACTATGATCCATATGTGTTCATGTATCTTAAGTTTGTTAGTGGGGAAAAAAACAAAAACAAAAACAAAAACAAATCATCAGTAATTATATGATTTCTGCAAAATATATATGGTTGTGATAGTGGTAGTGATAGTACAAAACACTATCACATTTATCACCTTACGTAGAAGAATTCAAGAACTCTGTTAACTTTGAGCAGAATCTATCAATTTTCAATTCGCAGTACTGAAGTTAAGCCGCTTAGCTGTGTGACAGTGAGTCATTACAGCTTAAACGTCGTCCCGGCGAAAATCGGGGATTAATCATCTGCACCGCTCCCTTAGGAGAAGTCTCCTATGTCACCCCTTGCCTTTTCGCTCGGTGCAATCGACATCCGTATTCCATGATCCAAAACATAAATAGATGGGCGGTAAAGGTTGTTATTACCAGGAGAAATGGATTGGAACCGCGCGCCGAATCGGTAGTTTTTGTTATTTCATACATCTCATCCGGATGGGTGTCTCTCTCCCCCCCCCCCCCCCCCCCCGAAGATGGGTGCATCCTTGCTGCTCGGCGCTCGCGACCAATGACGCTGAAAATGCTCTGCGATGGAACATGTAAATAATAGATGAGGGCTTGGAAGGGTGGTTGAAGGGTGTATAATAGAACACAGTGGGAGGATTCTGAGACAATGGATGATAATTCGGAGGAGGCGGAGGGGGATGCAAGGATGGAAATAATCATTATGTTTACTTCTAGAATCTCTGCTATACTTCTTGTGAAAGTAAACTGTTTATTCTTGTTTGATATCTCTGAGATTTATGTTTGTTTTATGTTAGTATTGTCAGGGGCAACTTATTTGTATAGGACCCCACTTTTTTTTTTCTCTCTCTCTTCCTTTTTTTTTCTCTAAAACAACAACAGCAACAACAACAATAAACTGTTGCAAGAGTAACTTTGTTTGGATGTGGTTTAAGCAGAATCGCACGTTGACGCTCAAATTTAAGCCATGCACAACTGAAGGTTTGCCGATGACTTCTATTTCTCATGAATCATGGAAAACGGGGGTGGGGGACTTTACTGGGGATGGAGGTTACGAAGATGAAGTATAGATACGTGTATACATCTTTTCATCTCATTGACAGGCATTCAGTTGTGTATACTTTATGTAGACATCAAATTGATATGTCATGTCGTGTATATGATAGGATGGTTATATAAGTTTAATATCATTTCACGCATAATGATTATGAAGCATTCCTTATGTGCTGTATCTGTTTCACAAGTCTTACACCTTACAGGAATATATAAATGATTCCACAAGGTACGCACCATCCATTTACGACCGTCTGTACTTTGGGTTTTGCTGCTAGTGCGTAGACGGTATCTCTGCCCCCCCCCCCCCCCCCCCCCCCCACGGAAGAAAGCAGTAACTGCATAGCTGCTGAGCCGAGATAAATGCGATTTTGTGTTTTTTGCAGATTCTTTAAAAACACAGAAACATTCAAAAATAATTTTGTGGTATGATTATGCACCATACCTAGTTGTCTAACAATACCTAGGAAAAAATTATGTTTCCGTTATTTTTTAAATGTTATTTAGGAAAATGCAGTTACTGCGGTGGCTCACCCTTGATTCTGGGTAGTTTCCCCACGGAAAAAAGCAGTAACTGCAGACGGCCAGGAGTCTGCTGTTTTCCCCATGGAAAAAAGCAGTAACTGCACATGTCACATGACCATAGGAGGAGAATTGTTACCACCACCAGGTTATAAAGTTCTTCTACTTTCTGGTTAGTCTAGATCTATAAGATCTAGGACCTATCGCTAGACCTAGACTAGGTCTTGTCGATTGAATGGCATTCTGTGTAAAAATAAGGTAGACACCTATGTACCCTAATTGAACTTTGGAGTGCCCGGCCTGGCCCCTGACACATGACCCCGGACTAGACAAGTCAAGTCTCTTCGTCTTAGATCCTAGTCGAACTCTGACGTTACACTTAAGCTAGACTACAGATCTATGCCCAATGTTGTGCTAGACCTAGGTCTATTACGTTAGATTAGGCCTACTGACATTTTGTCTAACACTAAACAGTTAACAATAGATTAGAATCTAGATCTAGGCCCTACTCTGTAACGTTAGATCTGGTAGGCCTAGACCTATTTTAAACTTTAGGGCCTATATCTAACATTAGACTAACGTTAGTGCATTAATACTAGTGCTCATCTCCCTTCAATATATTTTTAGCTCACCTAGATTTTCTGGTTCTGGCCAAAGCCATGGCTACCATGACTTTTCCTTTGCAATTCATGAAAGATTTACAGGCATGCCTGGACCGCAGAAACTGTGTGACAGCATGGTTAGCACTGGCATGATCACTCAGACTGTACCAGACCTGCAATACTGTGCATGCAAGTGATGAGTGTGATGTGATGCAATGTTTAGCTAGTTACTGTATAAGTATGCTGCAGAATTTATGCGCATGCAGCTGCTGCACGCGTATTCTGCACTCTGAGCGCGCTGAGTCTGCCAGGTTTGCTAGTCTCCAGAAAGAAGCTTTTTCTACAACTTGTCATATGATTCCCTGCGGGCAGAGTCAAGTTACTGGTGAAACAATCTTTTTATATCTACTCTCCTAAATTATGGGAGAAACTGCTGTTTACATTGTTTAAAAAAAAATTAGTAGAAAAAATAAATGGTATTAGGGAAAAAAATATACAGGAAGGACTATACAGAGTCTGAATGATAAAGACTAAATTGTTAGTTACTGCTTTCTTCCGTGGGCTTTGTTAGTTACTGCTTTTTTCCGTGGGGAAACTTGCAAAGTTGAATCAGACAACTGGATGCAGTTACTGCTTTTTGCAAAAGTGAAAAATTGTATTTTTGGTCACTTTCATTTTTCTTTTTACAAAACTGACCTATTAACATTGGAGAGCATTGGGTAAACTATTCATTTTTGCAAAAAAATAGACATTCATAAAAATGTCAGTTACTGCTTTTTTCCGTGGGGGGGGGGGGCAGATCTAACCATCCTGCAGCAACAATCTTTCCAAGGGATACACATAAAATACCTACATACATAGAGAAACAAACCAACATCAACAACAACAAAAAACAGACACTTTTCTGTGCAAACAGAAAAAGGTACATACGTCAACAACTTGGTCCTCGAACTGGCTTAGCCATAAAAACACGGAACAAAGCCGTTATCACCAACGAGATCAGTCAAAATGATATTCAGATATGCCACTCAAAAGTAAATGCACTTTTTCGTCCTTTCTTTCTTTTTGTTCACGTCACAAACCCGCGTCTCCGGGGAACAAGATCAATATTTGCAGTGCGCGTTAACTTTTCTATTTTTTTTTTTAATGGTTAGTTTCTTCTCTCGTTTCGATGTCCTCCCCTTACTAACTCTTTCCTCCTCCTGTACTCCTCCTGTGTTGTTCTTAGCCAAGAGTCAATCTGAGAAGGGGAGCTGAAGAGTCATTCTGCTCTCGAGATCACCTCGGCTAAGTTGTTTGATTACTGGTATCAGCAAATAATAATCCCTCTCGTGCCCGTGATAGCACAAGAGGGAGGGGGGGGGGGGGGGAGCAGATCCGAAACTTGAATGTTTTCGGTTTCGGAAGGGAGGAGGAGATGACGGGGAGCATTGGGGAGAGAAGAGAGAAATATGTAGGGTGGGGATTGAGATGCAGTACTTTAGCCGTGGAATAAGGATAACTGATGTTTGCAGACGGGAAACAAAAAAAAAAAAACAGAAACAGTGGGTATTGTTCAATATCTTCAGCATCAGAAGCATATGACTCCTAAGATTGAGATGATGGACAAATCCAAAATTAGATTGAAAATTTCAATCTAATACATTTAGAAGCCAATCTATTTTTTTTTTCACTGTGATTTTGGATTTGTGTAACTAACCACAATCTTTATAGAAAAAATTCCATTCTTGGAATTTAGAGGGTAATCTTGCTATAACCTTTCTTCTTCTTTTTTTTTTTTTTGGTTGTTGAAATCAGTGTATTTACGTGTGTATCATTTCCGTTGTTGTCATTGTAACTGTTGTTTTAATTGACTCTTGACCGCTGAACATCATATTTGATCGCTTGTTGTACTGTGTATTAGTTTCTGATTATTGCGATATGATTGATGTATGGGGGAATTCTATAAGAATAGAGGCAACTCAATTTGATCTACATCCACTTCTACTAGTCGTCCTATTGACCTGGCCATCGACACAAGTCACCATCACCATTACTATTTCAATGCACTTATCGCGATTATTACAATGTTGTATCTTATCAACACACCATACTGCAACGTGCTCGAAATTCTGCAGCTGCTCATCACCTCAGGGGAACGTCTCGCTTTTCGAATTATTACTCCAGCTTTCAAAGTCTTCACTAGCTACGAGTGTTTAAAGAATATAACTTTAGATAATTCTATAGTTACTACACGTACGGTAGCAGTGCGTTCTATGGCTTGCGAGATCTCTTCTCAGAATACTAAACAATGAACTGTCCAAATTACCATATCATCTTCTTGTTTTTACTGCAAAAAAGACAAGTAGAATATGTCCACACCCCTAGTTTATATGGGCATATTGTCCCCATTATGTAAGAAGTTAAATGCGCAAGAAAGAAATAGATTTTCCGATACAGTAGAAACAGCCACTCGTACCGTACATGACACTCAACTGATTTGTACCTAGAAAATCCAAAGACCCTACACAGTAAGTCAGGAATCGTGGACCAATGGACCGGACCTTAGTATGCCTTGCCCGACTACTGACATCATTAACAGTTAATGTATGTTTTCTCTCACAGCTAGCAAAAAGGAGCACATTCTAACGCAATATACTCTGTAGGATACATCTGCATAATTTACACAGCCCTTTCTATAGTTGGTCTCAATCCTCTGGCATTATTGTATCAATATTGATTGACAATGAAATTATTGTATGGCGCAAGCACAAACATCTAATGCCCACTATACATGCGCACAGCATAACCTTGAATCTATCTCCCACCGCATGTTAATCATACTATTGAAAAAAAAAAAATCTACCTTTTGTGAGAGGCAAAAAATGAGCGGAATTCCCCAAGAGACCGTCAGCCCAGTCAAGCCATGCCGCTTATGCTGACAGTCTCCTACTTCCTAAATTATTGTTGAATGTAATGTACTGCACGCCTTCTATGATTTATACAACCATCAATGTTTTATATGATAATTGTACCGTGTAGAATCATTATGAGATTATTCTTTTCTTTTGCTTTCTTTTTTGTGATTTCATTGTTTGTTCAACTCTTTCCAAAAATGTATTGACATGAAAGCAGAATAAAATGCAAACAGGCAAACCAAACAAAGAATCTCTTGGAGAACAAGCCTTTATCACTGCAGCCTCATCTGATCTATTGCAGGCTCTATATGACCGCAGGATCCGATCAGCAGAATCCGTACAACCATTTTAAGAGAATCTCAAGCCATACACGTTCATTTTATTCTGAACAAATACTGGACAAATTAATAAGGTCTACATGCCACATTACTATTAATACATATCTTCAAAAACGTCTACATTCTATAAGGTAAGGGCAAAGAATACCCACACACAAAAATAGAGAGAAAATTGGGGAAAACAGCAACAGTGAAGAATAGCAACTATGGAAGTTATTTATCGAATGATAACTGAAAACGTCACGCCAACGTATTTGTGTCATGCTGCCTGTGACGTTGGGGGAGTCCTATATGATCCTCTTGGAAAGAATAAAGAGTGTTCGGTTATGCGATTGTGGGCGTTGTTTGACTAGGATGTACTTGATCGTAGCAAAAAGAAAAAAAAATCCATATCGGTCTGTTCTTCTTGTTGACTGACAAACAAGTAAAGAGACGAGACGCATAAAAAAAGGAGAAAAATGCGGATAGCGAAGACACACATGCTGGTTAGGCGAAAACAGCGGAGCTGAGATTAAAATCGATTCTCGTGGTCATCGTGAAGAGACAAGGCCGGACGAAGAGAAAAGGGAGAAGGAGATTAAAATGCATGCGAGACAGTATGTGTGTGAGGTCTATGCGTGTGTGTGTATGTGTGTGTGTTTGTGTGTGTGTGTGTGTGTGTGTGTGTGTGTGTGTGCGTGTTTGCGTGTGTGCGTTTTGTATGAGAATGTAAGAGAGAGGGGAGGGGGTGGGAAAGGAGAAAGGTAGAGGGGAGAACTCGAGTGTTTGATCTCGCGATGAAATTGAAATGGGGGATGTAGTCTCTCTTTCAGATTTTTTTTTTTTCTTCGAGGCTCAACGCCCAATGGAAGCTACACTCATGCGCTAAAATTACAATTTAATTCGCTTAAAAGCCAAACTAATCCATACGATGGTATGTAATGCATGTAAAGCCGCCTCGAGCGAAGCATATCTATTTACTTTCGGATCTTGATGACGTGGATATAAACGGAGACAAACATTGTCGTTTCTCTTTTAGAATCATTCGCAAACTGTTCTCAGTGCGAAAACGATATGCCATAAGATTTGCAAACTACTAAGGTTTGTTCGTTGCAAATATCACACAAATAAAAAATTTAAATTTTGTAAGGGATAAGGTACTTAAAGATTTTTCCCTTTTTTACATCATGTTCTATAATTATTGAAGTTTTCATATTCATTTCCAACAATCTTGTTTCAGAGTGCATACAGCCTCGTTTTAAGATCAACTCAGTTCGCCATAGGTGCAGCGACGACTTATCAAGGGCGCATAATAGGATGGCAGCTGCGACAAGTGTGTAACATTAACAAGAGAAGTGAAAAAAAAAAAACATATTATGACGTTTCACATTTCGACCTATTCCACGTCAGTCCCTAGTCACTTCTCAATTAGACTTCTGAAACCACGGACTTTACAAAAGATGGAATGATCTTCTAGAAGTGCATTTTGGAAACAACCAAACAAAAAGTGGTAATTGACATGTCAGTGCTGTATGAAAGTCTTTAGTTAATTTGGTTTAAATGAATACCTGTTCGCCTGCACATTCTAATATGTACCAGGTTCATACATAACTATTTATAGGAGAATTTTCGCGGAGAACTATTCTGTTTTTGAATACCTCAGTTACAAGTCAATTTACAGAGATTGCCTTTAATGACCTTTGATCTGAACATGCCCAGATTGTAAGTTTGAAGTTGTCTATGATCGCAATTTTACACATCACCCTTTCAAAGAAATTGCAAAAACAAGAACTAGCATCTCCACTTCAAGTTCCACAATTCTTTGCCGTCCGTTACTCTATATTGAGCTAATTATGTTCGAATATTTCCCTTATATCGACAATAAGTCCTCACCTACATTTTTTTTTCTCTGCCAAGGAATTCAAAGGTTACCTTCAACTGAGATCTTCCATGCACAATGTAACCTTTCCTCCAGTACAGAGAGTTCAATCTCTGGTTCGACACACTTCTAACCGTTAGAAAATCCGCCACCTGACGTGTGCAGCTTGGCACACCCAACTGACTGCATTTTTTTCACTTCTTTTTTTTGCTTTTGTTTTGTATGTGTGTTCTTCTTGTTGCTGTAACTTCTGCTACTGTTGATGATGGTGTTATTGCTGATGTTGTTATTGTTGCTACTGCTGTTGCTGTTGATGCTATTGTTGTTGCTGTTGCTGCTGATGCTGCTGCTGCTGTTGTTTCTGTGCACTGGCATCAGTATTTGGCGTCTTTATTCGAGATGAACTGTCTACTATGATAAAAATAATGTCACTGTATCACTTTGAGCACACGCGATTAATAATCACTTCACACCATCTAACGATTTTTTTTTTATTTCATTCTTCTTTTTTTTTCAAGAAGGATCTAATCTTGTTATGTGGTCGGCTTTCACTACGGTATCTGGGATAGCTGAGTTCCAATTTTACTCATTCAAAAGCTAAACTCTGGAAAAATTAACCCCCCAAAAAAGGAATACCTACAAAGGAAAAAAAAATGCAGTTGAGAGAGTCTGCTTTATATGGCTACCTGTGACCAACAGTGACTAACACAACTAGTTGTAGCTTCTCCCCCCCCCCCCCCCCCCTTTTAAAAATAAAGTGCACCCTGACCATGTTATCATGTCCAAACATTCATTTTAGCTCTAACAACAAAAACATTTTTTTTTTCATCATTTGGCTCTTGTTCAAACAAGATGATGCTCGATAATCATATCAAATTTCTCGCTAAGGGTTAGCCGCGCAGTTCGGAACTGGAGAACAAACAACGCCCCCTATTGATCTATGGAGTCCAACGATCATGAAGAGCAAATCAAATACACACTCCTGTGACTATTACCAAGGTAACATCGTACAGGCTAACACGACCGTGGACAGCAATGGGTTAATGTGTGCCATGTCAATTGATGCGAGCATTGTACGTACCCACGTTCATATTCTACAAGGTTTCTGACAAATAGCAAAAAGTAATATTCAGAAATGAGATGGAGTCAGGTTTTGGATTTTGTGTTTTTCCAAGTAATCCTCCGTCATTTTATTGACGCACAATTTTGCACAGACGTGCATCCTTCACGGAAGTGTAAAGAAGGTACAAGTGTGATGACAACCACGCTACCTTACTTTTTAATCAGCATTGTTTTTAACGGATAGCAGCTATCAACAAGATTCTTTGACTTTTTTGGAAAAGTGATCCCAGCAGAACATCCATAACAGCAACGACAAACACTCAATCAAACCAAAAAGCGAAAATGTTAAGCCACCACCCTAACACCCACAGAACCGACCAATCAACCAAGTGAAGGGAATGACATTTTCTTCATGTCCAATTCTTTTGAAAATCCAGGTCACAGTTATTCGACAATGTTCAACTTTCATACGCGCGTACTCTGCATGTTTGAGAAGTGCAGAGCAGTGCACGAACTCGTGTCATGCGTCTGTATGCATTGTTTCGCCCCCAAAAAGCTGGGGAAGAACACACGAAAACTCGCAGGTAGGAAACGTGACATTCACAGATAATCTAATTTAAGTCAAATCACAAATATCACAGTCGTATCAAAGTGCCCCTTTTCTCTTCTCTTCTTTACATTCGCAGCTATCGTCGTGCTGTGGCGCAGATGAGGTGGGTGTCGAAATGCGTGCGCTCGAGCGCGCCGAAGACGAATTCGGTCATAATTAAATTGTGATCCGACCTGGACAAATAGGAAAAAAGAGATGAGGGCTAGAAAGAAAAAGAAAGAAAGAAAGGGAGGGAGAGCGGGAAGGAGAATAAAGGCGTGTTTGGAGAAGAGAAAGTAATATCTTAAGTCCCCTTTTTGGTCACGTGTCTTAGAAAGTTGATCCCCTCGACGCATCGCTCGAAATATTGGAACAATGCAGACACTTGGTGCAGAGTACAGGCGCTTCCCTCTCCCTCCCGCGTGGCGGCACAAGATCGTTCGTGCGCGTCTTGTTGTGATGCTGGAGTTTGAGTTTGATCAGGTAATATCTTCTCAAAGGGTTACGTTCACAAACTAAAATTCAAGTGTATACGAAATCATCATCTTTCTTCCTGCCCATCATGCTCATCCCTTGCCTCGTCTGGAAGTATACCATCGAGTAAATTAAACTTCAGTCAAGTAATGCAGTTAGTGTGTCTCCCGAAATGTGTAAAAAAAAAAAGAAAAGAAAAAGAAATCATTAAATGTTCGCTAAAATCCTACAGGCTGCCGATTACAGTCTCATATGCCATGCAGATTAGTAGGGATTGCAAAACAGTTATTCAAAAAACGTGTGCAGCAGTCGTTATAATCAAGTAATTCAAACGGCGCATTGTGTCATAAGAAATAATACAGACGTCGATAGCACGTCAAGCAGAGCAAGAACAAAATTTCCAATTGGTGTGGATCATAGAGAATAGAAAAACAACAACAACAACAACAACAATAAAAACAACACAATGAAGCAATATAACTTTAATAAACTGAGCCAAACATACCAGAAAAAGAAAGTAGCCTAAAGTTTTCAAGAAACTGTTTCTACGATCATGCAAAATATTCCGACCGGGACATGTATGGCCATCATGCGATCCAAGATGGTGGGATTATGCACTACTTTTTGTCATGTCTGTGTCTTTTTAAATGTGTCAAAAAGGAGGTTTTGTTTTCTCTCAAAAAAGTGTTAAAACAACATCGTCACCCTCGTAGCCAGACACACATCATGTAAATTATGCATCCCATCGCATCGCGAGGTGTTTCTTCACAAACCGGTAATATGGTAATATCGGTAATATGTTACCTTTTTGTCCGAAACAAATCCTTGCAATTTCCAGGAAATGTTCGACATTTGTTTCTGTCTACTTTCCTGCCAGAAGCATCTGTATTCAATAAACAGACAGACATTTTCTGGGTTATGATACAAAATGGTGTTCCGAATGGTATTTGAAAAAAACAGTGAAAATGAGATCAAAACATAGAGAGAAAAGGGGAAAGAGAGAGGGGCAGATGGAGGGAGGATGAGAGCAGTCAACAACGGATGTATTATTCCACTTAGACCCGTATGATAGTACATTTTGTCATGTTATATTAATCCTTCCCAGCTCACTGCGAAACGAAAATATGGGACTGTGAGTACACACGTCATGTTTAACGGAACTGGACAATGACACCACGCGGCCATAATGGGCATTAGGCATACACCCCTAGGGATATGCTTCCTCTTCTGTGCATTAGCGTCACAATTCCATAGACAGTCCGATGCAGAAAGTGCCAGAATTGTTATCAACGATGATGATAGGGTGGTTGGCCTACTGACAAAATCAACTCCATCAAGCTCCCCAAAACGAAGATACTTGGAGTTTGGCTCTGCTTCTTTGCGTTATCATTTTTACTCTCTATTGTCTGTTAAGCATGAGGTAGTGTAAAACATTCTCTTTTATTTTGAGTGCTTATCAGGCATTTTCTTTCATCAGACAGCTGGTGAACATGCTGTGAGAGCTCTCATCACCTTACAAATAGAGTATGCAAACTTCATGCCATGTGGCACTTCCTCGAGTAATGTGCAGCGTCTTCAACGTACTCAAGCCTGTCAAAATCGAGCAGCAAAGTTATTTTTCTGGCAAAAAAGCGTACCCATGCCTCTCCTATCACACTGCTCAAAAGCGAATCACGTCCAAAATCCTACCATTCACCTGCAACTGTCTTCAGATTCATACTCCTACTTACCTTAAGAAGCTAATCTCTGGCTCTCATAAGTTTCAAATGGAAGGAGTGCGGTGTGCCAAAGACCCACTCGGCTATCTATACCAAGCCTAAGGACTCTCTTAATCGGATAGGAGACAAATCCACGGCTGCTACCCCACACCCATGGAATCAGCTTTCCCTGAGTATCAGGGAACCACGTTCTCTGGCAGTTTTCCAAAAGTCCTCGAAGACTTTCTCTTTGATGAATAATTGTTCAATCATGTAATTTTGCACTTTTCATTTGTAATTTTCACTTGTGATTTATACGTGTTGTCTTCACACGTTAGTTTCCTCTTCTTGAGTGCTTTCATGTCACACACAATCGTCTTGTATGTTTTTGTTTTTGTTTTTGTCAATAGAATCTACGAATGTTATCCGCAGCCCATAGTAATCCTTGATGTTAGATTTACACATCGCCTAATATCGAGGTTGTATTACTCGTTGTTCTTATTTTGTTGTTGTTGTTGTTGTGGCTTTGATCGTAAATTAACACTGAAAGTATATGATGTTATAACAAAACTGTGAAGAAACGTTGTTTTCATCTTTTATTTTGTGTTACATCAAACAATGTCAGTGTCACACATACATACAATCGAACGACGGCATCACGAAAAAAAAAAATGTAGCATCATAAAAGAAAAGATCCTGTTGCACAGTTCCACGCTTATACAATAATGCAGGATATCAGCCTGCTCCTCTGGGATAGAGATTCGCGATTTACTGTTACTTGAAAGAAAATGATATTAATCTTGATGAATGAGGTAACGAGATTCGTTGTGTTAATCCATTCTCGCTTTTACCATGAACAGTTAATTGAAACAGCTGAAAAAAAAAATCATAATTGAACGAGGACTGAACTGAATAATTGAACTGTACAAACCGTTTTTCTTTTCTTTTTCTCACTCAGCTGCATGTCCCATTCTTCGTTGGTCATATTCGAACATTGTCCCTTTGTATCATGATTGTCACGCAAGTGAGATTGTAGATGTGTTACGTGATACTTTCGAAGTACATCGCAAAGCGCAAATTTTCATATAGGAAGAAGATAATGCCCGAATGAATGGGAATTGGGTTACCGTTTACCAGCAGTAATCTGCCAGTAGAAAGAGAGCCTCGTAGATGGAATTCGCAGACAAATGCTGCATAGTAATGAAAACAGTGAATGAATAGATGAATGACGAAAAAAAAAAAAGAGAAACAAATCAGTATGTTGTCTGTCTCAGTGACAGGAAAAAAAAAATCTTTTTGACTTTTTCCCCAAAATGAATAACTAACCTTGGTTGTGTTAAAGCATGTTTGTTAGAATAGGTATACGATTGAAGAGCAAACTATATAGTAATGGAGAGAGGGGGGGGGGGGGGGGAATGAGGGGGAGGGAGAGATAGGAGGAGAGAAAATAGCAGATGTAGAAATATTCATTTAAAAAAAATATTCATTTAAAAAGGGAGAGAAAGGGAGAGTAAGAGAGGGTTATAAATAATATTTGTTCCCTGGCCAAAAGTTTATGATGATGAAACACGAGGACAGTTCAACTTAAATAGTTATTCTTTAGAGATCAATTACCAAGAATTTTTCAGGGTTTCATTTGCATTGCTTTTTCTCCGCAAGTCGTCCTCCTCCTTGATTTTGTCTACTTCTTCGTTGCTTACTTTTTTCTTCCAATTTTTCTTCAATATTTTGTAGCTCTTGTCCTTCTGGTTTCTCCTTAGCCATATTATTCTGTACTGGGTTTAGGATGTTGCCCCTCCTATCATGCTAATTCTGCACAGGTTGTCAACCAATGGACTTAGGGCATCACTGACCTTTCAGTACCATTTCTGTCAGTTTCAACCCCCCCCCCCCCTTTCCCGTACCCAAAATATGGTCACTGCTATTGACACCCAACGTGCTTTTTTTGTTCTCACTGTTTGGTGGAGTCCCTCGCCCCTTTTTTAGATGGCAAATGTTGTATTGTATTGTATTGTATTGTATTGTATTGTATTGTATTGTATTGTTTTGCATTATATTGTATTGTATTGTGTTGTATTACATTGTATTGTATTGTATTATATTGTATTGTATTTCATTATATTGTATTATATAGTACTGTATTGTATTGTATTGCATTGTATTGTATTTTATTGTATTGCATTGCATTGCATTGTATTGCATTGTATTGTATTGTATTGTATTGTATTGTATTGTATTGTATTGTATTGTATTGTATCGTGTCGTATCGTATTGTATTGTATGGTATTGTGGTCCACATGCTTCCTTTCTATGTTTTTGTCATTTTGCCTCTCACGAAGATTCTGCAAGGATAAAAAGCTCAGCCTTGTTTTGATTAGATCATTGCCCTTCTTCTTTCTCTCGTCTTAATCTTTTTTTTTTTTTTTGAGGGGGGAGGTGGAGCTGCTTTCATTTTGGTGTTTGCTTTCTTTTTTCTTGTATCTTAATCTATCTATGATAAAGTTTCCACATTTGTTTTCAGGGGACCAGAGAGAAAATGTAAAACAAAAAAAAAAAAAAACAAGAATAAGGCTAAACTCGAATATCGATCAACAGATGTCAGCGAATGCTGGACGTCGAATGTCGATCTTCTCGTTGTCTCATCGAGAGATATATTTGTCCTTTTATCTTGTCATCTGCACTTCTCAGCGGAAATCGGAGAGTGTATTGACAGTGACAAGGGAGTATAGGCGGGATGCACACTCCCCGTATTTCCGGGCAAGGGAGCCTGGGCCGATGAGTGCAAACACATTCGTTACAAAGATACTGGGATATACAAATGTATATACAAGTATATGTATCTAAACATTATTCATATTGGTTGACAGTGGATGGTGAGATGACCAAAATGAAGGCAAGGAAGACAAAACAAGAATAAAATCAGAAAGTGACTTAACCCTTGTGGGTGATGTCCTAGATATATTGTCGCCTGCTGAATGCAAAAGATATTCTTCCTTTTTGAATGTGATTGTACAAAACGGAAGATTATTTCAAACTAGGTCGAAAGTACAGACACATCAGTCAAGTCATGTACCTTGTCTAGACATGATATAGGTATACTATCTTGTGTCAAAATGGGAACCCGCGAAATCGCTAAACAAGCGCTGCAAAAGGATTTGCTTTTCAACTGAAAAATGTAATTGTCACTACTCAAAATTATGTCAAACCAAGGCAGTAGGAAAACGTGTTTTGCGAGAAAACAAAAGGGGGAGGGCTTTGAAGTCTTGACACTCTTTAAATACATTGAATCATTCTAAACTGCTTGCGGAAAAGGTGAGGAAACATAAAAAGGCAATAGTAACAATTGTGACGGGATCATTAAACTTGTCCAAAATCTAGGAAGACCATCATGCTCACTGTCAGTATATTATAGATAGCCATGTCCAATGTCAACTGGTGTTCTTACTTGTTCCTTTTTTGTTTTGTTTGTTGCTGTTGTTGTTGTTGTTTTTTGGTTAAAAAGAAACCCTGTAAACTTAGGGTTTCCTTGCACAGCTTTTTAGGCCTCGTAGCTGAAAAAAAGGGGACTAAGTCCAGACAAGAAAATACGTTTAAAACCTGTCAAAACGCTACCTTTAAGTCAGTTAATGCTTCCGAACCATTGAAAATAGCTAATAAGACGCATTTGTTGTTCTTTTTCGGGTGACAATATTATGTAAGACACTTGATTACCTGAGATGAAATATCACTTAAGTACGTGAGATTAAGTGTCACTTAATGATTATTTTGACCTCCCAGTTCCCATTGTGAAACTAAATTGCAAATGTGTCCTCCATTATCACCCCAGTGCGTAGTCTCTCTTTTTTCTCAATTTCCTTCTCATGTAAATTGCAAAGAGATATCTTCAATTACATTTGAGACCATGCTGTGACAGACGATTGGACAATTTTCTTGAAGTCAGTGAATAGAAGTACATAACTTCGTGACATATTCTTCTTTTTTTTATACACGTCTTGGGTGTTGAGTTGATCTTATCATGCGGCGCCCAATAACTTCATTTTACTTATGGCGCCCTTTGGCCCGTCATGCTCGTGACTGCGGCCGGACGGAATGGTAGGGATGAAAATGATCTCGCCGTAATGAAGGTGATGATAACATCGAAATGAAAACGGTAACCGGATTCCCAATCTATCACGTCTGAAGGTGTTCTTTCTGAATGCTTTGTCGTTATTGCCTGCAGAGAACGGGGTCAGCAAAAAAGTTCCACATAATATAGGATAAAAACCAAATATCTCTTGATGCTGTAAAGGGAATTCCGACCTTCACAAATACGGCAAATATATTTATGTGTCGTTATTTCGTGAATACGGAATATGACAGTGAACATTTCATTATTCTCACCTCACCGGCTCCCCTCGCTCTTCCATTAATACTGAATGAACTTGATGTGTTTAGTTTCCAGCTACCACCGTCGACACTTCCACAGAGCTCATCCCGCCCGATGCTGTTGGTGAAGTCATCAGGCAAATACGGAAGGTGTCAACAACACTTGCTCCATTGATTGAGGGATGATTCATGAAGGGGGGACAGACGACTGGAAACAAAATGAAGTTCTGAAGCCTGATAGCCGCAGCTTTGCATTACACTGCCATGTTCGCCGGCACAATGGCATTTACCGTATATGGCTCAAATCTTGGGCAGATATTTGCGTTTTTGAGCGCCCGATAGCTCTCATAAACCACCGCAGCTCTGCACTACAGTCTTGGAAATGCACTGGCGCAAATTTGTAGATGTTACCTGTAAAATTGATTTGTTTTCGGCATCAGTGTAAGAGATTCTCTTCGGCTGCAGCTGATGGACTGGGGAGTTGCGTTGTACTTTTTGGATGTTGCACTCATCAGTCTGATTTGTAATGGCATCATGCATGACCTGAGAGTGCAGCACATCAATACAAATTCACACGACACCAGCGGGGGTTTATCGCAATGTAACACATTTTTGCGGATAATGTCGTAATCAATTCTAAAGACGCCCCCAACGAGGAAATCTCATTCCAAAAACCTACTTACTGAGTACTTTAACATAAAGATGACATAGTGCCCGCCGAATGTCATTAATGAGCCGTGTTTAAGAGCCAACGAGTTTCATTTTACTGTAACAGGATTTCTTTTTGTGTGGGTTATGTTCTTATTGTTTTACATTGCCCTAACTTCATTTTTGAACATGTTGATGAAAATATTTGAAAAGGAGACAATTTTACGTAATCAAGATGTTAAGGCACAAATTGTGACCCTACATCACACAAATACCACCATTGAAACAAACAAACAAACAAACAAACAAACAAATGCATGGTGTGATTTTCCAGTTGGCCTGGAATCAGCATTTTGGGTCAATTCGGCCGATTTTGGCTTTCGACATTTTCTGACAGAGTAACCCCCTTTTATACCTAAATTCGAATTTTCAGACCAAAAACTTCACCATGAGTAATGGTGTTGGCAAGTGTTTGTCATTCTAATCATAGCAATGAAAACTAATATACTGTGTATATACAGTAAATACTGCACGGCGAAAACATGACTTTCAGTTTCAGCAATTTCCAAGTCAAATTTCATCCGGGGAAGCTTACTGCGTTTGAATTCTAGATTTAATTCCATCAAATTGTCATTCATTTTAGGTTGTTTAGTTGTTTGTTTTTTTTTTCGATCAGACAAAACAGTTAAGCATTCATATTTGTCAACAGTCGCTTAGCGAATTCAGAATGCATGGGATTAGACTCTAGATGTTTGTTCTTTTCTTTTCTTTTCTTTTCTTTTCAAGACAAATTCATTACATTGTCACTCAAATTCATCAAGTGTTACATGGGTTACATGGAAGGTAAACCAGGTCTTTAACCGTTTTTGAAACATGCTGTTTCAATGGTGATATCAGCATGTACTGTATTATTGTCATACATACTATGCTTATGGAGACTTTTATCGAACAATGAATGTCAAAAAGTCCGTACCTTGGGTATATATTTGACCTAAGGGTTTAATGCTTTAATAACACATTTTCTCTCATCACGTTGCTTCAATTCCATTAGTGTATCACGTACATGTTTGTAGGAGTATGTCTCTGCGTCTGAAGAGTGGGTAAGTGTGAGTACGTGAATGTGTGTTGTGAAAGAAAAATGTGTTTCAGGTACAATGAAATGTGATGAGCTAACGACTCGATTAGACAATAGTTACAGTATTATATACCGAATATTTGGAGAGACGAATTTGTCAACACTTTGACAAACATTGATGCAAATAGATGATATTGATTTTGTTGTCTTATGCTCAGCTACTATGTACGACGAATTTGAATTGCAATTGACGCAAAACGGGTGACGAACACAACATCGAATGACAGTGTTTCAAAATTGATCGACAAAAGACGAAATTGAAACAAGCATTTGCACATTCAAGAGCGTGTTCAGAAAGAAATTGAAAACACACTTAAAAAAACGAATGAATGCAATGATGACGAAAATGGAAATGAAAAACTTGGAAGTCAAAGATATTGGTTTTCAAAGACACCAATACATTGTATCATGAACTGGATTATGCCAACCAGCAGACGCTGGGAACCAAGGTGTTCCCGCACACTTTGTCGAGGCATTCAAGGACCCATGGCGGATAAACCCGAGATTTTCTTGTCAGTTCGCGTCCCACGTGGCCGCCCTTGACAAGTGTCGTCTGTAAGTGCATCCAGTTTTCCACGGATCGGGGTCTGCTGGAGTCACAGCAGCAGCTGAGCCAATGAATAAATGATCAACATGGTAATTATTCCACGGTCTATTTCCTTCCATCCCAACCTACATCCCCCTTTTCATAGATCTATTACAGAGCGGATTGTATGTTGCCCTCCGTGTAGACTGTGGCTGCATGCCGCGGTCCCTGTCATCGGAGCATTAAGGGGAAAACTTTTTCTCGCGACGGGTTCAAACAGTGCGCTTTGGCGTCATGATTTATTGGTCCGTTCAGGCCTCTTGCTTTTCGAGTCGATGTGGACTCCTTGGGTTTCTCATCCCATACGTCTGTCTGCTGCTGCTTCCATATGATTAGGCCATCCAGCTTAAAGTACTTTCGATTACAGCAAGAATATCTGTGTACATTCTCGTCACAACGGCTATTATGATAGGCAATGATGAAGAAACCTCAAACACAGCATAATAACAGTTTTCTATTGAGGATATGAAAAAAGCCAAGTAATAATGAATGTGAGTCTAGTATTTCACCCAAATAATGGTCTTTTAGAAGAAATTGTACATTTCATTTGCTTAACTTATATACGTATTACGATAAAAAGAACAACATCAACAATAAATCGGAATCAGTATTGATTTACTCGTGGATAAGACATCAGCTTACATCGTAAGTGATGAAAAAATCATTGTCTCATATAGCATTATGGTTCACTTTCAAGAAGGACGAGGGACTAAGTTTCCGAAAACCATCAAGCTTCTTGACTATGTTGTTGACAAAGTGTTGGCTATGTATTATTTTTGTACAGCACCAGTAGTAGTGTATAACAACTTTTTCGAGAATTTTACAATCTGATACACACAATAAAGTTGAGAATCTTACATAAAATATAAGCTTTTGCGTCATTGTGTATTTCTGTGTTGTGACGCGTTAAAGTCTATCAGTCTGATGATTCCATTTATCTAGTCAAAATTCAATCTTGTCAAAACAAAGGGTGGACACGAGAACAAAAGCAAATAAATAAACAGAAAGCAAGCGGACAAACGAACTAACGCCTCGGATCATTAATCGACGCATCTGAGCAAACAACACCCACCGCCCTCAACTTCCAGTGATAAATGTATCGACTCTACATCCTGAAGTAAACACACTTCATACCCATATTTCCCGAGCCCGTCCCCGCGAGTTTAGACGGCGGTTTCTGTAATTATTTTCCCTGATGTGGCTATTGCGATCCATCATACTTGACAATGCCGAGAATTCATCATGCCGGAGGGGTATTTTTTTTTTTCTTGTTGGTCTTCTTTTTCTTTTCAACCCTTTTTTCGTTTTACGGATAAAGAAGAAAGAAGAGTCGCTTATCTCTTTTTTCTCAATTCTGCTCGCTCTACTGTTAGGAAGAGTTTCGCCTCCCTGGCCCCCGATACAGAGCCCGTGTCTATACATATTTTAGCACCCCTGTGACATAAGAAAATATCAATCTTCGGCGTCTGGGAATTTGTTCGTCATCATCAGATGTCTCCCTCTGCTGCTGTCCATCCGATTTCTTTCTTTTTTTTTCTCTCCCCCTTTTCTTTTTTTCTTTTATTGTCCTTTCTTCTTCTTTTGTCTTTCTCTTCATGCCCTCATATAAATCTGCCCTTTCCTTGATGCTGTTCTTCTTTACTTTAGTCCTATTAAAATTGTACTTATTTCCTCTCCTCTTCGTCTAGGAGATCCCTATCTTTCAGCAAGGTCATTTTGCAAGTCCCGTATGAGGTATTTCCCGCTTTTCTATACCATCAAGTCTTTTCTCTTGCGTGTCTTTACTGCATCTTTGCATCTCATATTTTGTTGTTGTTGTTGTTGTTTTTTTTTACCTGGTATTTATATTTGGAGGTCATCCCTCCATTCATCACGAAGCGACTGTCTCATAACAGATTCCAATCCGTATACGTGATACATCAATATTTTGATTTGATTTGGTGCTATCTATCAACTTCCGGACCATCATCATCAGTACAGCTCCGATCACAACAGTTACAGTTCTTCGTTTAGACGCGGGCAATGTTCAAGAAATTCTACGTGGAAAATACTGCAGGGCAAAAAATATATTGAAGTGGAGGTACATGCTCAAAACATGTTAAAACGTCATCATACAAGTAGCCTGCTCAAGTGGGCCAGTGAAGGGGGAATGTGTGCAAGAAGAATAGGAAGAAGAAGAATTAGAAAGTATAAGAGTAGGAACGATGCTACTTTTCTACCACCTGTCTTGTAGTCGTGAATCTTATTGCCACTTAAAATCAATATCTCGTTGTGAGGATGATAAGCGCAAAAAAATAAAAATAAAAAAAATCAGGATATCTGACTTCTACTAAATCTTGTCATTGCACAAAATCTATGACATTTGAAATGCTATTGTCAATCATGTTGTGGGTTGGATAAAATGTTTGTTTGTTTGTATTTTGTACCTTAAGAAAAACACATGTCTGAAGATGAATCTCAACCTTATGTTTATGTTCTTTTTTTTCTCCATCCCCCTCTCGCTATCTCCCTCTCTCCCTCTCTTTCTCTCTCTCTCTTTCTCTCTCTCCCTCTTCTGTTTCCTTCCTTCGCTTTCTTTCATACTATTCTACATTTTCCTTTTTTTTTCCAATTACCAGTTACAGTCGCCTCAATATCGCTTGGTTTAAAGCGAAAAGAAAAAAAAAATCGGCTCCATTTTACTTTCTATCTCCCTACCTGTCTGTCATGATCAGTGATAACATCTAAGCCGAGGATTCAACTCCATCCGAACCCTCTTTTTCGAGAGAGGGATGGTGTTGCGTTCACTGAACGAGTTGTCCTCCGTGTTTCATATTCAGCAATGCACTCTACACACTCTCCGAATTCTGTGCTCGTTACGGCGTGGATATCGTTGATTATTAGACCGGCGGTCAGTGATTGACACAAACAAATAAACATTTTACCCGTTTGTCAAACAAAAATAAATTGCCGCTTTATGCGCAGATTTTCCCCTCCCTCTGAAATAAAGGGGAAATAAGGAAATCGTTTATATGTTGCAGCATCTGCCTTCTTGGACAAATGCCTTTGATTACATGTAGAGGAAATACATTTCTTTCCAGTTTAGGTGGACCCTAAACATAGCAATGGCGAACCTAACGGTGCAGTCTTGACTTCGCGTAAGCTCTCTGTTTTAGTCTTTGCGCATGAAACAAGTTGCTGCACACTTGTTTCTTCATACTGTCATGAATGTATTTTTTTTTTTTTTTACAAACCTTTCTAGGTCACAGTCGTGATTCACCTTTAGTCTACACTGTATTTAAATAGATATGTCAATTTCTAATTTTGGTATCATTATTAGATGTGGTCCGAAATTTGTCTGTCATGCAGGTCCTACCCTTAGAGCGTAATACCATCAGGCACGTCTACGGTCGTACCTGTTTAATGGCCACATTACATTGTTTGTTCTACACCCATTTCCAAGTGATTCTGCAGCTGTAGAACATTTCTGGATGTCGGAATTTTACAGGGACAGGTAAAGCAACAATTCCTATATATTCAGAACATAACACTGTGTCAAGGTATCATGAATTCCGTCACGTTGGTGTCCGTCACGGAAGATTTTTGAGTCGTTGCTTTTGTTTAAATTAGTGAATCTTTATCCCTTTATCAGTGCTTATAGCGATCTGTTTTTGGTATGTCTTTTATCACTGAAGGAAATAGGGGGCTGATGAGATCTTTGCAGGGTAATTTCATTGTCAAGTGACGTGAAGATCTCCTTTCAATAACCCACTTATTTAGCTCATGTGAACCTTTCTGTTTTCTCATTTGGTTAGGCACTTCACTCGTTTACATTTAGCGACATAATGCATAGGCTTGCCCGACGTGATAATTTGTTTTAGTATCCATCAGTGATATTCAAATAGAGAATGAAAAAAACTACGTAGACCAATTGACCGGAATGGTCCATCACATGGAACACATGGGACGGCATCCAATTCATTATTTTGTATTGAATGTATTAACAAGCTTCTTACCCCCACCCCCCCCCCCCCCCCCCCCCCATGATGACATGTTGCCAAATACCACTTTTTTATGTCAGGTGGATTTGCTGGCAAGCACCATTCACGAGGATTATTTTGAATAATCATTACATCACTATGCTTTTCTCAGTGAATTTAAAAACCAACATGCTTGTTGGTACAAACGACGTTTCCTGCTCATGCGCAAAGTGGAATCCCGAATTGGCTTATAGTATAATTACCATGTGCCTTTGCAGCGCCCTCTTGTGTTCGACACATGCGGCAGCCTGTGTCGAACACAGCTTCAATACAGACCAATCCCATGACGTTTGTTTGCGTGCATAACTAATCACTTTTGCTTCATTTAACAATTTCTGACCTGTTTACCCACCCATCTCTCCCTTCTTACACAAAAACACGGACACACACATACACACACACTGCATTTTGTTTCAATTCTTTCTCTCTTACTTGCTATCTCTCTCTCTCTCTCTCTCTCTCTCTCTTTGAGACTTAGAATTGTTTTGCCCGGGAAGATTGAAAAGTTTTGGAGATCATTATTCGCTTTATTTTTTGCAATATTTTCGCTACCAAACTTTCTCTCCTTTCTTCCATTATTGAGGTTAAAGAATGATGAAAATCAAATAGCCGGAAATAATTATATAATTTTACAGCGAAGTGTCAAGTTTAGCCCTCCACACATTTACCGCAGCTACCTCCATCCTTACCCCAAGCGTCCAAGCGGTTAATGACAGTGGAGCTCCTTGTAATGAGGTCAACTGTCACCTGTCAAAAAGGCCCTTCTTGTGCCCATGAACTGTCCGCGAAGATAAAATTTAGCAAGATACAATTTTATTCCTCTTTTCATTTTGCTCCTTTTGCTACCGCACGGGCTTATAAATTACCATAAATAGACATCTTCCGGCAGCGCTTGACGCCTACATAACCCCGCGGTTCTCAACGTGACCATGAAAGATAAACCCCAGAGGGGTATAGGGCTAACCCCCGTCGGCTTAACACGTTGGTCCGTATTGCCGCTCTTCATTTCTCTCCTCTCTACACGGGGGGCCCGATTCAGTGACGTTAATCTCCCCTTTATAGTTACAGCCACCGTATACAATTATTTGAGTGTGAGCGCAGAGGTCACAGTAATGAAATATAAACTGCCCAGTTTTCACTGTTTTAGAAGTTTAGTTGGTGTATTTCCCAAAATCAAATGAAAAATTATTGCAAAATATAATTTCTTTAACCTCAATAACTAAGCTGTAAGCGCACAAAAAGTGATAGGGTGTTCAAGACAAGTTCATTTCAGTGTATGCATGTGCTTTTTCCCCCAACAGTATCGTGTGATTTGGCTTTGTCGAAGACGAAAGTTTTAAGAGAATCCTTGTCCCCTCCTGTGTTAAGTCGGGAGAAATTGGGTTATCTTTTTGCTGTGAAGAGGGCAGGATCTCCGCGTAGCCAAGCAGTGGCTGATCAAGAGAGACTCTGGGTTGATGAATTGGGGATCGCATGACAACTGAGCTTTTGATGAAATCACCGCCGAGACTTCAAAGGAAATCTGCGTCCAAAGAAACAGTTCTGGCCCCAAATTTTCACCACTTCATTCGCCAGGGTGGCAGATATGTATAAAATACGTCACGGGCCGAATTCCCTCTCCTTTGTTTGGCGAGGGTGTTTCTTACTAGTGCGATCGCGGGGTGATTTAAGTGTCAACAGATATTTCATCTCGCCTCGGCCCCCGCCATTCCCCTGTTCAGAAATGATGTTATTTGCGATCCTTTTAAGGGCAGAGCATCTACATTTCACACTTATTGTGCAAAGTTATATGCATAGAGTTGTTATCATTAGCACGCGATGCGACTAAACAGCGAAACGATATCGATTCCTTGCCATTCAAAGAGACACTGTGTGATGACGGAAGACCAGCAAAATGGTTTGCTTTATAGCCAGGATAGGTTTATCAATGTGTTCATCGCCAACACGGGGCGGCAATGAATTTTATCATGAAAACATTATAGGAAGTGATGAATAGATCGAATATAAAAATATGATACACGTTTAATGGTAAGTCTGCGCATGTGTGAGTGTGTGTGTGTGTGGGGGGGGGGGGGGGTTAAAGGGAAGGTACGGTTTGGTTTAGATGGGGCTGCAGGTTTCCAATTTGGGTGTGTGTGTGTTTCTGAGATAATGAGAAACCTCTTATGAAACATGAAGGAGCATGCAATTCATTGAGGGTTTTACAGTTTATTTGATGGAAATTAGCCTTAAAATGGCTGAGATATCCTAAAAAGCGATCCTAACAAAATGCGAGAGGTCATGACTTTTATTAGGATCTCTTTGCTCTATCTTGATTTTGGATATTAAACTCGGTCATTTCAAAACCGATTTTCATCTCAATACAATTCCGATTCCCCTTGGAATTGTATGCTCGTTAACATTCCATAGAGTGGCTCCAAATATCTCCCAAAACGTTAAAAGCTAAATACTCATCTAAACAAATATTATACCATCCCTTTCACGTGCGATGAATGTGTTTGTGTGTGTGCGGTGCGTCTATGTGTGTGTGTGTGTGTGTGTGTGTGTGTGTGTGTGTGCGTGTGTGTGTGCGAATGTCCGTGTGAGTATCTTTCTACAATAGGCTACCCGAAAAGGTAGGTCGACCACAGCAGGATAATGGGTTGCTTTATTCCATCAAAGATCTCTTCGGTGTAAAGAGACCGGAATAAAAATGACAACGGTGTTCTGGACAGATCAGCTGGTAAAAGATTGTGTGTGTTGATGTCATTGTATAAATATAACTGTTTATAAGTGTATATTATGGTAATCTAAGACCTCTTCTCATTCACAGGTATGATTGCAAAACAAAAGTTACTAAAATGCTACTGTATCATGATGTGCCCATAAAGTAAAGTGGCTGGCCCAAAGTACAGACTTACTGGACCCCATCATAGAAGACCAGTTAGTGCGGTTGAATATGGGTTATCCAACCATTTTGTCTGATGGAATATGAAAAAACACTCAATCAAACAAACAAACGAACATACATGGTGTCTACTGATAGACGAACAAACAATCAAACGCTACTACAAAAGAGAGAGAGAGAGAGAGAGTGCTATCTTAGGTAGATATGAAAATCAAACTCCTGCAGGTTTTACACTGGTCGAAACTAAAATGTCCTGCAAAATTCGATTAAGTATCTGGTTGTATTAAGCATTTTCTTTTCCAACACTGTGTTGCCTTTATATTCAACGACATAAAATTAAGATATTTTGCCCATCCCCACCATCCCTGCAAGCCTATATCCCCGCCGTTCCTGTGTGGGTGTATATTATAATTAATTCAGAGTCTCCAGCGACGCCATTGGAAATATCCCCGGAAACTATAGTCCCTGACTTTTACCGTCTCAAAGAGCGGGGTTCGGGTCAAATTAATTGTTCCTTTGGAGCGAAAGAAAAAAGAAATGAAATGATGTAATCTGCTCCAAGGGAGATAAACATTCATCAAAGCTAGCGTGGGAAGAAAGATGGTGTCAGGAAAACAATGACTGCGACCCTGCTGCGGGTTTATTTAGGAATAGTAACTGATATAACTGTTATTGCAAAGATTACAAAAATAAACTTAGCATGATATTTCTTCCATGTAGCATTCTATCTTTTTCTTTCTCGGCGTAACCCCCCCCCCCCTCTCTCTCTTATTCCTCTTTCTGTATAAGCACACTATGTAAGCTTGTCTTGTTTATTGAAATTATTTGCAAAAAAAAAAATATGGACGATAACCTTTCCTAGATCGAATCATTCTCAGAATCACATTATCTAATGTAACGACTGAGTCAGTTATTTCCACGACTGGGATGATTGCAGTAGAATAAACTTGATATGATATAAGGAAAAACCATGCTAGCGACAATATTAATAATCACCATCACGTATATAGGATATTATAATATTATACTTGTTCATCTACAAATATAAGCTCTATAGTATCACTTTCTATCTCTAGATTTTTATCTATCTCTATCTTATCTATCTCTATTTTTACCTTCTTCTTCATATCCTATAGATATCCCCTTTCCAATATCACAATACATCTGTTTACAATAACATAATGATTTATCTCATAACCTATAAAGCATCAATTTTCCCCGCCTCCAGCTTTATGTTTGTATTCATTTGATACATATGAAAAGTTTAAATGCAGAAACTAATCAATCAACTTTTATTAATGAGCCTTTGATGTTTGAGACTAACGCTGCTGAAAAAAAAAACAACACAGAAAATAGGCAAGATATGAAATGGCAATGTTGATAACATTTGCATATTCTCTTCTTTTGTAACGGGTGCAGTACCGCTGAATAGATTTAATTTCCTCTATCTAAAGGTGACCTTCAGTAGAAATCTTTTAAAATGGTGTGTATGTTCTTTTTTCGGTAAATTCAAACTCTTCATATACACATACTTTACGCAAAATATTGACATAAATCCCAATGGTTAATAAAGAACGTCCTGCATTCTTTGCATTTCCTTTATTTTTAAAGAGTAATCAAAGTCAAGCAAACGCAGAAATAATCAAGGAGACAACTTCGTACAGATATGTAACCGGCTTCTCTTGGTGTGGAGCGATAGCTTTTTCTCTTAATGAATACGTCCTGGAACAAAATCCAACCAACTCACTTTGCCTAAAATGCCATAAAAAAAAAACCGGATTTGAGAGAGAGAGAGTGGAGGTTACTGCCAGTCGTGGGGAGTTTATATACCATCCAGCATGCGACTTCGCCATCGCACCTCGGGGCCCGCGAACGACGCTAGACGAAGCGTGATTTTCCATTAGGCCTGCTTTTTTCGCCCGAGGGCTCCTTATCGATTCCCCGAGGTATCGATTCCATTTCTAATGTGTGTACACACATGTTCGACCCCAAGGGGTCGATCGATTAATCGCCATGTAATGCCATGGCCTGACTGCGCTATCGATTTCATAATGTTCGAGGGAAGCGGGGCGGTGGGAAGTGCGTTTTTAGAGCCTATCACACGCGGGGCGTGACAAATAAATCAGTTACCGATCCCTTTTTGTGAGGGAATGCCTCTTTAGGGCTTCACTTACGCCTGTTACTTATATTTCATGGGCAAATGGTAATATATGAACAGAAAGCCTGCACTAATCGTCAATAAAGGTTTGAAGCTCGACACTTGCGTAGGCGCGCTTAAGTATAGCCCCGAAGTCATATTATGCACTAAGGTGGAATAATCAGTATTTGGATGTTTTTGTTCTCTTTTTATTTACCTTCAGATTTATTTGGTTCAGGGGAAATCACAAAGTCGTTCACAAGTTCCCATCCTAAAACGAAACAATAGATTGATGTAGTTATGATGACAATCATAATCATGCTAATCAAAGCAATATAAAGTAAGATGATGAATATTAATAAAGTGTTTGATCACTAGACGTCTTATGCGCCATTTTCTAGTATTAGTCCATCACCGGAAAGAGCAAAATAAGACCATAGCAAAGATACCTCACCTTTCAAATACCAAATAATACTCTTGAAGTCATGATTGAAAATATCCAATATTTTCGTAAAATGGTCTCTGCTTCTTCATCAATTTCATCAACTGTTTGAAGACGAAAGAAACAAGCAGCAAATGTCACTGAAAACATTCCCCATAAATCAAATAAACAAACATGATTTTGGACACATGTCAAATTAAAGGAAGCTATGTACATCTGCAACATTGCTACAGTTGAGGTAAGATGAGTTGAATTGACGAGATTTTACCTTTGGTGACTTTATTTCGAAGTTCACACTCTTTTTTTCAAATGAAATGAACAAGCAGAGAAAAGGTGGGTTGCGGATACGAATCAAATGTAAAACAGCTACATTTACCAAAGCATAATTATCACAAATCTCGAGAAAGGTATTTAATTTGTCAAATCTTTTGAACAAGAATGTCTAGTTACGTAAAGAATGAAAGCAGTGGACCTTATTCAAAAGCAAGACTTGGAAAAGCAATATATCTCGTTCAAATCACCCCCCAAAGCAAAAAGATTGTTGTGTGTATATATATATAAGTATATATATATATATATATACATATATTTCAGAACCTGTCAACTCTGGCTAACATTTCTCTACGCTCACGTATTTATAATATCGGGGGTACTCGCAGGGGTGTAATAACAGCTCTATTCATTTCCGTTTCGGATGATTTCGGACATAGTCTGGTCTTTCTTGTTTTGATTCAATTTCCGTCATTTAATCGATTTTTACACTGACCTCGAGACGGTGCGATATTTGTTTTATTAATCTATTTCATTTTGTCCCCAACCCATAATCATCTGTCACTTTCCAATTTTTTATATTGTATCAACTGACCTCATTCCGTCGAGCATCAACACACGAATCCTATATGAATCCATTCAATTAGACGATTGGCCTGCTGCCTATTGTCATGTTCCCATTTCATTTCCTGATCAGTGTGTGCTACAAGCAGTATAGAGTTGTTTTTGTTTTCATACTAAAGTCACTTTCTTTATTTTCAAATATTCCATGAGTGGCGTATATAAGCGCTAGATGAATATAAAAAAGTGATCGTCGTTTTTTTTTTTTGTTTTTTTTTAAAGAAAACTGTGAATATCTGACGTGTCATACACCACTGATTTAAGTAATATGATATCTTTAAACATAGTATATGAACATATGTATTTTTCTGTACCTTACCTTTTTAACGAAGTGCCGTGAGAAATAATTTGGTTTGGCATGCTTTAAAGTGTTTGTAATTATTGCTGATCCAATATGAAAAGGCTTTGCAAAAGTAAATGTAACAAAGCGCCACATGATTACACATACAACAAGTTGTCAACTCTTTTATCAATAGAGGATACATTAACGCCTCTACACAATTCTCAGCCAACCCTCAATATTCTCAACAAACATTTGATTTACGTTGGCCTACTGCATTCTTTCATTCTCGACTTTCAGCTGAAATATAAATTTTATTGGTGAGATTTACAGGCATAGCAAAACAATGAGCATTTGATTGAGACTATCAAAATACCATTCTGTATCAAAGCACATTACGACATGAAGTAATTTTCTGTTATATGGTAGAAGTCACAAAGTTATTAGCAATTTTATTGCCTCTGCATAAGCCCCACATGCTCAGATCAATGAGATAAGAAGTTAGGATTTGTAATCTGCGGTGTTTTTTCTTTGTGTGTGTGTGTGTAGTTTGTTTGTTTGTTTGTTTGTTTGGTTTTTTTTTTGGGGGGGGGTTGTTTATTTTTTTAACTGTGACATGCAATCTCAAGTCAAAGCTGACGCAAGATAACACATTAATAGGGAGTCAGTTTCGGTGTGAGTTTGCGCATCACATTTAAAGAAAGCACTAGGTATGTTTCGTGCTCGCATTTTGTGCCACAAAGTCTCATGTTGTTGAGTGGATATAGACCCCCCCCCCACATCACCACAATCCCGTTATCATCCGTAATGTGCTCACAATGTTTAACATGTCGTCTCACTGTCTTTCCTCCCTATCCCCGCCCCATTGGATGCGCGGCCGCGACGCTCTCCCTCGCAGAATCACTGCCGTATAACTTAACACTGCGACATGCCCGCAAACACGCTTTTAGCGCGCCAAATTTTCGATTTTTCCCTGCTTGGCTCTGAGTGAAAGATTCCGGGTGACTTGCGGCATACATTAACACGCTGCCTCGACTGTCGCTTAAGTATTTGGCCACTTTCCCGTTTTATCTGCCTCTTCGTAATCGTCATACCTCCGTCCCGCCTTTACTCTCTTGTCTGCAAGTATCACCGCATAGCCTGCGCGTGACAAACGATTAAACACCACTAACACTATCACCCCTTCTTCACTCTGAACCTCCATTTCAAGCTTCCAACCCCCCCCCCCCTATCTCTCTCTATCTCTCCATCTCTATCTCTCGCTCTATTTCTCTTTGTATATGAGCGTGTCTTCTCATCTCTCCCTGCCATGGGATTGTGTAATTCACTTTCTTCAGGATGCCAATCGAGCATAATATGTTCACGGTTTTTAAAAATATTGCATCATTTTCGGCGAACTTTGTCCACTTTTACCTATACAAAGAACCACAGACCTAAACGATTTCATGGTTGTGTTTATAGATGATGAAGCCTATTCCAATTTTTGAAGAATTTTGTACAAATT